>JAKUHH010000080.1:543718-763700 GCA_022701365.1 Mycocentrospora acerina
GGGGGGGGGGGGGAGCAGCCGTCACGCTCAACGCTACAAAAGCGTCCGACGCTTCTTGGGGGGGCAGTCGAATGACACCTATGCTGTCACGTGATGGTGCGAGCCTGAAATCACCTGTAGGCGGTGGACGTCCTGTCACTTGTGGGTGGTAGATGTGCACTCACCCGCAGACGATAGATGTGCACTCACCTGTAGACGATAGACGTGCACTCACCTGTAGGCAATAAACGTGCAACCACCCGTAGATGATAGACATGCACTCACCCGCAGACAACAGACATACATACGTACAAGTGCCCCACGGACATGTGTGGAATGGAGATTTCTGAATTATTTCCTCAAAAAAAAACACAGTAATGTTGCAGCGCCGTTGTCCCTGACGTAAGCCTGGCCACCGCCTCTATAGCACCCAAACCCCCCCTCCCCAACCGTCATCAAGTCCATAAACCATTGCAGCCACTCATGGGTATCTTCTTCTACATCACCTTGCCAAACGCGGGAATAAGTGTCTGCGCGAGCCAGAAGGAGAAGACGAGCTTGGGTCCCGTCATGAGGAGCTTGGGAGTCAGCCCCTTGAAGAAGGAGGTGGGCCCCTCGTTCTTCATCATGTTGGAGATGATCTTGAAGCCGCCCTCGGGGTTGTCAAAGTTCCTGTTCTGGATGCGCGTCTTGATGACATCGAGAGGCGCAGACACGAGCAGGGAAGCGCTGGCACCGGCAATCGAGGCAACAAAGTTCTGCCCCCATGTGGCCGAGTTGTAGTCGGAGAGCTTGTAGAGGTACTCCTTTGCTGCGGCGGATCCACCAAAGAGCTATAATTGTGTTTGTCAGTTTATGTTTATTCTGTGGGTGGTGGTGGTGATAGTAGTAATGGTGATGATAGTGAGGGTAGTAGTGGTGACAGTCATGGAAGTAGTGGTGACAGTCATGGGATCAACATACCGCAAACGAACCTGGCGCGTTACGTGCCGCTGTCCAGCCCCAACCACGGTACAGTCCAAACCCCTCGTCGGCCACGATCCTGAACAATCCTCGCCCCCGGAAAGCCTCTGGGTTAGTCTGGCGCTTGATCTTCAAGACGTCGAGCGGCAGCAGCACGATTTCACCAATGCCAATAATGGAACCAGCCGTCGCATTCATAATCGTCTTGCCGTGGCCCTTGCCGAATGTGCGGTCGAAGCTGTCAATGTGGTGCTGCGTCAGGTAGTCGCGCACAAACGGCTGGCCACCGTACTTGTAGATTCGCTGGAGTACCTAGCGCTGCTTGTCAACCATGCTGCCCCGCCAAGCCCACGGGGGGAGGGGGCAGAGAAGACGACGTACTTTGTAGGCGGCGGCGTATCCGAGGCCGGGGAAGAGAGAGAAGAAGCGGCCCGAGACGGAGGCGCCGGCCTTGTCCTTGAAGACGACCTGGTTGAGGTGTGTGACGGATTGAATCTATGACGCAGCCGAGTCAGACGCGGATGCTGGCAGGTGAATTGTTTGCTTGCTTGGGCGCACCTTGCCAGTGTTGCTCATCAATCGCTTAGCCGTCGTGTCGACGGGGTGGAAGACCATGAGCTCTGCAATGCCCGCACATCCTGTCGTTGTCAGTTGCATGGCCAAAGACTGCTGCGCCCGGGCAATTCACCTGCGCCCAACACTCGTGCCGTGTTGGACTCGCGCTTGAATCCGCCTGCTGTGGGCGACATGACGATCGAGTGTATATATTTCTATATATCTGTATATATATATATATATATGTGTGTGTGTGGGCGTGTACCTGTATATGTAGGAAGCAAAGAATTAACCAGTCGAGGAGCAATTGGAGTGGTAGGTACAGCACAAGCAAAGCCCGCCAGCCAGGCCTGCACTCCACCACCGACACAAAAAAATCCGAGGACCGAGCATTGCGAAGCTTGGACTGCGCGCGGCCCGCCTCCGAAGACGCGCCAATCACTTCCGTCACAGACCCTGCTGCTGCCGACGACTCGGGCGGGCGCCGTGTGGGAACAAACGAACCACCCCTCTTATCACCTTATCGCGTCATTTTTTTTTCCCTCGACCAAAAGCCATAGCCTTCTCCAGCGAAAACTTGTAGTGATTGCGCAAATTTTTCTTTCCAAATGCGCTGTGTTTGTTTTTAGTCGGTACAGTCCTGCTTTGCCCTTACTGCGGTGCATCCTTTAGGAAAGAAAATACCGCTTGCCGATGTCGGACCCTGCATATGGCGGAGTATCTTGAGAAACTTTTCTCCCTCAACAGAAACACCGTGATTTACTTGGCTAGGGTACAAGCCACCTGTGACTTTATGATGCTATTGATTATTTTGATTCCATCCATCTTTGATCTTCAAATATACATAATTAACAAATCTAGCGAATACAGTTTAACAACGAAAAAAGAAGAGAAAGATTAAATTCATGCAAAGCAACGCATGGCTTGTATTAGAGGGGTATCATGGTCATCCCTAGTTTACAACTACAACTACAACTACAACCACTACCACTACCACTACCATCACCTCCACGCCTAAGACTCTGGGTTGTAGTACTTCCGCCAGTTATGCTCCTCCTCAAACCCCAACACCTCGCGAATCTTCCTATTACTCAGTGGCGCCTCCCACTCGCCCATCTCCCGCGTAATCGGCGTATCAGGGCACCACTGCTCCAAAAACTGCCTGGTAGGAAACGTCGCGGTAATAGTACTATTCGTCGCATTGAAAACCTGAAATCCCAGTCCATCCTTTTGCACACACAAGTCACAAATCTGGCCTAGATCCCTCGCATCAATGTAGCTCCACGCATTGCGCTTCCGGCACTTGGGGTCGTTGATGAATTTGGGAAAGTCACGCGCATACTCGTGGGGCTCGATTACATTTCCAATGCGCAGGGCGTAGATGTCGGCGTCGAATCTGCGGGCGAAGCCTCGGGCGACGCGCTCGCCGACGAGTTTAGAGATGGCGTACGTGTCCATGGGATTTACGTCTGCGTCTTCGTCGAGGGGAAAGGCAGTGTAGGAGAGGTCGCCTTGGCCGAAGCAGACTTCGTATGTGGTTTCGCTGCTGGCGATGATGATCTTTTTGACGCCTAGCTTGCAGGCGGCTTCGATGACGTTGTAGGTTGAGGTGGCGTTTCCTTTGAAGCATTCATTGTCTGTTTTTCTTTCTTTAGCATTACATCTTTGCTGGTGAGACTACGAGGAGCCCTAGCTGGTAGGACTGCTAGTAGTGTGAGTAGATGCGCACCTGGGACGAGCATGTTCCGAGCATAGGCTGCGAAATGGATGACTGCATCAGGCGGACCGGGAACATGTGGGCCTTCGTAGCCTGCAAAGTTGAAGTGAGTCGTCAAGGCGTTGAAGACCTGCCCGCTGTCCGTCAAGTCTGTCTTGAGAGTGAAGACGCCGGCGTCTGGGTCTGGGAAGTCGATGAGGTCGAGGTTGAGCACTTGGTGGCCGCGTTTGATGAGCTCTTTGATGGCCCATCTACCAGCCTTGCCACTGCCGCCAGTGAATACAATACGCTTGCCTGTTGATGACATGCTTGGATATAAGGAGGGATGATTGTGTTGAGTTTGGGAGCAGAGTATATGGGAATTGGATGGAAATTCAAGCTGTGGCGACGCCTTTGGAGAATTCAATTACTGGGAGCCTTGCTCAATCACTGCAATTGCCACTGCGTATATATACCAGATGTCTACCCCAGACATTTGCATGGTGGGGCTGGTCGAGCGGAATGGACGTCATCGTTGGTCGGTTCGACTCGACGCTAACAACTCTCCGCTCTCCACTCTCATGCAACATTCACCTGCAGCCTCTCACGCCTCTATGGTTGTATATCCATATCCATACACATGACCAGCGGTCTGATGCGGCGATTCTCGAGCTCTACCCGCACACAGTTCTCCCGGTCCACAGCAACATGGCTCACCGGGCCCCGGATTCTGGGACTCAAGCAGTACCGCAGAGGCATTACAGACGTCAGGCCACGACAAGCGTCGGTATCGAGGCAATGGTTCACGAGCTCAACGCCATGGCTCTGCTGTGACCTTGACGAGCACGAACAGAAGCGCTTGCACGAGCGCAATCTCAAGCTGGGAAACAGTACGTCCATGGCGCATTTTGCTGCAAGACGTTTCATGGAATGCTGACAGCCACAGCCATCCGGATCCTGCACGACCACTTGCCGACGCTACTGATATCGCCCTTGCCACAGGATATTCTCTCGCCACACATCACCCTCCACCTATTCCCGTCGACGCACCCTCATCTCCCGACCGTGGGCGGAAAGATTGCATATGCAGCAGCGCTATGGACGGCGCCAGTGGCATGGGGCAGGGTGCCTGTGGTGGGCAACGTGAAGCTCAAGATATTGTCTGAGCGCATGGTCAAGAATGGCGGCTCGTCGACGCCAGCGCACATGCGACACGAGAAGCTGGTTGTGCGATGGCAGACGGAGAAGAGGGAGCATGGGCAGGTCAGCGACGTGGTGGAGAAGATCACGAGCATTGTGGCAGGATCGCGGCGAGCCGACGAAGAGTTCTCTGGGCTTTTTGTGTTTGAGTTTGACGAGGAGGGGCGCATCATCAACCATGTGATTGAGCACACTGACGAAGGCGAGCACTGGGACAAGACGACAAAGTTCATCAGCGTGACGGACTGGCTGCTGGGTCGAGCGTGGGGCAGGCGCGAAGAGGGCAGTCCTAGTCTGGCGTTTGTCAAATGTGCGAGGGGGAAGAACAATGACGGCAAAGGCCGGTGATGGGGGAGTTGGAGGAGTTGGGGCTGTCGAGGATGCGGGAGCACGCGGAACTCTCCCCTTTGGCTGCGTGTTTGTTGTCCAGATTCGTGTATACCCTTTTTCAACGTTGCAGCACTCTTTCTTTCTTTCCTTCTTTCTTTTTCAATGGATATTGCAACTCTCTTTTCAACGCTGCCATGTTTCGCGGGCAGTTTCTTGTACAAGGGCACACACCTGTTGTGTTGTATAGTAGGAAGTACCTAGGTAGATGCAACCAAACCAAGCTCCATCCTAGTCTACGACACGCCCCCATGACTCGTGGCCGTGCATGTGGCCGTACAGGAGGCCTGCGCCTGCACCAACGGCTTTTGTTGCTTTTTGCCTTGGGCGGTCGACGGGAAGCCAAGGGAAGCGCAGATGCATGTGCTGACGGACTGGGCGTGACTGGTTCTTGCGGGGGGGTTGACAGCTGCAGTGCTGGACAGCTGCAGCGATGCACAACAGGCAGCCAATGGCGGGCGGCCAGAGCGAGAGCATCACACAGCACAGCACACAGCACACAGCACATACCACGCAGCACAGCACACACGGGCCAGGCTACGTGACTAGCTGCCGACGACCACGACCACGACGGCATTGACGGGACGGGGCTCTTGTGTCTCACCGTCGACCTCACCCCCAACCCTCCGCCCGCCCTCGTCGTCGTCGTCGTCGTTGTCGTCGTCGTCTCTCACGTGCAGCTGCGGCTGTTTGTTGTTGTTGTTGCTTTTGCTGATCGCCTGTGTGCGTGCCGCCTAACCGCCGCCGCTGCCGCTGCCAGCCACCGCCAGGAGCTCCCCCGCCATTGGAGGATACACGGCAGGCTGCCCGGAGCTTCAGCCTTGCTGCGCACGTCTGCATCTGCGTCGGCGTCTGCATCTGCGTCTGCCTCCTCCCCGCCCACACGCTCCTCCGCCCGACCTTCCTCAGCCATGGCGGACCTCTCAGCCAGCGGAGACCTGGGTGCGTTGTGTGTCTTGTGTTGTCTTGCGCTGTCCTGCCCAGTGCCGCGGCAGCAGCAAGCAACATGCCCCCTTCCTGTGTGCGCGTCGCCGCTGCAACCCCACGGCTAACCCACGTGCAGGCCAGCCCATCCTCAACCTCACGCCCGACGAGAAGCGCGTGTTCCAGCACCTGTTCCAGCAGGCCGACACGGAGAAGCTGGGCGTCATCACCGGCGAGATTGCCGTCAAGTTCTTCGAGCGCACCAAGCTGGCCCCGGCCGTCCTGGGCGAAATATGGCAGATTGCAGACACGGAGAACCGCGGGCTGCTGACCATGGCCGGCTTCTGCCAGGTCCTGCGTCTGATCGGCCACTACCAGGCGGGCAGAGACCCCTCGCCCGAGCTTGCCTTTCGCCGTATGTCTCCCCACTACCTCTCTGCCTCTACTCCTACTACCACCACCACCACCTCTACCCCTAACATGTGCTGACCCCCCTGTAGCTGCCCCGCTCCCCAAGTTCGAGGGCTTGTCCATCCCCTCCGCGCCGCCCCCACCGCCTGCCTTTACTGCCCAGCCCACGGGCTCTATACAGCCCCAGGTGAGCGGCAGCGGCCCCATCCGCGTCCCTCCGCTCGTGCCTGCCAAGGCCTCCGAGTACGCAGGCCTGTTTGAGAAGTCGGGCGCCGTCAATGGCGTCTTGTCTGGTAACTCTCTTGCCCTCCTAGCCCTCCATCCACTGGCTGCTGGACTAACAAACCACTAGGTGAAAATGCAAAGGAGATCTTCGAGAAGGCTAGGCTGCCCAACGAGGTCCTCGGTCGCATCTGGAACCTCTCAGACACAGAACAGCGCGGAGCCCTCAACGTCACAGAGTTCATCATCGCCATGCATCTTCTTGCCTCATACAGGACAGGGAACATGAAGGCGCTTCCCAACACCCTCCCCCCCGGCCTCTACGAGGCAGCTTCTCGACGAGGCTCGCCTCCCCCTCCCCCAGGACCTCCGGGGCGTCCAGACCAAACAGCCTCCATCCCTCGCCAGTTCAGCGGCCAGCAGAACGCACCAAGGAACCAAAGCCCTCTGGCGCGACCCCCCTACGCCCCTCCTCAGCCAGTACAACCAACTGGGAGTGACTGGCTCATCAGCCCGCAAGAGAAAGCTTCATACGATAACCTGTTCAAGGGCGTTGACACAATAGGCCGTGGCTTCATAACTGGAGAGCAGGCTGTACGCTTCTTCAGCGACTCGGGCTTGCCAGAGGATATTCTTGCTGGTATTTGGGACCTGGCAGACATCAACTCTGAAGGCCAGCTCTCAAAAGACGAGTTTGCCGTTGCCATGTACTTGATTCGACAGCAACGCAAAGGAGACCAGCTTCCTACTACGTTGCCTCCAAGTCTCATCCCTCCAACTCTACGCACAGCCGCCAACCAAGCAGTGCCCGTATCGGCGCCTGCTCCAGAGTCTGCGCCTCCAATCATCCGCGCACCTCAGCCCAAGTCTGCTGCTGATGATTTGTTCGGCTTGGATGCTTTCTCGTCTCCTGCCCCCGCTCCTCAGCAGGTACAGCTCTCGACTGGCGGTTCGGGTGTGTTTGGCAAGCCATTTGACAACGATCCCTTTGCGAGCAAAGCCGCTTCTCCGACCTCTCCACACCCCTTCCAGCCGTCGCCGCGAAACCCAGCGGCTACATTCAAGCCTTTCTTGCCAAGCTCGTCGTTTGGCCAGACCCTTACGGCACACTCGACTGGCCAGTCAGGAACGTCGGGAGTACAGTCGCGCGCCAACCCACCATCGGTCATGGAGGACTTGTTGGGTGGCGAGAGTGACCCCGAAATCAACAAGAAGCTGACCCAGGATTCGACCGAGTTGGCCAACATGTCGAACCAGATGACCACGCTCCGAAACCAGATGCAGGAAGTGCAGAACAAAAAGGGCGTGACCGAGAACGACCTCAACAGCGTGAATACTCAGAGGCGCGACCTTGAACTCCGCCTGACACAGTTCAAGACGCAGTATGAACAGGAGGTAAAGACGGTAAAGGCATTGGAGGACCGACTTGCAGCTTCACGCAACGAGACCCGGAAGCTGCAACAAGATCTTGCCATGATTGAAGCAACCTACCAGGATCTGCAAAACCAGCACCGTGAAATTGGTGGCGCTCTCGAAGCTGACCAGCGCGAGAACAACAACCTGAAGGAGCGCATCCGACAGATCAATGCTGAGACCGCCCAGTTGCGTCCGCAGCTTGACAAGCTGAGGTCTGATGCGAGACAGCAAAAGGGCATGGTGGCGATCAACAAGAAGCAGCTTGCTACAAATGAAGGAGAGAGAGAGAAGATCAAGAATGAGATTAGTGACTTGAGCAGGTCTACAGAAGATGGGTCTCGTAGTCCACAAGGGCAAGCGTCAGCTGTCGTCAGCCCTGCCCTTTCCACGGCAAGCCACAACACTAACCCCTTCTTCCGCAAATCGCCTCAGCCAGTCTCAGAGAACACCATGTCGCCTTCAGGCTTCGCTCCTCGGGATGGACCTCACAAGGACTTTGACAACGTCTTTGGCTCCTTTGCAGCCCCCCAGAATAGCGCGCCTCCAGTCTCGTTCCGTTCGGAGAGCCAGAGCCAGGTGCCTACCTTTTCTGCTCCCTCTGGCCAATCTGTTCGCTCTTCTGAAGGACCTGATGTCCCAACTCCTTCAACATCTCCTCCTCTTTCTGCTTACCAGGAGTCTCCACGTGCCGGAGAGATTCCAGCGCCATCGGAATCTCGCCAATTTGGGTCTCCTTTCTTGCCTCTGAGAGATTCTGCCCCGCGATCTGACTCGTTTAGCTCTTCCGTCAGGGCAACCGCACCTACTAGCAGGTATGGTGTTCCAGGCAACCAGACACCTACAATCTCGCAGGCTTCCCCTGCTAGCACTCCCGTGCCTGAGAAGCCATCTGCTGAGCGAAGTGACACCACACGTGCTGACACTGATGGATTTAGCTCTTTCAACTTTGATAGGAACTTCTCAGCGTCACCAGTAGCCAGCGTCACCAGCGACACACAACGCTCAATCTCGAAGCCGGACGAACGCAAAGACCTGTACGCCAGCTTCGGAGCTCCATCTGTTCCAGTCGACATTCCAGGGGCTTTCCCATTGGAGACGCCAACACCTCTCCAACAAATGCAGACTGGAGAGAGCCACTTGAGCAATCAGAGCAAGAACACGAACCGAACTGATCTCTTCGGGGCTCCTCCTAGTGAGCAGTCTCGATCAGGTGGCAAGGTCGATTTCGATGCTGCTTTTGCAGGCTTGGGCGGCAGTCGTCCAAACACATCGTCTGCATCTGCAACCCACAACGCGGATGGCTCGAGCAGGTTCAACAAGGAGTTCCCTCCGATTGAGGATCTTGCACACGACGATGATAGCGACAGCAACGATGGCCAGGGTTTCGCGGATAACTTTACTCCTGCATCCCCTGATCAGAAACGCTCCAGCACTGGTGAGAAGCAAAACTCTCAGCAGCAACAACGACCCGACACTGCTTCTTCCGATGAGCTATACAGGGCACCTCCTCCTACTACCCGTCTTGACTCGAACCTAAGTGGATTGCCTTCCCCAGGCGCCCAAAAGTCACCGCCATCGTACGACTCGGCTGTCAGCCCGAAGAGAAGTAGCTCGAACCAGTTCCCACCCGAGTTCGGCGGCCTTCTTCCGTCACGCGAGATTGCCAACTCGCCGCCATCGTTCCAATCTCCAGACAAGTCATTCAATTCGTCAGGTGGTCACGGTGCCGCGCTTTTTGGTGGCTCTTCAAAGTCCGTCACAACGTCGCCGCCGCCAACGGAAAACACATCATCGACACTACCTTCGGATGCGTACCACTCAGCCATCACATACGGCGCCAGTGATACAACAAACAAGGGACCGGCACCATCCGCCAGCATTCCTCAGCTCGGACGATCTGCTTTCAACGATGACTTTGACGCCGGCTTTGATGACTTGACCGAGGCTAAAGAGGATGACAAGACCGATGACGACTTCATGTTCTCTTCGCAGCGCAGCGAGGGGCTGGATGAGTTCAACCCCGTGTTCGACTCGCCAGCAGCGTCCAAGACAAACACCTTGGCTTCACAGCAGACCCCTACTAGCAAGCAACGCGGCGACGACAGCTTCAGCGACTTTGAACACTTGTCGCAGAGTTTCGGACAACCCCAGGTGACACAGCCTGCTGCCTCGTCGCAAGATTGGGACGCCATCTTCTCCAACCTGGAGTCCTCCCAGCCCGACAAGAACGCACAGCAGGCGCCGAACGACTTTGGCAAGTCTGTCTTTGATGACCTCGACAAGGAAGAAGCCTCTTCTTCGTCATTGAAAGCACCCCAGATGCCCCAGCTTGGCCGTGCCATCAGCTCCGGAACAGAGCACGACGACCCTATTCTGAAGAAGTTGACTGGCATGGGTTTCGCACGCAATGATGCTCTGTCCGCTCTCGAGAAGTTTGATTACGATATCAACAAGGTAAGCAAGCAACCAAGCCAATAGTATGTATTTGTGTTTTCTGACAAAAAATGCAGGCTACCGACTACCTATCGGCCAACCAGTAGGAGTCGAGTTGAATCTAGTCGAGTTTTGAATCAAGCAGGTCAATCTAGCACGACATAGAGTATCTTGGATGATTTCTTGTACGAGTACAACATTGCAGCATAGCTTGCCCCGTCTTCATACCCTTGAGCGTTGATTTTCTTTATCACCAGGCAACGCTACTAGCTGCATCAAGCGCTGCAGCGCCCTTCGTTCCTTTGACATTTCCTATTGTACTGTACTTGATTGAATCGGACCTTTCGCGATTGGCGGTGGATGAGCGGTTTTTGCGTCTGCACATATGCTGCGAATAATTCATCATTTTGTTTCTTGCTCACCAGCCGCTTGTGCCCAGTTTGATTCGGTGGTCTTCTTCTTCAGCCTGTTGCGTTGGGCTTATGCGCACGTGTGCCGGCTTCAAGGCTAACGCCACTATGGCGCATACGTCATGAACTCGCGTTCGCACATCACGCGCCTGGCCACTTGCGAAGTACTACTACAGTGGTAAGCTCGTTAGCTCATCATGACCCCACTGCAGCCTACATAAGGATCAGGGCGCATGACCCTTTGCGCACCTTGTTGCCTTTTTGAAACTCTACATACAAAGACCTGTTCACACGTGCACATTCGCATTGACAACGAGCAGACATGGCAGACTTTGCTCCACCACCCGTAAGCCGATTGCGCCAGAGAAGCCGAACCGGCTGGCTACAAGTAGGAATAGGCAGCTAACCAGCCATCCGCGCAGGGTCCCCCACCCCCCAAAGTCCCCGAAGGTTGGAAGGCAATCTGGAACCCCCAGTACTCGGAGTGGTTCTACGTCAACGTCTACACCAAGCAGTCGCAATGGGACAAGCCCGAGTCGCCCGTCTACCCGCCCGGCGAGGCAGCCCCCCACGGCGGTCCCCCTTCGTACCCGACACCCGCATCCGGAGGCCTCCCAGCAACAACAGCATCATCCGACAAGTCCACCTACGGAAGCAACAACCCCTACGCCAGCATCAGTGAAGACGAGAAGCTAGCCCGCAAACTGCAGGAAGAAGAGCAATCACGTGCTGGCGTGCATCGTGGCGCGTCGAGCGATTTTTACAATCAGCAGGGTCAGGGCCAGGGTCAGGCGTATCCGCAGCAGCAAGGGGGCTATGCGCCGCAGTCGTCGTCATCGCCGTATCCACAGGGTGGGCAAGCAGCGCCGGCGGATTCTAGCGCTGCGGGCAAGGCAAAGGGGTTGTTTGGTAAGTTGCTCGGAGGGAAAAGCTCGTCGTCATCGTCGGCGCATCCGCCGTATCAGCAGCAGCAGCAACAGCATGGGTATGGTGGGCAGCCTGGGTACGGCGGACAGCCTGGGTATGGCGGACAGCCTGGGTACGGTGGACAGCCTGGATATGGTGCCCCAGCAGGGTACTATGGCGGTGCGCAGCCGGCGGCTTATGGGAAGCCCAAGAAGTCAGGAATTGGGGCTGGAGGAATGGCCTTGGGTGTGGGTGGTGGGTTGCTGGGTGGCGCATTGTTGGGGAGTGCGTTGGGGGATGCGGGAGATGGTGGACACTACGGTGGAGACGATGGGGGGTTTGGCGGTGATGATGGAGGCTTTGGTGGAGATGGTGGTGGTGATTTTGGCGGAGACTAAGATGATCTCTACCTACCTGAAGTTTGATAGGAGAGAGAGAGAGAGAGACAGAGAGAGCGCACACACAAGTTCCAGCAGCATAGTAGTATTTTTTCGAGTATCTTCCAGACGAGTAGATAGGATAGGACAGGGTCTTAAGGACCGCCCTTTCCCCCCTTTTCAATGAACAACCCCAACGTTTTACTGAACTCCCACCCTTCTCTCACACCCCAAACCTCCTCGGATCCAGCGTCCCAATCTCCGCACTCTTCACCCTCCCCTCCCACACCTCCTCGGCCAAACACTTGCCCGTCGCAGGCGCATTTTGTATCCCCCAACACGTATGCCCGGCCCCCATCAGCAAGCCCCGCACCCCTGTCCTGCCTACCAACGGCCCCCCTCCTCCCCCTCCTCCCCCCCTTCCACTCACATTCGGCAAATAACACGCCTGCCGGACCGTCACCGTCCCGTCCCGCAACTCCTCCGACACGGAACACACCTGCTCGACCACCTCGTCGCAGCGCGCCAGGTCGACGGCTACATCGGCGGTGGTGGCGGGGAGAGCCACGAGGCTGTCGCCGTCGCCACAGGCGTAGATTTCGTTGTTGGGTCGCGCGTAGATTTCTGGCGTCGAGGTTCCCCCTGTGGAGGTCGTGCTGGTGATGGAGGTGAAGAGGGCGTAGGCGGAGACGGGGCGCGAGGGCGTGATGGTTACGCTGTGGGCGCGCAGGGCGGAGATGGGGCTCGGGTGGAGGGTTGGGGTCCAGGGACCTGCGGTGAGGATGATGGTGTCTGCGGGGAGGGTGGCGGTTTCTGTTGTTGTTGATGATGATGAGGACGAAGACGAGGATTTGGGAAGATACGATATCCCCTTTACAGCGCCATTTTCCTGGAGGATCTTCTTTGCAGAGCCGTAGATTATTGTCACGCCTTTTTCTTCGGCGAGCTGCGCCATGGAGGTTGTGAAGAGGTAGGGGTGGACTTGTGCGGTTGTCTCTGGGGTGCCCATTTCTTCGTAGGCGCGGATCCCCTCGCCGTTGACCCAGTCTAGATCTGCGGGTACGCCTTTTGCTTTGAGCAGCTTCTTTGCCTTTTCCGTTCTCTTCTGTAGGGATACGTGCGCTGCGTTTGTTGCGTCTTGCGTGTCCTCCTCTTCCTTCTCTCCTCCCCTTTTGCTCGGCGTCTTCGATTGCGTCTTTGATAGACTCCCCACCATGTCAATTTGCCCGCAATTTACCCCGCGGTACCCCCAGCGCTCCTTGCCGCCATGTTTTTCCGCGAGCTCTTGATGCAGGCGGTAGCTTAGTGGGACAATGCAGCTAGGATATGCCCAGAGAGCGAGCAAACCGCCGGCTTTTCCTGATGCGCCGCCCGCGATTTCCGTCGCTTCTAGAAGCGTGATGCTATCTCTTTCTCTGTCAAAGTTCTCATGATGCGAAAGGAAATAGGCGGTTGTGGAGCCGATGATGCCGCCACCTGCGATCATGGTTAGTCAAATCGTGGATGTTGAAGTTTAGTCCAAAAAAAAAGATATCATGTACCAATGATGACGATGTTGCGTTTTTGCTGCTCGGACGCCATTGTTTTTGAGAGTTGAGATGCGACTTTTAGCATGTAGTTTTGGAGTTTGTTTTCAAGTTCAAAGTGTGGTGTTGGAGGTTTGGTGTTTTGGCCACCATTCCATTCGGAGGAGATTATACCGACGACGTCATATGTGGGCTTTTGGATGCTCGGCCAGTAGATTCAGGGTGTTCGTTATTTTTATGGGACAGGAAAATTGTCCGATGAAGACTTGTTCGAGGTACTCATGCTAGGCATGCCTTGTCGGATGGCATGTAAATTGCAGTGTGTTGGTTTACTCAAAATCTGAATGAATCACGAATCTAACACCAACTATTCAAAAAGTATGCTTTGCTGAGGATCAAATACGATGCTTTGCTCAACTAAAAACTATATATTTGTTAGGTAAGAATACAAATTCAATAGTTATCTCGCATTAAACAGCCAACCAATCTCCACAGCAACTATAAATTGATACATCATCAACCCAACAATTCCCCGCTCAAGAGACCCCTTATTCAAGCTTGAAAGAAGCATAGAAGAAGAAATTTCAGACGCTTACGTCAAAAGTAATTGTTGTACCTGTGGCGTCAACCTGCGCTCCAACAACGCTTGGGCGATCGAAATGCAGGGCCGGTAACATCAAGCCATAGAATATAGAGTTGCCGATCTACGATTCCAAGGCGTAGGGCTAGATACGGAGGCGCAGGGACGCTGACCTCTGACATGCAAGCCACTAGATATAGACTTTGAGATTCTCAACCTCGAAGAAAACAAGAGAAGAACAATGTGCCGCTATAGAGATTTCAAGTCATGGTATGAGCTGTTTATCAGTGGTTGAGAGGAACACGCAACTGATGGAAAGAGTGGGATTTATTGATA
This sequence comes from Mycocentrospora acerina, assembly GCA_022701365.1. Lineage (NCBI taxonomy): Eukaryota > Fungi > Ascomycota > Dothideomycetes > Pleosporales > Mycocentrospora > Mycocentrospora acerina. Next base: position 558,040 of record JAKUHH010000080.1, read on the forward strand.
TTAATCTAGAAGAGAAACCCTATTACATCTGTATCACAGCAGACGACTGTGCTGATGAATAGATTATGAGGAAGGCAGAAGACGCTACCAAGGAAAATGATGCTCAGACTGGCTGCCAAAATGCATGCATGCTATCTCGTACCCCGCGAAAACAAAAAAATCAAACGCTACACACTATGGGATATCTCGCAATGCACAATTAACTCCTCTTCCCAACAGCCTTCCACACCATGCTTCACTCCTTCACTCTGTGACATCCATGCGATCCCTATCGCCCATCCTCAAATCGTCCATCTCCTTCCTCAACAGCTCAATCTCCTTTTCCTGTGCCTTCATCTTCTCCAACGCCATCTCAATCAATCGTGCCTTGTTAACCGTCTTCTTCTCTCCGGCTCCACTCTCCTCCGAACGCAGCGATTCCCCTCCATCCTTACCCTTCTCAGCATCTCCCCGCATAACGACGAAACAGGTCGTCCCGCTGCCAAAAGTGACTTCACCATCCAGCAGAAACTCTGCCAAGTCGACCATGGCAGTCTTCATCCTGTCGCGCCGTGCTTGCTCGGCTGCACGGTGTGTGGCGCGCTTCATCATCACGCCCGTGGCCATGGCAGTGCTGAAATGAAGTCCCATCTCCAGGTGCTGACCCGAGGAGATTAATTCATAATTTGATTTTGAAGCCAGCAGGTCGGCTTGAGGGGTTTTCACGCCACCGGCGCCTAGGTAGGTGTAAGTCGGTCATTCGAGAAACTCAGGTCACGGGATCGAATAGGAAGGAAGGGAAAATAACAACTGGTAATGTGAGTTTACATACCATTAGTCTCCGCTGGAGCAATTGCGCTACTTCTCCTGGAAATTGGAATCCTTTTTGATGGCTGTGTTGATGTCTGACTGATTGTGGATATCGTGCTTGCTGTATCTGCCACTAACGACGGGGATCTTATCGGCTGTGTTGCTATCAATGAAGACTTCACTGGACGTATCGGCACTGTCGTTTGCGCAGGCGAAAAAGTTTGTACGGGTGCTTGAGATTGTATTTGCACTTGTTGTTGATGGTGCTGGTGCACCTGCTGTTGCTGCTGTTGAGCGCTCTCTCTCACGGGACTGTACCTCCTTCTCTTTTTGAATAGTTGTGGCCACGTTCTACTCAGTGGTCCTCGGTGTCCAGACTCATTTCTGTCGCTATCGAGATGTGGTTGATGTAGATATGGCTGCATGTTTCATTGAGGGGTGTTGTGAGCTTTCCAAGGAGGGCTATCCTCAAAGCCTATTCACTATTGGAGAGTTACGACCGTCTGGGTTTACTCGGGTTGGTTTGGTAGCCTGAATCGAATATCTCAACACGAAGAACAGATACAACAACTAGGCGCAAGCCCGAGACTGTTGAATGTTGGGGTTGGCAAAGTTGAGCTGGGCGGGCGCGCGTGCAGAGTGTTGCAAGGCGCCTGTTCGAATCACGAAATCTAAAGGTGCACTATGACCGCGTAATCTGGGACGATTTCCGCCCATTATCGCATCCCTTGCTCGTTAAAAGCAAAATAGCAACCTGAGCAGAGCGTTGCTTGGCGGTTGTTGGAGGGTGTCTCGAGGTGTGTTCGTCAGGGTCAGCCAACCGGATGGAGGACTGGAACCACGTGTGATGCCAAGATCACAAGATCAGCACTTGTGTTGGAGACGGCCCGTGTGAACGTGAGCACCCGCATGTTGGGAAGCCAAGCGTGTTTGCCACTTCATGGGGTTTGCCAGGCTATGCAGCTAAATACGGCGAGCCAGGAGGTTCCGCTGTGGAAGCTTATGGGAGGTCCCGCGAGCGGCGGCTACTTTCTCCATTTCTCAACGCGGCCTTCTCCATTGTTATGGGATCATCAATAAGAAGTGAAAAGATCAGCACTTGAAGGACTATCGAACTGCAATTTATATCTGCCTCCTAGATCACTTTAAGTGCTACTATTCCCCCGACTCGTCATGTCATAACTCTCGTGACTCGTTTTGTTCTTTGGTTGCGGATTTGAGACATACTCCATGTCTTCATCCTCACAATCCGTGTCCAACGGCTCATCACTGAGCAGCTTGGGATTGAAGGATAAGGCTCCTCTAGGAATAAACGTGCTCGTCATGACCAAGACTGCAATTACTGTAAATTGAATACCCGCCACGTTCCGGATTGCTGGCTGAATATTTCCCTTGTTTTTGTCTGATACTCGATCAATGTACGTTCCAAGACAGACGGAAGCAATAGCATATGTGACGATATATGAACTGTAAAGGAAGGCCATAACGGCGCCCAGTGCAGACACATTCTTTGACTTTGACTCGATGCGTGTAAGCGAGGCTTGGATATAGGCTGCAAGCGAAACGTCACCAGCAGCCCAACCAAAGCTAATAGGAAGAAAGGTCGCAGCGACAATCCAGGCTTGGCCAACATCACCCTTTGGTGGATGCCAAAAAGGTAGATACCATACGATGAGAAGTGCCAAAGCATCGATACGAAGCCAGGGCATGGGAGTTTGCACCAAGTTGGTGAACATGAAAACAAACAAAGCTCCTAGAAGTTCGCCAAAGTTGGAACCGCCAACCATGATCTGTGACCAAGCCGAGTTCCCAAGGTATCGGCGTGCCACTGCAGGGACGATGCCGTTCTCGAGATATCGATGTCCGTAAAGTGCCAAAGCATATCCAGGGAGAAGCCAGATAAACTTCCTATGTGTGAAAATAATCTTCATTCCTGTCCAGACCGATTCCACAAAGAGATAGAAGCCTCCAGCAACAGCCTTGGCATATGTTGGTTCACCCTCTAGCACGAACTCATAAGCCCTTGGAGCCGCTTCCTCGTCGATGAAGAACCATAGGATCGCCGCCGCTGTGAAGAAGATGGGCGTTATGATGAAGGAGTAGTTGTTGCCAAAATAAGGTATAAGCGCGAGCGCTGTGCAAAAGGCGCCAGCAGTGCCAGAGGTCTCGTAAAAGATGTGGACGAGCGAATCCATTTGTCTTAACTTCTGCACGTTGCCGCCGACAAGGTCGCGGGGAATCACGCGACGGATAAGTTCGACCATGCCGTACACGACACCACAAACACAGACTGTGCTTTTATGAGTACGAATCTCAAGTCTCGAGGCTCAATAGCTTACAGATAGGGATCATGCCATCGGTGTTGTAGTCGCCATAGTAGCTAAAATCTCCCGGTTTTTGTTCGCTCGGCGCGAATTTGCCTCCAGTTGCTGCGTCGAGGATCAACAACAAACTGCTCATAACTCCAAAGATGAGTATTGCGCATGACAATACGTTTTTTGTTGGGAATCGTTTGATCAAGGGCGCAATGAGAATCGATCCGACACATTGAAAGGCCTGGTTCAGGCCTGTCAAGAGACCCACGCGTTGAAAGGTGATGGATGCATGCAGCTTATTCCCAAGTTGGTCGTAACGGTTGGTTGCAAGAGCGATGACAGATCCGTTGAACGCCTCGAGCCCGAACTTGTACATCATGATGCCGGCGATATATATGGCGATGTTGCGGCGTTCGAGGGGCGTGTATATATTCCATGTTTCTCGAACGACGGCGATTGGACGAAACATTTTAATGTGCGAGACACGAAGACGTGTGGCCGTATGCTACAGAGAGCAAAACGAGCCCGGATATGCGGAGAGTCCTAGTTTATAGTATACGATACCGGGACTTTGGTGTTGAGTTATTGACCAATCAGAGTTAAAGAGTATTGCATGTGGAACTGCGGGCACGCTACGGCTCTCCCACGAGGTTTGGAGGCTGTGACGCCCGTATCTGTAACAGAGAGGCATTTGAGGAGCCTTGCAATACGCGTCAATAAAACAGGCGATGCAATTGTCCAAGAGGCGTAGCCCAGTCCAAGGAGTGTAGCCCAGTCCCGTTACAGACTTGGCGGAACAGTGTAAGCTGACCACTCAGACTGTCGAACGCTCCACGTGGACCTGACCCGCCTCAGAGAACCGTCTCAAACGACCAGGATAAACAGCCCACACATGGGAATAACTGTGCTATGCAGTGGGATATGCTTTTCTCGCATAAATATGTCTTTTTAGATAAAGCGTGACTGCTGAGCCGTGATATACATGCGGATACTGGAGAGGAACTGTTCCCATTCGTGAAATTGTGGGAAAATTGGCTTGGAAGTGGAGCATACCAACAAACCTTCGTAGTTACACCGAAATATTTTATCATGTCGAATATTCAATGTGACTATCTTGTCTCTCAAGTTATAGATATAAGTGAGCAGGGCTGTGCGAGAAACCCATGTTCCAAACACAAGCTCGCAGCTCGTACGCCAATTGACGCCGTTAGCTAGCAAGGTGTATGAGATGCTGAGTAGCATAACGACCCTCACAGTAATGAAATTTGAGTGTTGCAATAGAAGTGACCGCGGCTGACAAGCCATGGTGATCGACTCAGGGTTCGAGTAGAACACGTGGACCCCACCCGGGAATCGGCTGCCGTGCATGGGCGTCGTAGGTGGGTCTTTGTTGTGCTTGTCACTTCATGAGTCTCGTTCGATCATGGCGCTGTTGCAATAGAGACAACTCAGGTACCATTGCTAGGGTAGGTACGTTTGAGAATTCAGATTCCTTTGAAACCATCTCAGAACTACGGCAAAACCAATGATTGCTGTTGTCATGTGAAGAGTGGAGTTCTCAAAGACCAATATGAGGATCTTTTTGTTGAGCGTGTTCATTTGGAGAAAGCCATGTCGCATCAGTCATCTATTTGATTGCGCAAGAGGGCTTATAGCTGACCTTTGGCCTCTGCCAACCGTGTACCGCACCTGCACACGTGTGCCTGTAGTCGCCTGGGCCACCATCTAGCTTGCGCCATCGACGGCATACAATCTGTAGCTAGCCTGTCGACTCGGCTCTTGATGCGTTTCAAAAAACACTACGCCCCCAAGTTTGTCATTTTACCAACCGCGGGCCGAAGGTGTCACGATATCTCAATCCGAATCATCCTCCTTGTATCGTCTCGCCTCCTTTGCGCGCTCCACCTTCTCTTCGTCTTCAGCCTCTCTCTTAGCAAGACTGTCTCGCAGCCTTTCTTCTTGTTTCCGCCAGTGGCTGCCTTCCTCGTAGTCGGCACTAATGCCAAGCGCTTTCCTCAATCTCTCGCTCTCTTCAATCTTAGCTTTCGCAAGGTCATGGACTTGATGGGACTTGAGGCGCTTGGCATTGGGACCCAAGTCTTTACCCTGTTTCCGTTCCTCGCTAAGCTTGCGGCGCAGAGCTTCACACTGGTCGTCGATGTCATCTTCGTCGACGCTGATGTAGATTAGTATGTGATGCTCGACGCATACCTGCGTGCACAGTGTTGGAAAGTAGACGCACCCTTCCTCTTCGAGCTTGTCTCTCAACTCAAACACCTTGACCTCTATGTCGCGCTTGGCTTCGTGTTCGAGGATTTCGGCGTCTGGCTGGCGTGGGCGATGCTTGGCCGACTCCCAGTCCTTTGGGTAGGGCGCTGCCTTGTCGCGTGGTCTGAGCAGCGAGCGGTTCTTCTGAACATAGCCAGAGGTACCGCTACCTCTTGGCGTAGTGAGACCGACGTTGTCAGCCATGGTGTAGATTGAAAGCAGGTTGTTGGTCTTTCGTGATAGTTGCAGGTGTTTGGCGCGCGACATGGATGGTTCGGAGCGGAGAAGTCGGAGGTGCCAAGCCCTGATGACCGCACTGGCCCCGCGAATTCTTGCCCGCCCGCGCGGAGGGGACTTTGGAAGTGAAAGACTCACACACACAAAATGGAGTCGACACTTGGTTCTACAACTCTCACCGAGTCTCTCCACCACCATTCCTCGGCTTCACACCGACCACCATGAGCTCCGTAGAAACGGCCAGCGAACTACCAGCGTCTACGTCTGCGGATGGCAGGCTCACAGAACTACCCTTCCTGCCCGTTACGAAGAGTCACATTCTGAACTGCTCGTATCATACCTGGCACCCAAAGTCGGTTCAAGCATGATGCCATTTCCACATGATTCAAGTCTAATACTCTCCAGATACCGCAGTGTAACCCCCAAAGCGCGTCTCGTTCCTCTGCCGCCGGCCTTTCTCGACTACTTGCGCTCAGATGGCATCATTCTTCCGCCAGAAGAGACAGACAACCCCACATGGTCCGACAATGACAGCGGCATCTTCTCCGGCGCTGATAACAACGAGGACGACGCTGAAGAGACGCCCGACCCGAGTGCCAACTGGCGCGAGACTCATGAGGCCATCGAGCGCACGATCGAAGAACTAGGCGGCAAAGTTGCACCGAAGCTCAACTGGAGCGCGCCCAAAGACGCGACCTGGATTGCTGCAACCAACAGCATGGAGTGTCAGACACCCAACGACATCTACCTGCTGCTGAAGAGCAGTGATTTCGTTACACACGACGTAGCGCACGCGTTCGACGACACTGCAGACCAGTTTACGACACCGGATCCCGAAATACCATACCATCTTGTCTTGCGAAAGTGGATCACACTCAATCCCAGTGTCGAGTTCCGGTGCTTTGTGCGCAACCGACGGCTCATTGCACTGTGCCAGCGAGATCTGAATCATTTCGACTTTCTCTTCAACATGCAAGACAAGCTACAACAGACTATCCAAGATTTTTTCGATGCCCGACTACGCGACACCTTCCCAGACCCGAATTTCACCTTTGATGTTTACGTTCCGCCGCCACACAACAAAGTTTGGCTCGTGGACGTCAATCCTTGGGCCATGCGGACAGATCCCTTACTTTTCTCATGGCTAGAACTTCTCACGATGGAGATTCCCGAAATCCCAGAATTCAAGAACGAGGCAATTGAGACAACAGTTCGGTTCAGAATAGCACAGCCTGGGGAGACAAGCGCCTTGACGCCTGAAATAGACGACGAGACATCAGACGGAGAGGAGACAGATGAGGATGATGTTGAAGAGATTTGGCAACCTGAGTTTCGCCTAGTAAGAAAAGATGACCCAGAGGCTTATGGTTTCGCTACTCCGCAGTACAGCGCGCACAAGCTTCCGAAGGATGTAGTAGATGCGAGTAGTGGTGGTGAAGGAAACATGAGAGAGTTTGCGATGCAGTGGCAGGAGGCTCAAAAGCTGGCCGAACAGCAGAGGCAGGAGGACAGTGAAGATGACTAGAGGAGAAATCTACGAGATATTATTTCAGTATACATGAAACGTACCGATACCAGAAGGGCACCAGTTTCCCAACTTCTTATCTACGCTATTCAGATCCTAGCCGTGCATCTCAAGCGATTGGATAAATTAATTGTTATGCGTACACATGCGGTGACGGATTTCTACGTGGAGTGATGTGTTGCCATTGCGTGACTCGTGCGTGCACGGCTTCGTTTTGTTTCACCGATTGGCAGGCAAGGTGCATGATTCGACGACATTCGAGCTTTCCTCATCACTCCACTCATCAACAACTCTTGGCTTGAGACGAAATCTGCAGTCTTCAATCTCTGGATGATAGATGTTTGCCCAGATTCTTTCTCGACAATTATCCTGCGTCTATCACGGAAGTTGCATACCTTGAATACACACCGCAACACAAGTTAACATGAGCATAACAAGCGAACCAAGCTCGATTGATCGAGCATACTGCGGCTTTCTGTCACTTCCTACTGAGCTTCGATGTCACATTTACGACTACATCCTCTCAGACTCTCAAGCCGTCACGATAAGTGCAGGCTACGTCACCATTTTTGGGAATAGAATACAAGATCGCGCACGAAAGACGGAAATCCCAGGATTACCTCTAAATCTCGCACCAATAGTGCGAAATTGCTACGATGCGTCTCTTATTTCAGTAGCAAATCCACCCGAGGTTCCAATCGATAATGGCTGGGTGGGTGAGATTGGCCAAGGAAATCTTGGGTATCCAGCGCCTTTGGCGTTATTGCAAACATGTCGCCTGGTAAATGATGAATTGAATGACTACACGCAAAAGAAGAAGCATATTTCGCGGATCCAGATGCCAGATGAGAGTCAGGAAGAAGAAGACGACGACGACGACGAGGAAGGACTATCACTGCATGTGACATATCCTTATGGAATCTTAATACTGAAGAGCATGTATCCGTTCTTGCTGAAGCAGGCAAAACGAGTGTATATCACGGGACATTACGCCAATTCAAGGAACTATGAGCCTGAAACAAACGAACGACACAGCACAAGCGACGAGGAGCTTCCGTTACGTAGCGTCGACGATTCAGAATCATCAACTACGCCAACTCCCGTACGATCATTCGTCCATCTAGCCACTACCAGTTCTCAAAACTCTCCCTCCACCACCGGCCGCCCACGTCTCCGTCTCTGTGACGCATATCAACGCGACCAATCTGAGTCCGATAGAATAAGAACGTCTTTCCCCTCCTTCTCCCCTACAACCACAACCCACGCCCCTGAAGCACTCGCCCATCTAGTTCACACGCTCCTCCCATCATCTCAGACTCAGCTTGTCAAACTCTCAGCTAGAATTGTTTATCCTGGTGAGTACAAGTTCGTCTGGTCCGATGACAACAGCCCCGTCACACACATTATGCGCAACATCTGTGGCGGTAAAATCGACATGCAGGTCAAGAGGAGCAACATAGGGACGGGACTTTATCTGGTTGTGAGGCCAAAAACTGATGGTAGGATGATCAGTACGAGTTGGGTGAATTGGCGGGTAGGACCGGAACGGAGAGCAGGGGTGGATGTGGAGGATCTGGATGCGTTTTTGTTAGAAGAGTAGGATTGAGCGAGTAGTTTGGATTAGATGGTTGGTTCTTGTTGTGCTATAATTCTGCTGGAAGCGTGTTTGTTTATATGGTAAAGAGAATGGTCGTAGGTGGTCATTATATGCTTACGGTGCTGGACATGCAGGCTATAGACATCCGCTTGTGGAAGCTTGTTCATATTCTCACTATTAGTTCCATACTTAATACATCATTCTTTTAAGCTAATTGGAGTCACTTGCAAATATTTTACATTCATAAATGAGGCTTAAGAAGTGAAATGAATCCGATATGAGAAAGGCCCATAGTCAACGGCACAGGAAGAAGCTTAGACAACCGTGTCTCAAAGAAATATTGAGAATATCATGAGTTTATGTAATATGGTTGCTTCATTGATATGTCATGAACCTAGTATGACAATCTTTCAAGTTCTCTTTTCCCCCATCAATCACCTCAGCATCTGACTCCCTCTTCAATCCCATGCACCTTCCCATGTCGGAGCAATCAGCTCAACGGTACTGACAAAATATCAGCATACGTTTACTCATTGCCCTAAGCCTGTTCTACTGACCTTAACAAATCCAATATCTGCAGCCTTCTCCCTGAATGCCTGACGACTCATGTTGAGTCCGTACTTGCGGATCAAACCCGCATGTTTCCGCTCACCGGTGACGACACTATCACACCATTAGCATATTTAACAGAGGTGATGTTACCTTGGGAGAATGCCATTGACTTACCAGCTTCGCGAGCCCTTGCCATAGGTGCGTGGGCGGGAGTACCAAACGCTCTCGTGGGACATGGCGCTGGTGGTGGTAGATGCGCCGAATTGGAGGGGTTCAACTGGGCGGGATAGGGAGTATAGGGGATTGGGAAGTATAGAGAGTTTGAGATGGGGTGGAGAGTGTGAGTTTGAGAGGTGTGGACGATCGGCAGTGTGCGATAGTACCTTGATGGCTACGTTGCTTTGGTGCTCACGTGAGGGCGTATCCTTGGGTTTGGGGTGAGCTTAGTGGGATTTATCAGACATTGTAAAATGGTGCGGAAAATAAGAAAGATTATAGAAGGAAAGGTGTGGGTAGTGAATGGGTAGAATAGAGGAAGTAGATATCTATGAGAGTGGAAGTTCTGCCCACGCAAGAGTTTACTCCAAAGCTAACAGTAGAACGTGGCAAGAGTCTAGAGTGCGAAGATCTTGAAGAGAAACGAGCAAGTGTTGGAGATTTACTTGGATTTTGTCGTTTTTCATAACTACTACGTTAATATAGTGATGAGGGTTAGGGATATGTCAATTATATGCCTCTTCGTACCTGACCGCAGCATTTGAAGTCAGATTGATATTACGTGTTACGGCTTGTGAGTGACGGAATGAGCTTTTACTAGAGCAGTTTTCAGCTTAAATGGTCAAAATGCCCAACAGTATGTACACTTGGGGACCGCCTTGACTGCGTGCCTGGACAGTGAGAGCAAGTTTCATAGCGACCCAGGAATTTACACATTTCATCAGTATTAAGCAACACGCTTATAAAATTGAATTTCGGCGACAATTTAATTGAACACCATTAATGTTAGAGTTGAGGGTTGACGAGATGACGAGGTGGGGAACGAGAAAGCACAGACTCCACTTTACGCGTTGTCGCGTCTACGCGCAACACGAGAGCAAAGTATCGACAATCCACCCTTTACATCAATGGCTCTACAACAACGGCTTCGCGGACGTCAGGCTCGTATGTCTTCCAATACCCATTTCTAGTTACCAAGAAACTCACATACCCTTCAGACGCCCCTGGCGCGACTTATCTTGCCTACACGCCAAATGGAAAGAAACTCATCACAGCCGGAGTCGACAACTACTGTCGCATATTTACCACCGGATCCGACGATGAGCCTATTACTGTGGACGATTGCCAGGAAGGTAACACGGCAATTGTTGCTGGGGTGTGTACATACATTCTTCTTACAGCATACGGAAGACTGACTAGTAGCGTAGAATGGCTTCTTCATTACTGGGTCTGAAGATGGCACAGTGAGCAAGTACTCGCTGGAGGGCAACAAATTCGAAGAGATACTGGTCAGGACCACGCTGCCTGTCCGAGATGTAGCGCTGAGTCCAAATGGGAACTGGATCGCGGTTGCGAGCGAGTACGTTTCTATGCACAATCACAGACACAGGATGTTGACACGAACAGCGAGCTTGTAGTCAATGTCGTAAGCACAAAAGACATGACCAAAATCCGAACATTACGCGACCAGCCCCGAGCTGTGAAGCACGTCTCTTTCAACAAGTCGGGAGACAAGCTAGCCGTATCATGCACAGATGGCAATGTATACATGTATAATCTTGATGAAGACGAACCTGAGATGATCAAGAGGGTGGATGGCATGATAAAGAGTCTGGAGACGGATGCAGAGCCCAGCTCGAGGGTCCTGTGGCACCCAGACGGTCGGGCGTTTGCTACACCTACAGCACTACGAGACGTGCAGGTCATGTCAACGAGCGACTGGGAACGTCAGCGCGTCTTCAAGACAGGCCATACTTCTGATATCACGGCAGCAGCATGGTCGCCAAATGGAGCTCTCCTTGCGACCACCTCAGGCGATCTGAGTCTCTGCCTATGGGATACCAAGACTCAGAAAGTGCTGAAGAAGTACGACGATATCAAGGCGACTATCCTGGCCGTGGCATGGCATCCCACAGAAAACATTCTCTCCTACACCAACAACGAGGGCGAGCTGTTCATCCACACAGACTTTGTGCCTGAGGAACATATCCCGCTGCTCCAGAAATCCACAGTCTCGGCACCTTTCTTCCACGATCCGTCTGAAGGCCGGACTGGCGCACTCAATGTTGCAAATGGAGCGACGACTGTCCTGCCCGAACGGCGGCCACGGCAACGAGACGGAACTCCTGATTCCTTGGATGATCTGCTTGGACCAGACTTCAGGGACGACGATGCAGATGACAACGGAGACGAGGATATGAATGACTTTGTGGTCGATGACGATGGTGCCGGCTATGCACCTGCTCTGAACGGCCACGGCAAACGTCCGAACAACCACTCCACAAGTGGTCTCGAACCTGCCTCCAAACGACGCGCTCCTACCAGCTCTGCGCTCTTCCGGCCCCAAGTCCATGAGCCCTTCCAGCCCGGGAGCACACCTTGGCGCGGAAATCGTCGTCTGCTATGCTGCTCATTAACGGGACACGTCGAGACTGTCTCCCAAGAAGGACGACATCACACTGTGAGCGTGTCTTTTTACGACGAACACACATTCCGCCCCTTTCACTTTACAGACGTCTTCCTGTATGATAAAGCATGTCTGAACGAAAACGGCACTCTCTTCTCGTGTCAGCCAAACAGCACCGGCGATGGCAATGCAGCAATGATATACTATCGACCACACGAAACATGGACCACACGAACAGACTGGCGTACCAACCTGCCCACTGGCGAATCCGTGACGGCGATTGCTCTCTCAGACAGTTACATCTGTGTGACGACGTCTGCAAACTACGTGCGCATCTACTCTCTCTTTGGGCTGCCAATTCGCGTGTACCGGCAAAAGTCGTCCCCAGCGGTGACCTGTGCAGCCTGGCGCGACTACATCCTCACGATTGGCAACGGGCCCATGCAAGCTGACGGGTCAACGCAACTGCTGTACACGATTGAAAACATCAAGCACGATACGGTCTACCAAGACGCCGACATTGTGGCGCTGCCGCCAAACACAACCCTCACGTCCGTCTTCTTCAGCGCAGAAGGCGACCCTTATATCTACGACTCGGCCGGCGTGCTCGTTACCCTCCTCAACTGGCGGGTCGCAGGCCAAGCGCGCTGGTCGCCCATGCTCGACACCACGCTGCTCTCGCGCCTCGCGAGCGGCGGCAAACAAGAATCGTACTGGCCAGTAGGCGTTGCGCGCGACGCCAACTCGACGGTGAAATTCCACTGCATGATTGTCAAGGGGCGGGAAAAGTACCCATCAGCCCCTGTGCCACACCTCAGCGACTTTGGCCTCGAAATCCCACTGTCCAGCGCTGTAGACCGGCGCAAGAAATCCGCCGTCAACGACGACGACGACGATGCAGACGCCATGTCGGACGATGAAGACAATGCAGACGCCGCCGCCGCCGCAGGGAAAAACCCAGACGCCAAACACCACGAGCACGAACAGACATTCATCCTCTCCTCGACGCTACACGCACAGCTCGCCTCGACGCTGTCTCACACGCGGCCCACGGCGGCGCAGAAGCAAGACCTCACCACGCTGGAAGTCGCCATTGACCGCGCGCTGCTGCAGCTGCTGGGGCTGGAGTGCCTGGCGGGCGAAGACCACGGGATGAAGGCGCTGGAGATTGTGAGTCTGATGCGGGATGCGAATGGCAAGATGCTCGATCTGGCAGGCAAGGTTGCAGATCGCTATGGGAGGGAGGTGTTGGGGGAGAAGATTCGAGAGTTGGCAGAACGGAGAGTGGCTGGGCTGGATGCCGATGGGGAGGATGAGTACTAGCGGAGCGAGAGCAATAAAGTCATGTTTCTTTTCTTCTCTTCGTTTTTTTTTAAAATAACTTGTGCATGCATGGAATCAGAGCATTTACCTTTTTTTGTGAGTTGCACAAGTTGGTGGCGGTCAATGCGAGAGATTCAACAGCGCCAAATCAATCACATGGTCCATACACAAGCCTCATTTCCAAGCCGTGAACAATTTATTGGCCATTACTAAAAGGAGTAAGAACAGAGAAAGTGGACAATTCATCCCAAAACGCTTTGATATTTCGCTGGCAGTCCGCTCAAAAACTCCATTGAATCGCTCGCCACTGTCAAAAAGTATACATGGACCTATCAAAAGCAAGGTTTCGACAAGATGATGGATGCCATTCAACAAATGGGAGCTAGACTGCTTTTTGTCGCGCCCCAGTGCACAGCACAAAAACGTCTAGTACTCGGCCTCGACATCCGCCTCGCCCTCGAGCGAGTCAGCGGCAACCTCCTCGTAATCGCGCTCAAGAGCAGCCAAATCCTCACGAGCCTCTGAGAATTCACCCTCCTCCATACCCTCACCAACATACCAGTGAACGAAAGCACGCTTGGAGTACATGAGATCGAACTTGTGGGACAAGGCAGACCAGGCCTCGCTGATGGCCGTGGTGTTGGACAACATGCAGACGGCGCGGTTGACCGAGGCGAGGTCGCCGTTGGGGACGTTCTGGGGAGGCTGGTAGCAGATACCAATCTTGAAGCCAGTAGGGCACCAGTCGACGAACTGAACAGTGCGCTTCGTCTTGAGGTGGGCAATGGCAGCGTGGGTGTCCTTGGGGACGACATCACCACGGTAGAGCAGGCAGGTAGCCATGTACTTGCCGTTGCGAGGATCACACTTGACCATCTGGTTGTTGGGCTCGAAGCAGGCGTTGGTGATCTCCATGACCGAGTTGGCCTCGTGGGCGGCCTTGGCGGCGGAGATGACGGGCGCGTAAGCGACGAGAGGGAAGTGGATACGGGGGTATGGGACCAAGTTGGTCTGGAACTCGTTCAAGTCGACGTTGAGGGAGCCGTCGAAGCGGAGCGAGGCGGTGATGGATGAGACGACTGGGAGGGGGGGGAATGAGTTAGCAGGTGGATTGATAATAATGGTCATGACAGTCATGTATCATCAGAGAGGCATAGTACGTACCCTGGGCGATGAGGCGGTTCAGGTTCTCGTAGTTGGGGCGCTCAATGCCCAAGTTCCTGCGGCAAATGTCGTAGATGGCCTCGTTGTCGACCATGAAGGAGCAGTCGGAGTGCTCGAGCGTGGTGTGGGTGGTGAGGATCGAGTTGTAGGGCTCGACGACCGAGGTGGCGACCTGGGGGGCCGGGTAGACGCAGAACTCGAGCTTGCACTTCTTGCCGTAGTCGACGGACAGGCGCTCCATGAGCAGGGCGCCGAATCCGGAACCGGTTCCGCCACCGAACGAGTGGAAGACGAGGAAGCCCTGGAGACCGGAGCAGTTGTCGGCGACGCGGCGGACCTTGTCGAGGACCTGGTCAATGAGCTCCTTGCCGACTGTGTAGTGGCCACGGGCGTAGTTGTTCGAGGCATCCTCCTTGCCCGTGATCATCTGCTCGGGGTGGAAGAGGGAGCGGTAAGGGCCGGTGCGGACCTCGTCGACGACGTTGGGCTCCAAGTCGGCGTAGATGGTACGGGGGACGTACTTGCCCTGACCTGCAGATGGGGTTAGTTCTTGTCATGTGATTGTTGATGTGCGTGTCGCGTGAGTGTCCATGCCATGCCGAGAGAGAGCGTGTCTGTGCCTGAGGCGTCCACGACGTGCCCAGACGGCAAGGAGGGTGGAGGCGAGGAGGGCCTACCAGTCTCGGAGAAGAAGGTGCTGAAGCCATGGTCGTCGTTCTTGGCCTTGCGCTCCTCGGTGAGGTAGCCGTCGGGCTGGATGCCGTGCTCGAGGCAGTAGAGCTGTGGACGGACGGGTCAGCACGCTGTCGTCGCGCAAGGCGGTCAGGGAGCTCGGCGGCGCCCCCTCCTTTTCGCGGCGACGGCGAGCAGGACGGGCGACGGGCAGCAGGGCAGGGCAGACTCACCTCCCAGCACGAGTTTGCAATCTGGCAACCGGCCTGGCCGACTAGAGGCTCGCATGTCAGTGTCAATCCGATGGCACAGGGATGTAGCGCCCCGAGGCGGTCAGCGAGCTCGAGGGCGGACTGGCAGGGGCATACCGTTCAAGCTGATGACTTCTCTCATTGTGGCGGCGGGGATGGGGATGGGGATGTGCGAGGTGGAATGGGCTGGCGGTGGGCGAGGCTGCAGCGGTGGTGGGAGACTGCGGGCGGTGGAGCAGCGGGCAGAGGATGCAGCTGTCGGGAGGGAGAGGTGCAGGCGGTTGTCGTGTGTTGGACCGAAGATTTGATCAGGGACGCGCTTGCCCAAAACATAGCAACACGGCCCGTGCGCCGCTGCCAGCAACCTCGCCCATTGCCCGCCCATTGCCCGCCCACTCCCTCGCCCGCTGCCTGCCCACGTCTGCGCCAATCGACTGGCTGGGCCTGCACAACCCCCGACACCAGGCACTGCACCGACCCCAGACGCCAGGCACTGCACCAACCACCAGCCACCAAACACTCCACAACACCAACACCCCCAAACACCACAGCACCACAACACCCCTCGACCACTCCTCCAATGGCGTCAAGATAGAGTGCAGCCACCACTGCCACACACACACACTCTCTCCATACGTCCACCATTCATCCACTCACTCACTCACTCACTCACTCACTCACTCACTCACTCACTCACTCACTCACTCGCCCACTCACCCACCCACCCACTCATCCACCCGCCCCAAGATGCCCCTCCCTCCCACTCTACTCCACATCCTCACATCCACAATCACTCTCGCACTCACGCTCACACTGGCCTCGACGGCAAATGCAAACGTCGAAAAGGCCATCTTCCTCGGTCCCCGCCCCGTGACGTTCCCCAATGTCCCTCCCGCCCTCGACGGCCTGCACCTGCCCACTCTGTCCCCGCTGCAGCCTGTCCTGTCCACCCAGCTCTCCGTGCATTTTCCCTCTGAACCCTCGCCCCGCGGCCTCGACTCGTGGTACCTTTTGGCTGGCCTGCAAGACGGGCAGAGGTACGAGGTGCGCATCTGCTGGCCTGCCACTGTGAGTGTGCCTGCTCTTTCCTGAACCAGCCCACACATGCACACACACATACACACACACATATAAATACACACACAAATGTATACACACACACACACTGACCAACCCCTAGCAACCAACCGACTTCTGGCTAGACACGTTCCCCATCCCCCACGTCTTCGACACCCCACATCTGCTAGTCTCGCTCGCCCACCACAGCCAACAGCTGCAGCACCTCAATCTGGATGACAAACACCCTGCACAAGCATTCGCACAAGCCACGACCCAGTCGATGCTGTTGTTGCGCATCCAGGCAGCAGCGTCCTTCTACTCGACAAACCGAACCTTGATGGACTACCCTCCCCCAGTCGACGTAGACATTAGTGCGTACCAACCTCGTGACTCCTCAACTTGAAATCACTAACATGGCCAACTCTAGTCCTCGACCCATTCATGCTGAACATCCTCCCCCGCTCCCTCGGTCCAGTTGCCGTATACATTACTGCAGTTGCAATTGGCGCCTGGTTCCTCTCTGCTTACATCTACCGCTGGCTTCTTCTCGCGGCCGCAGACCCACCCCAGAAACCACATACGGACTGAAACCCAGCATCTCTTGACATCAACCAATCAACCACTTGACCAAAGCACAGCACATCACAGCCATGTCTGCAGCTGGCGTACCCCCGCCTCCTCCCCCTCCCCAAAGAACCTCTTCTTTTGACGACCTCCCCGCCGAGCTCCTCCTCACCATCCACCAATATCTCGGTCTGTCAAACTATACCAACCTCGCCCTCGCCATCTATCCCACACTGCAACGCCACGGCCTAGTCCCCCAACTCACCATCCAGACGGTCCTCTGCATAACACGCGAGACACATCCGTTACACGTTGCAAGTGACCTGACCTCTGTGACCCAATTGCCCGTAGAGTTGTTTTTGCACATTGCAGACAACTTGGAGCCAGACGATGGAATTGCACTAATACTTGCCCTTGGTACAAGGTTTTGCCGTTTTATAGATACACCGAGTCGGGAGACAGCAGAGAGGCTCAGAGTGTGGGGGAGGAGGGGATGGAGGAGATGATTGATGATGTATAACAAAGAAAAGATGACCAGTAATGAGAAATGAGTAATGAACATGTCCGAGGCAGTGACAAGAAACAACTCGGCCAGACCAGAATAGACTAGACTTGACCATGTGTGCAGAACAAGGGAAATCACAAATAAACACTCTTTGATGAGAAGAAGTAGTCGTCATAGAATAACCATGAACTTTGAACACGATCATCTAAATCTTCTCACAATATTCCAGTTCTTAAACCCCACCCCCTTTCCCTTTCCCTTTTACGCCGCGCTATGCACCCAATTTTTCCAATCCTAGTCGCAAAAAAGAAATGTACTTCCCCCTCCTCCTCCTTAATCCATCCATTCATCCATTTATCCATTCATTCATTCACCCACCCACCCCCCTTCAAACATCCTTCGAAAACCCATTCCTCAAACATCCCTCGGAAACTCATCCTCGAGCCCAATCGTCACTTTGACATTCATGCTGCCCAGCTCCTGAATGAGCAGCTTGGCCGCATACGGCATGGTGATGCGCCGGACTGCCTTTTCCGACTCGCACAGCTTGCAGTATCCGCTGTAGCCCATTTGGCCGCCTATCAAATCCATTTGATTAGTATTTATACATATATACATATATATGTGCGTGTGTATTTGACGTAGGGAGGAAGGGAAGGAAGGGAAGGAAGGGAAGGAAGGGAAGGAAGGGAAGGAAGAAACACAACAAAAAAAACATACACTTTTCACAAACATCCACTTGATGCGCATCAGAGCTAATCATCAACCGCTCCAGCAACAACTGACTCGCTCCATACGCAATCAGACAATCGCGCTCCATCTCACCCAGGCGCAAACCACCCATTCGCGCCCTTCCCTCGGTCGGCTGTCGCGTGAGGATAGCCCGCGGGCCACGTGCTCGACTATGCATCTTATCCTGCACCATGTGCTTGAGCTTCTGGTAGTAAATCGGGCCGAAGAAGGTATAAAACTGGTGGGCTTCTCCCGTGATGCCAGAGCTGAGGTAGTCCTTGCCCGTGTACGAGAAGCCCTTTCCGACCAAAATCTCGGCCATGTCTTCGACGCGGGACCCGCCAAATGCGGTGCCGTATTCTAGCGTCCCGTTGAGCACGCCTGCTTTGCCGCTGAGGAGCTCCATCATCTTGCCGACTGTCATACGGGATGGGAAACCGTGGGGGTTCATGATGATGTCGGGCACGATGCCGCGGTCGTTAAACGGCATGTCTTCTTGGTTGACAATCAGGCCGGTTGTACCCTTTTGGCCGTGGCGAGAGCTGAATTTGTCGCCGAGTTCCGGACGGCGGGTTTGTCGCGTGAGGAGCTTGATGAGCGTGGTGCCTGCTTCGTTTTCGGTGATGCATACTTTGTCCACGTAGCCACAGTCTGGGAGCTTGTACTTCTCAGGCTTGTCTTTGTAGATGTTGGATGCAGGGCCTGCAGTGTCTTGCGGCATGCTCTTGAGGAGGTAGGCGTCGCCCATTTCCAGACGCGCGCCGACCTGTGCGATACCGTCGAGACCAATGGCTTGGTGCATGGGCAATTCAGGGTTCAGAGCACCGGCGTTGATACGGTCTGAAGTTCCATTTGCATACGTCTTGAGGGGCATGACCACCTTCTTCATGACCTGGCAGCGACCAAAGCCGCGATCGCACGACGCCTTATTGAGAATAAGAGCATCTTCAATATCGTATCCAGAGTAAGACATGACCGCTACAGTAGCGTTTTGCCCTGCAGGGAGCTTGTCGTATTTTGTGAGCTCAATAGTCCGGGTTTTGACCATGGGCTGCTGGGGGTAGACCATCAAGTAAAGAATCGTGTCTATCCGGTTGAACTGGTTATAGGCAATGGCGCCAATGGCTTGCTTACCCATAGCACATTGGTAGGTGTTACGAGGCGATTGGTTGTGATGAGGGTATGGGATAAGACCAGCGACAGCCCCAAGGATGGTAAAGGGTTCGATTTCGAGATGCGTCGTGTGCTGGTTGATATCCGCCTCCTTGAGGGCAATGTTTGTGTCGTTCTCCTCGTTAGTATCTAGGTACTCCACAAGACCTCTGGTCAAAAAGTCTTCAAACTCCAACGTTCCTTTCCGCAAAGCCTTGAGATATCTTCCAGTAACCTTGGAGCGCTGATTCTCTACAATGATCATAGGTCGGCAAATACGACCTTCATCCGTGGCGAGATGCACTTCGCAGAAGTCATGGTTGATGTGAATGCTGGTAAACTCAGAGACGCGGCCCATCCGTCGCAGCTTCCGGAAGCTGTTCAGGAACAGCTTTGGCGTATCTGTAACAGCAATGGGTGTACCGTTCAGACAGACACTGTACACACCCTCAGCATGTATCTCCTCTCCAGTCTGCGAGCAAATATCCTCGGCACCAAGCATAAAGACAATCTTGCGCACCGGATCCTCGTCGTCCTCGGTTGTGATATGCGTCATCAGAGCCAAATTCTTGACCAGACCACACGCCTCACCTTCTGGTGTATCAGACGTGCACAGCATGCCAAACTGCGATGGTTGCAGCGCACGAGGACCAGACACCTTTCTTGTCTTCTCAAACTGCGACGAAATTCTCGTCATCATACCCAGCGCCGCAATATAACTCAGCCGACTCAAGACGTGCGTGACACCAGCCCTGTCCATCTTGAAACGCTTCAGACTCCAATTTCCAGTGGAAATGGCACGCTCAATACCCATTGTGATGTGGTTCTTGTGCACGCTAAAGTGCGAAAACGCGTCGAATTCTTGCGCGCGGTTCTGCTTCTTGAGCACCTTGTCGATGCTGAGTTTGAAGTCGTGGTTGAAACGCTTGAAGTGGTCTTCGAAGAGTAGCGACAGCATCTGGCCAGACAACTCAAGACGCTTGTTACCGACGTAATCACGGTCATCGACCAGCTTTGGGTTCTGCATGGCCATTACAACTCTGCGGGCCATGAGAGCGACGTAAAGCGCTTTTGGTCGGTAGTCTGTGCCTTCGACTGGTACGTGTGGCAGTACAACATTGGACAAGCATTCGATAGCCTCGAGGTGGTAGTGGCGCATGCGAGACGTTCCAAGCGGCTTCTTTGTCAATCGTACGCGGTGTCCGATGTACTCCAGCGCCTTCTCCTGCGTGTGAACTCCTTCTCTTGCACAAGCCTCAAAGTTGATGGCAAAGTTATCCTGGTACGCGCTGTCGTCGCCAGCAACCATGAGCAAGATCTCCTTGTCGGAATGAATACCCAACGCCTTGAGAACAAATACAATCGGGACTTCTTCGGAGAGGGTATTGTGCCTCAAAAACATGAGGCCCTTTTTCTGAATGACGTATGTCTTTGTACGTCTCTCATGTGTCGAACTGGTAACACTGGCCTGCATGATTCCCTTTGCGCTCTCCACAATAACTCGATTCTTGTTCAACTGCTCCTGCACCAGAATAACCTTCTCTTGACCCCTGGTGATGAAGTAGCCTCCAGGATCCAGCGGACACTCTTCCATGACGGCCATTTCACGGTCGTTCTTGGATGCGAGCACACACTTGTTGCTCTTCAGCATAATCGGCATCCTCCCAATCTTGATGCCCGTCCGCTTGACCTTGGCATTGCCTCTGGTGTACACAATGTCTACAACAATGGGCGCCGCATACGTCATGTCTCTAAGGCGGCACTCATTCGGGGTGATTGTGCTCTTGTGGTGGTCGAGGTCATCTTCCTCCTGGCGGTTGGGCGACAGGACGCGGATATCGGTGTACTCGAGCAGGAACTTGGGGTCAAAGTCGCTCCTCACGAAGCGGTTCGCCTTGATAATCTTCTTGAGTTCGACATCGACAAAATGGTTGTACGAGTCGACGTGCTGCTTCACAAGACCCTTGACCTTAAGGAAGGCAGGCAGCAGATTCCACTTGTCGCGCGCCGTGTTGATGGGGTCGGAGAGACTCTTGCCGTAGTAAAAGGGCTCCAGCAGGGCGGCAAACTCATCTTTGGCGTGGGTGGGGGGCGCGCGTCGTTTGCGTGGTTGCTCTGTTGACGTCGAGGCTTGCGGGTTGTCATCCTTTGGTGCAGATGTCGAAGCCTGCACACCACCACCACCTTCCGCCTCTTTGCCCCCACTTCCCTCAACCTGTGCATTCCCCTCCACATTCATGCCGTCCATCTCCATAACATCCTCGTCATCCGCCTTCTCTACAGCACCAGCAGCACCGGCAGGCGCAGCTTTTGCCCCGCGCGGGGGAGCTCTCGGCTTGGGCTTTGGCTTTGGAGCTTCCTGCACACACACACAAACGTCAGCTCTCTCGCTTGCCACTCCAACCGCTACAAGCTCGACAATGGTCTTACCTTTTTGCCCACCATGACTGCGACTGCAAGCTTGGGGTGTGGTGGCGCGCAGGGAGAGTTCAGAGTAAATATTTTAGCGTCATGCGAGCCGGCGAGTCAGAACTGCAGGCTGGGGTGGGCATGGAATGCGGGCCAATCGGTAATCCGCAGTAAAGCTGCTGATGCGCGAGGGTGGGTGACCATCTGATGCTTGCCTGTTTTTGTAGTTGCATACCTGAAGCTCATGCTGTAGCCACCTATTGGAAGGGATAGTGTCGAATTTGGTGTTTTTGTCAATACGTGATTGAACGTGTGCAATCCTCTCAGCACCAGCAGAATCAATTCGACTAGTGCCAGTATTGAAGCCTTGAAACTACAAACACATACACACACATGTGCCCACATTGTAAACACCCGCTCCCATGCCACCTCAAAGCAACCCAGCGCTAGATCCAACTTGCAAGAGCCTCCTCCAAGCCCATATTATACAAAATTTAGCCATATCCAAACAAGCTTAAATGGCAGACCTCCCAAAGATTGATGTCCAGAGCCTGGTCTCTACTAGAACGCAGCCCCCCCAATCTCACCCTCCCCGCTCAACCTTCTCAGCGAGCCCTCGGCAAGGTCAACTCTCAGTTGCGCAGTCTCAGCGTCCCTCTCCAGCGCATCCCACTCCCTGAGCTTCTGCCTCTTTGCATCCTCCTTTTTGTCAATCATCTCTCGTAGCTTCCTTGCCTCTTCTTCCAACTTGAGAATCTTGCTCTTGTCGTACAGCTCTGGAGCCTTTTGCCCGCCAGGAATTTCCTTGGGAAGGTCAGATAGATGATCGCGGAAGCGCATAGTGCGTGGGTATGTGGTAGCTGTTGAGTTGCTGGAGCCACGGAATGGGGGTGCAAAGGGGGTTGGACCACTGCCAGCGCCGCGAGGGCCAGATGGCGCTCCACCAGCACCACCAATACCACCACCAACACCACCACCGCCATAGAAGCCACCACCTCGAGGCCCTGAGCCCCAGGAACCACGGCGTGGCGCCTGATTGGAGAAGTCGCGAGGAGCATCGTAGGCAAAGCCACCGCGGCCCCCACCTCGGGGCCGTGTAGGTGCAGCGAGCACAGGATTACTTGCTCTGGGGAATGCCGAGGGCTGTGTGCTGGGATTGGCATTGGCGGGGCCAACAGGCGGCGAGATGGCAGGGGTAGGATATGTGCGGCTTGATGGGCCCGTTGGCGGAGCTCTCGAGAAATTGCTGTCGCCGTTGCGGTACGAGGCTGATGGTCCTGTGGGAGGGGCAAAGTCTCGGTCTCCACGTGGCCCAGTCGGGGGGCTTTCTCTTCGTCGCGGAGGTGATCGCTCTCGCTCGCGAATGTGTTCCCGGCCCCGGTCGTAGTCTCGTTCACGGTAAGGCGACCTTGGTGGCGGTGCAGTGTCTCTTGCTGGCCTGTCGTCCACTACTACAAGGGCAGCTCTGCTAGGGTGAATTGGAGGTGGGGAGGAACGGCGCGAGGTCGCTGCAGAGTCTCTGCCTGATGGCTCATTGGGCGCATACGAAGGTCTGGCAGGAGAAGGAGAGCGGCGACTCCTCCAAGTATCCGCAGCAGGTGGCTCGGCACGGTCGCGTCTGGGCGAGGGAGAGCGGCGTCGATATTCGCGTGTGTCACGGACAGGTGAGAAGCGGCGGGGGGGGCTTGTCCTAGTCAGCATACACTTATTGCAACTCGCATCGCATTGCATACCTGTTGACCCTCGACCGCGGCTCCTCGTAGCGGTTTGACCGCACAGGCGAACGCGCCCGACTCCTAGCCGGTGAGATGTCGCGCTCCCTGGGCGGGGGAGACCTGTCTCGAGGGCGCGGCGAGCGCGTGTACGAATCATAGCCGCCACGTCGCGGTGACCTCGGTCTGTCGTTCCTGAACCCGTCTCGTCTGGGCGACACTGCGCGCCGGGGCGGAGAGCGCGGCCTTGCCCTCCAGTTGTCGTCGCGCCGGGGGCTTCGTGACCGTCGTCGGACGACAGGCGAGCGACTGCGGGGACGCGACGAGCGAGCGCCAGGAGTGTACGTGTCGGCAGAAGCTAGGCCACGGCGAGGAGGGGGAGAGCGGCCAGTACGGTAGCTGTCGCCGCGCGGGCCGGGCGAGCGAGCTCGGGGACCTGGCGAACGAGGACGGGGGCCTGGCGAACGCGGACGGGGACCTGGCGAACGCGGACGGGGGCCTGGCGAGCGTGGACGAGGGCCTGGCGAGCGTGGGCGGTACGTGTTGGAGAATCTGTCGTCTCTGAGCAGCGCATTAGTCATTCGAACAGCATGCAGGAGCCAAGAATTGCTCCCAGGACTGGTGCAGTGCTCACTGGGGCTGGACAAACCTTCGCTCGCGCTCCCGGTCTCTCTCGCGGTCTCTGTCCATTTTCGCGTCAAGGCTGGGCGGGAGACGTGTCTGCAATGCTGCGAGGAGTGGCGGGGGGAAAAGCAGCCGGTTGCACGTCTCGATGGCGG
Organism: Mycocentrospora acerina; assembly: GCA_022701365.1. NCBI lineage: Eukaryota > Fungi > Ascomycota > Dothideomycetes > Pleosporales > Mycocentrospora > Mycocentrospora acerina. Next base: position 582,268 of record JAKUHH010000080.1, read on the forward strand.
GTGCACGTCGTGCCTGGCGTCTGGTCGCTGCCAGCGTCGAGAAAAGTGAGTTTCATCTTCCAAGCCACACGATCCTGTCACGTGCCCGTCTGCAAACGTACGGCGCCCAGACCATGGGACAAACACTGGAATGTCACCAAGACTTCTTTGTGCCGTCAGAATGTCGAGGGCGAGTGTATAAATAATGTCAGCAATGGGCCCGTGCAAGTTCGGGCGCACACATGGGGCGGTGAGTCGTTCTTTATGCGTCGTTGGGCGGCAGTATCTGAATCCACCTCACGACTACCTGTCTCGACTTGGTACCCTCCGCTTCGTTCCATCTCCCCGTCAGCCAGCCTCTGCTGCAATCAGTCTTGTCATCTTGCCTCGACTCTCTGCTCCCATGGAAACAGCTTGGTCTGCCTCTACAGAGAAAAAGCCTTCTTGTGATCCTGTCCTCGGAGCTCCTACCAAATCCCACGTCTTGACTCGTCACTAACAAATGTCCGTTCTTGTCTTCAGCAGATGGCTGCAAGTATCTTCAGCTCCATTATATGCATCTGTTATCTCAACCCGTCCGCTGCTGCATGCAACGCCATCACCCAATGCCGAAGTCTGGACCTTCTTCTTCCTCAAGTTCCTAAACGCCAACTCGCCGTGAGAGCTCGGGAATCCTCGAGCCCAAAAAGAAATTCTTTTGTACAAATATCCACCTCCTCATACCGCCGCTCGTCACCATCACCCTTACCGCTTCGTCTTTCTCTCGTCGTCCCTCTTGACCCTCTTCCTGCTCTCGGCGGCAATCATGTCTGCCAAATCATCTTGATCAATACTCTGCCATTGCCCTGCTGCCTCGGCCCGTTGTCGAGACTCATACTCTTTCTTCAGCGCGTCCTTGTCCAGCTTATCGCTGTCTGCCAGCTGATCGACATCCACAGAAATGTCGACATCGCCAGCCTTGCGCTTCCGTTGTGCTGCTCCCAGAGCGTCACGTCTGGCCGCGTCAAGATCGTACGCGTGCTCGCCACCAAAGAAACCAGTCGCCGAAATGTTCTTCTCGGGAAGCACAGTGAACGCGCTACGGGGAGCGCCGGGCTCTTCGGTCTCGATTCCTTTGCGTTGCTTTCGGAGTGTGAATTCTCCGCCGATTGTCTCTATGCCGCCCATCTGTGATGTCATACCCGATGCTGCCGTCATGGATGTTTGAATACCGCTTGCGTCTTCTTCACCATCCTCATCCTCCTCTTCGTCCTCTTCTTCCTCCTCGTCACTTTCCTCGTCTTCACTCTCACCCTCAGCCCGTAGTGCTCCCCAAGTACCACGCTCTACGGGTTCTCCCGCATGTGTAGGCTGCTGCTGTTCTTCCAGTACACTTGTGCCGTAGAGATCACCTCCGAAAAGGGGCCTTCCTCCGTCGTCGGTTGGAGGTTTGCCCCACTGCCCCGGTTGGAAGCCCCAGGAAGCGCCTGCTGGAATGGGTGCGTTCACACCAGGTATCCGCATGCTTGGGTAGGAAGGTGGGGGGCCAAAACGTTGCATATTGATAAGCCACGGAGGTGGATGACCGGGCGCCATACCAAGGGCTTCCCTAAGCTCCTCGCTCAACTCGCCTGGCTTGAGATTTACTAGGTTCGTTTCAAACTCTTTGCCCTCGTAGTAGACCTCACCGTAACGTGTCAGTTCTGGCTTCGTTTGTCGTCGGAAGAAGGCGTCGTAGAGCTTTGAATAATCAATGTCGAGTTTGCCGAGCTTTCCCTGAACGCGCTCACGCTGCTTCTGCCTCATTGTCATCTCAGCCTGCTTCTCGAGCACGGCATCTCTCATTTCCGCAATGCCAGTTTCCTGGATAAACTTGGGCAGGGCAAAAGGCGGCTTCTCGATACCTCGCTTTGATGACAGGTACTCGCGCTTCAGCGACCAGTGGGTTGGCACGGGGATGACGTTCTTCGCTCCCTTGATAGCAATCAGCAGCTCTGGGTTTGAGGATGACACGTCTGTCCATTCGACCAGCTCCGGCTTCTGAACAAGCGACTTTAGCTGAGCGACCGACAGCTTGTTCATCGCCTTCCTCTGCTTCTTGGAGATCTTTGGCTTGCCATCTTCTTCCTCGCTTGGAATGTCGTCATCGTCATAGTATATCTCAGGCTTTTCGTCGTCTTTGGTTGCTGCCTCCTCTTCCGTAGGCTCCCTGAACTTCTCAAAGATGCTCTTGTACTGCTCAAAGAGCGGGTTGTCCAGATCGTATTGGTTCGCGAGATCGTCCACGTCGAGAAGATCCGCCGGCTTCACCGCCTGTGCATCGTTATTGCTGTCGTCGTCTGGTGCAGGAGATTCGCTCTCACGCGCAGAGTCGTCAGCCTCGGATGGTGTCTCCTGAGTGCATGTTAGCATGGCCATACGAGCAGAACATTTTTGTCAGCAGAGCACTCACAGCGCGTTGTGCCTTCTTCTTTGCCCGGCGATAGGCGTTCTTGTTCGCGTTCTTCTTTGCCTTCACTGTCGCGCCCGACATGATGAGAGTGGCTGCGCGTCGCGATACTAGACCTCGAGGCTGCTAGCGTGTCGAATAGAATCACGCGCTTGCAGACTGGAAGATTCGGAGCTAGATTCGCGTTGGTGTTGCTATCAGGGAATGCGCGTCAGCTGGATGGTGTTGCGAAAGACTACGCAGATGAAGTGCTCATGTTGCAGGCATGAAATCTAGTCCTTGGCATGGTCTGTGCACACCGCGAGCAACATGTTCGCTGGGCGTTCTCACATCAACAAGCGGCGTTTTTGTGCTGATCTCCATGTTACTATTTACTACAACTTTCAATAGCCACACTCATTCTCGCTTGTACAACACAGCTACGAATGATCATTCTCGTCAATAACATGATTCCAGAATCCTCTAAAGTGCTTCTTTTGTCCCAATTGATTGATCTCCTTGATCTCAACAGGCGTCAGCTTGAACGTCGCACATCTCAGATAATCACTCATTCGCTGTTCTTTGCTGCTAGTCGTGATTGGCACAATGTCTTGGTCAATGCACCACCTCAAGGAGATTTCGGCTTCGCTGACAGCGTACTTCTTCGTCAGAGCAGCGAAGTAATCGTCCACAGGGCCCGGCTTCCCTACGGTAGCTGCAGTTAGTGGTCTATACGCAGTGGTAGCGATGCCGTGTTGCTTGTGCAACTCCAGAAGCTCAGGATGTTGAAGGTATGGGTGGAACTCGATCTGGTTGCAAGCAGGAATGACTTTGGCGGTCTTCAGAATTGCGTTCAGATGCCGAGGGTAGAAGTTGGAAACACCGATCGACTTGGTCAGACCGGCTTGCTGAACAGCTTCCATGTCTGCCCACACCTTTTGGAGCACCTCCTCGGTTTCATAGGGGAAGGGCTGGTGAATCAGGTATCTTTATCTGGTCAGCAAAGGTAACTTTCACGGCTAAAGAGACCATACAAGTCGACCTGCTCAACCTGTAGCTTTTTCAAGCTTCTCCTCAAAGAGCCCTCAATGTCGGTGTTCCCGGGGTTCTTTGTAACAATGTAAAGCTTCTCGCGTGGCACACCGCCTTCCTTGATAGCTCTACCAAGCTCCGGCTCGGTCTTATACACTGCATCGACAAGTCAGCAGTCGCCGAAACTAATGGTGGCAGATCATAACCTACTTTCAGCTCCATCTAGGTGCGTGTATCCTAATGTGATCGCCGTCTTGACTGCATCGATGCATGCTTGATCGATCTTACTCTCGTCGCCTGACTTGTACCACGCTGTCCCCGTTCCAAATCCAAGCATGGGCATCGATGTTCCATCATTGAGCTTGAGAGACGGAATAGTGACATTGAGCTTCGCCATTATTGTGGCTTGTTAAGGTACTTGAGTTCCTCTTGCGAATTGGTTGAGCTGCTTGTGCCTGTAGGTTTCCAGAATCAATTGAAGGAATATTTATTGTTGAAAAAGCCCAGGAATAGTAAGCTTGTTTTCTTAAGACTGCAAACACCTGCTAAGTGCCGCGAATACCGAAAAGGTGGGGTATATATTTTTAACATGCTATGACGGAGGAGGGGGAGGGGTATCCAATGGCATCACGTCATTCGCGACCTATATACAACAATCAACTCGAGCTGACCATTTTGCTATAATCAGCTGGAAAAAACTATCAACGCATGGTAACGCCTGATGAATCAGATATAAATATATGCCAGATCCACACACAGAGGAACTGAGATCTTGGAAACAAATATTAGATCGTCAGAAAAGGAAGACAGATACAATCACGACTAGAAGCCTCGAGTGTCGTTTTATATGTTTTTATTAATCTAATTTGAGGAATGCACTTGATAAAGCTACGAATCCGCAAAATCCTCCTTTTCCACTCCACATCCTGCTATGTACCGTGCAAGATTAGCATTGAAGACGCAACAAACAATTTGAAAAACAGCCTAGATATTATCAATACACCCGGAATACTGTTTCTCGAATAAGCCTCATCCGACTATGAAACAAGTATCAGACGAACGCACCCCTGTACTCACTTTGTTGACCTAGATGCTCACTCGACTGTGTCGAAAATAAGCCTACGATTTGACGTGTTGTGTCGACACACGTTGCAGAGAGACAACAAAGTCTTCATTGGCCCTGCCTTTCCCATCCTTCTTTGGCGACTTGCCATGCATGACATTGTCAAAACTTTTGCTCCCATCCAGGAAATAGTATACGCCGGCCATAACGCAGAAGACACCAAAGGAGAAAATCCAAATGCGGACAATTGTGAAGAGATCAGTCTGACCACCCACAAACCATCCAAAGTAAGTGAAGAGAGTGGCGACTACATCCACAGTCAATATGGCGCTGACCAGCTGCCAAGATGGCATAGAGGACCAAAAGGGGCCATGAGCGCGCGTAATGAAAATCAGCCAGTTCTCAGTGAGTGCAATTTGCAGGAAGAGAATTGGGTCTCGAACACCGGAATTCTGTACTATGCCGCCGCTGACGCCTTGGCCGTCGCCAGTCTTGTAGATGAGCGTGGTGGTCAGGGTAATCCAGGTGCCAATTGCAAGGATGATGCCAAGAATAATAGAAGTGCCCCAAAGTTTAGGCAGATTCCACTTGACAGGAGCCTGAGAGTATGGCGCGTTATCATATGCAATGGCCAATGTGGCGATATCGGCGAAGATTGCGATGAAGACGACCAGCTGGATGTTCAGAGACTCGTTTAGAATAGCAATCCAGAGACCCATGAAAATTTCAAGGTGAAGAGACAAGGCGATGCGGTAAACAACGTACGCGTACATACGGTGGAAGATTTGTCGAGAAGTCTTGATAGCGTCGATGATGGCAGAAAGTCCGGGAGCCAGGAAGACAATGTCAGCAGCGGAGCGAGCAGCATCAGAAGATCCCTCAACAGCGATGCCACAGTCAGACTTCTTCAGTGACGGAGCATCGTTGACACCATCACCCGTCATGGCAACAAGATATCCACGCTGTTGTAAAATGTCCACAACATCGTACTTGTGTTGAGGAAAGACTTCAGCGAACCCATCGGCGGCCTGGACGAAATCGTATACCTCGGAACCAGACATTTCACTGCGACCCTCACCCAACCCAAGACGCTCAGCATCGAAGATGTTGGTGCCGAGACCGAGTTGGCGGGAAGTTTCACGAGCAATGCCTACGGCATCGCCAGTCAGCATCTTGATCGACAGACCAAGAGCCTTCGCCTCGTTGATAGTTCGATGAGTGTCATGGCGAGGAGGGTCAGAGCAAGGCATAATACCCAAAATCTCCCATGAGTGATCACCTCTCTTGCGAGCAACACCGAGTGAACGGTACCCACGAGCGGCGAAATCTGCAACCTTATTCTCATACGCCTCCTTGATGGATGGATGGATGTGGTGGTCTTCTTCGACAGTCCTGAGAACGAAAAGAGGAGCCCCTTTGATACAGGTGATGAGCTCGCCATCTGGAGCCTTTACAATCGCCTGTACCTTTTTCGAGACGGGGTCGAAAGGGCTGAACTTGATGACTGTGAACTTGCTGAGAGCTTCTTTGGCGTTTGGATAGGACTTTAGTGCTTTAAGAAAGGCCTTGTCGATAGCGTCGATTCCCTTTTTGCTCCGATGGGCAGCCAGGCAAGCAGTAAGCATGAGCTCGTCAGGATCAACGCCATCAACCGTGTAGGGCTCGGCTAGCGAGAGTTTGTTCTTAGTTAGAGTTCCAGTCTTGTCAGAACAGAGAATCTCGACGCCGGCAAGGGACTCGATAGCGGAGAGCTTCTGAACAATAGCCTTCTTCTTGGCAAGGTAAGCGGCACCGACAGCCATAGTCGTTGTTACAACAGCTGGTAGGCCCACTGGAACGCCGACAATAGTGATAGCAAGGGTGAATCCGAGAATACTCACCATGTCGTTCGAGCGATAGAAGGAGCTGGTCCATACGACGAGAAGTGTGGCGACGACGAGGACCAACAGGGTTGTGCCAATTCCACTAAGAACCTGTGTAAAGTGGCCAGATCCAGCTGAGGCGTTAGCAACAAGAGAGGCTGCGCGCCCAACGAAAGTCGAATCCCCAGTGGCGGTGACGACAATGAAGGCTTTGCCACGCTTGATCGCGGAAGAGGCATAGCAGGTGTCCCCTTTGTACTTGTCAACGGCGAGCGACTCACCAGTAATAGCAGACTGGTCGACTTGAAGGAAAGTGCTTTCTGTGACGACACGGCCATCAGCGGGGACGATAGTGCCCTCGTCGACCTGGAGAAGATCTCCGGGAACAACATCAAACGCCTCGATTTCTACGAGAGCACCGTTGCGAAGAACAGTAGCCTTTAGAGCCAGAGTCTTTTTCAGCTCCTCAACAATAGAACCTGCTTGGTACTCCTGAATGAAGCCAACACAAGCGTTGAGTAAGAGTAGAGCGCAGATGACACCAAGGTCAATCCAGTCTTGGAGACCGGCGGCGAGAACAGCAGCAGCCTCCATGACGAACTGTATAGGGCCGACAAAGAACATGAGGAACTTGAGCCACAAGTTTTCTTTCTCTTCTTTCATCTGGTTGAGACCGTACCTTTTGCGACGGGTCAGTACTTCATTGTTGCTAAGACCTTGGCTGGTGTTGGTCTGCAGAAGTTCCTCAGGGACAAGGCGAGTTCCACCTGGCTTCTGGTCTTCTATTTCGTCTTCTTCGGTATCGCCATTCTCTGACTGCAAGTCTTCGATGAGGGCGTCAATGTCTTGTTCATCTTCATCCTCATCTCGAGGGCCACTCCTGGGAAGGATGTTGACATCAGGCTCTTTCTTCTCATGAATCTGATCGTTGGGAAGATTGGTGCCAGAATTTTTTGGCATTTTTTTCGAATTGCTCTTTTCATTGTCAGTAGCTGCAGTGGCGAGCTTAAAATTCAATCAAGGGCTTACCTGCGACATAGTGTAAAGCACTAGCTATGTTGAGCTAGGGATAGCTGTGTTGTTGGTTCGTATTTTTGTCAGTGTTACCTAGCAAGGCAAGCGGTAGCTCTTGTACCCAAAAGTGTAGTTTGTGGAAGAAGAAAGGGGAGGTGCAGTGGGAGGATATTTATCAATTTGAGAAAATTTCTAAAAACTTCCTGTACCGTAGTTGGGCCCTGGAAGTTGTCTCAACATTGGGGAAATGATGATACTTGCGCATTTAAAAAAAATTGGCCTAGGTCGAAGATGACGAAACTGAACCAATAAGTGGTAGAATCCCTGGGAGCCGCCTTGGTTCAGATTGGTATGTGATAGGAGGAATGGGTACGCGAACAATATTGAGTGGTCAAAATCACTGCACTTTGAATGCACAAAATTGAGTAGAAACCAAAATCAGGTTCACTGAGGAGGTCCCAAAGAATTAGCACTATCGAGTGGTTCACAGCTTCCCAGCTTTTTTTTCAGGTATCTCCTTCCAATATCGTTCGCCTACGGCTTGAACTCACCTGTGAAGCAGTTTTTTCGTCTTGGTTGTTCTTCTTGTTCTTACTAAAGTCCGCTCCCATACGAAGGTTTCGCAAGTTTTCATTATTCCCATGTCAAGATCAACACGTAGTAAATTTAAGAAAATTGAATAAATCTGTAAAATTCTAACTAGGAAAGTATAGTTTGGCGACAATCTCAAGAATGGATGATTTATAGGGAAAAGCACTTGTACTAATGGTATTAGATGAGTGGACGAGTTGGATTTTTTTGGTCTAAGGTAGAGTCTGAGCGATTAATTAACCTCATGATCGTAATAAGTATATCTCATAGCCTACCCACATGCTGTGTATTCTGACAAAGTAAGGGTGTGTTGAAGTGTACAAGCAAACCTTGCCATTTCCTCGTTCACACTCAAGGATGTGGGTGATTTAGTATTTACTAATTGGCTAAACGTGTATTGGTGAAATCTAGTAATTTGGTAATTACTAATTTACTAAATTACATTCAAAATACGTCTGTGGTTAGTAATTACGAACAGTTTACTTAGTAATTACAAAATTTCCTCATCTATGGTTCACACTGTGTTTAGATCCTAAGTGACATGTTAATCTCAAACAAGATGCACGCTATGAGGGTTTAAATTTCTTGAAAGAAGAGTGTACGCGGCCTTCACTCGAATCGAGGCACGAAGATATATACATTCACAATATTACTATTGGTCGTTGTTCCCATCACCATATTATACAACTCATATACTCTCTTCTCCTCCCCTATTATATTACTTTAATACGGAACTTTATCCGCAACTCCCTTCCAGAAGTCACACCTCTTCCCCCTGCCGCCTTCCCAGGCTGTTGCGTCTGCAACACTAATCTGGTTGCTTACGCCGGGATCACTGTAGATATTGTAGAACAGTTGCTGCGTGACGTTCAAAAACGTTGCTACACCACCTGTGGCATTCAAGTTCAGCAACGAAGGCTTCTTGTCATCCCACTGCGGCCACTGGACGTTTCCGTCGTACCCAGCAGGCGAGACCGTAGAGTTGGCGACACCGCCCTTGGCGTCCTGGACAGAGATGACGGGCGAGTTCGTGGTGATGAAGTTGCCCCAAATCTTGCGGAATGCGTACTTGAATGAGGCGCCAGGCGTGGCAGTTCCAGACCACAGGGCTTGCAGGTCATAGCCGTGGTAGGATGGACCGGCGCTGAATTGGTAAGTCCAGGCTTGGGGCCATGCGGACGCGGCCCAGTAGGATGGGCAGACGAATGAGGACTCTGCGAAGGCGTTGAAGACGCGCTGTTGTTGACCGGTTCCGAAGACGCTTTGGTTGTTGGCAGTGGGGGGAGAAATGCCGTTGGTGGCGAAGCGAGGAGCGTTGGGGTTGACGTCGGAGGTGTCGCCGGCGTAGGAGTACTGCTTCTCTAGTGCGGCTTTATCGGCGGCGCTGAAGTTGGGGAATGTGGTGCTGATGTAGGCGCGGAAGTCGGCAAGGGTCCTGGAGTATGGTGGGCTGAGAGGAACACCCTCATTCGCCATATTTGTTGTAAGGATACGCTTGCCATTCAAATTCTTTGAGAAAAGCCCCTTGCTTGGACGTTGTTGGACGAACGTGCCGTCCGTGACTGGTAGGAAAGCAAAAGTGCCAAAAGGTCCGGCCTCAGAAACTTTGGCACTGGCGTTCTGGAGCACGGGGGAGTCGGCGCTGCGAAGGCACTGTAGCTTGTCCTTGGCAGAAGCGCAACCAGCAGCTGAGACGAAGTCATTGTAGGCCTTTGTAGGCTTCTTGTCGTTGTAGTCGTGTTGCTCAGTGAGATAGGGGCTGGCAGCGATAATGTTTTGGAACAAGTTCTCCTTCTGCTTGCCGCCATAAGCCATGCCCTGGTAAAGCACAGCACCTCCTCCAGCACTCTCTCCAGCAACCGTGACCCTGCGAGCATCGCCACCAAACTTGCCAATGTTACTCTGCACCCATTTGAGTGCAAAGTTCATGTCCAACAATCCGGCATTGAGCGTTCCATTCTTCTTGACATCTTCCGAGGAGAGGAAGCCAAAGGCGCCAAGACGGTATTGGATGATTACACTGATAAAGCTGTTGTTGTTCGCGACCATGAATTCGGTAGGGTTTAGACCAGTTGCACTGAACAAGCCATAACCTCCTCCGTCTGTAATTCGTCAGTTGGTGATGTGAGTGTGATGAGGAAAAGACGAACGGATCCAGAACCAGACTGGCAAGTTCTTCGCGTTTGCAGGAGCATAAACGTTCAAGTACAAGCAGTCTTCATTGCCAAGCGCAGAAGTGAATCCGTACGCAGCAGGCGTCAAGATGGAACCACCAGTCTGCGGGCAGAACGGGGGGTCGCTTTTGGCTGGAATCGTGGACGTCCTGTTCTTTGCTGGGGCCTGGGGAGCTGCGAATCGGAGGCTTCCAAGAGGGGGAGCTGCATAACGTAGGCTATTCCAATGTGTTAGTATGACAGCTCAATAGCCCAGAACTGCAATGCGAACGTACCCCTTGAAAATGTTGATACCGTTGGTTGCATCGTAAGTTCCCTCATAGACGGATTCCAGGTCGACGGTCGGCGCCTTGACTGCGCGCGGGATTGGTTCCGCGACAGTGGCTCCAGCGAGGAGCGCAGACACGATTGCACTGCCCGAAAGTTTCATCTTGCCAATTACTCCCGACTCTTGATGTGACCCCAAGTCTTGGTCGTGGAGGTCGAAGGTTCAGAAGATCGGCAATGTTGTTGCGCAACGCAGAAAGTGAGATTCAAGGGGAATCCCGACACCGTAGCAGCGGGAGGGAGCAATTAAACCGCGATATTAAACGCGTAATCTGCAGTGACATTTAACCATTTTATGTTCGCACGGACGGCAAGTCGTTCTTTCATGCTCCCCGACGCCCACAAATATCTCGCTTTCCCAATTACGAGGCCACCAGTTCTGTTGGACCAACGCAAAGCAGCTTCGACGGCGACTTTCCCAGGCTCCAGGCCCTTTTTGGAGCACTATTTTCGCGGATAAACAACTGGTTCCGGTGGGAGGCCCACTGCGGACGGGACGATGGGTTCATCCCTTATCGCCTATTGGATGTGGTTGTAGTCCTCGGCCCGTCCGAGAGGCAAGTTTGCCAGCCGTGACATCTCAACACCGCACGCTATTGAAAGTGTACATCTGGGGGTGCGCCACTGTTTCTGCGAATATCTGGGTGCCCAGTGAACACGTTGTTGCCAAGAACGCAGAGACTCGGAACCCATGGACGCGGACAAAGATAGCAAAATCTATCAGTACCAAACAAGCAAGGACACACAGGTACCATGGATCACCAAGGGAAACTTTATTCATCCATATCTCCAGCAACGCGGCACGCTAGGTTGGGGTCCCTAGGAGCTCAATCAGTTCGGTTACGAGGCCGAACGCTAGGTATGGACGACCGTCCTGAAATGGCACGATGTATCAGCCTCGATTACTTTTATGCCGTGGCATGGGATATTCCGTATGGAGTCTTGGGTGCATGGCGCCTCGTACGCGGAGTAGTTCAAGTGACCTCGTGTCAGCTTCCCTGTGATACGACCTTGTGGTAAATTGTCCGCAAAGTAGAGCGGAGAATAAGAACACGGGTGTTGTGTACGGATGGTTCGACTTCTGCTCAAGTGTGGGGGTGGAGTCGCAACATCCAAGCTCACCAGGGGTAACCCTGGCACAAGCGGGAAAAGATGCTCAGAATCAGGATGAAATTCATTTTCTATAGAACAAAATTGTGCTGCAAAAGCATGGGGATATCACAAACTGCCATGATTTCCTTTCGCGAAGAACGAGTATTTGAAAAGACGCCAAATGCCAATGGTAAGCCCCAAGATAATTCCCATGCAAACGGCTACACTATTCTTTTGTCTGCCAAGACAGGTCAGCGTAAAGATGTGCCGATAATACCGATGTGCGCCATATCAATCATTAAGTCGTAATCGGGTAGTGTGGAGATTGAGCCAAGTTTACTTCCTGACATTCCAGACCGTCTTCTTCATCCCTGGTTGTAGCGGTGTTTCTGTGTTACTCGACCCATCTGTTGCGCCTGTATGTACTCGCTCAATTGAGGTCCATATGTTTGGGTCTGGTTTTTGACTCTGAACATCTGCACTAGCCAATCTGATCCAATCCGCGCCTGATTCTCTATGCCCGTCTGCGTGCAATATTGTCATATCGTTTTGAGTGACACTGCGGTTCGTAAGGCCCATTGTCCGCGCGAGACGACTTCGACGTGATCCAATTGTAGGCGTCGCATTACTGGAGTGCGTCTTCGGTGTGTGGCTGGGGAGTGTGGCCTTTCGCTTGCGAAGCATATGCCAGATGATGGGAAGATTGGTGCAAATGATACCGCCGAGAGGCTCGAAAACCGAGTATGCGCCGAGTGGGACGTAGGACCACGTAAAGTCGGGATAGCCACGGCCGAGGACGACAGTTAGGCGAATCGATGATACAACGCATGTTCTGTAGGATAGTGGTGTTAGTAGTGTTGTTTCAAATGGAAAGGAAAGAAGGAGCTCATACGCAAGACCAATACAGAAAATGAGGGTCAGGAGCAGCTTCTTCTTGGTTTGCAGCTGCAGATGCCATATCACGGGTACTGGCATCAGGAAGATCCAAATATCAGTGATCAAGTTGGAGATGTTGGTGAAGTAGGTGAAGGTAACCATTTCTAGGCATCGTCCTTTCACTGTTGCGTCCCAATACGCTTCAAGAGGTCGACAAACGAGCAGGAGGGTGACGGTGATGCCAATACCCCATGCAATTACAAAGGCTGCGGTTGCAAGGACGACCTTCCGAAAGAGCGGGAGAACAAAGACGCGGTAGTAGAAGGCGAGTATTCCAAGCTTGACCGTGACCAGTGCAATATCGTAGCAGTGAGAAAAGATGTAGTCGCCCTTGCGGACCATCATCTTGTCATATTCAGAGACAAATATGACGTGTCGCCCCATGCCGTGAGGAGGACCTGGGCGAGTCAGTTGCGATGAAGCAAGCGGTGCTTTGCGTAGAATGCGTACCCATGGCCAAACCGACTATACATTGTCCGAGGAGGCAAGCCTGCTAACATAAGAATTTGGATGCGATTGCGTTAGGAAAGCGTACGGTCGCGGCCAGAATTAGATAATCATCCAGTGTGATGCCGTTCCTGCCATAGTGTTTCGCCCAAAATCGGAACGCAGTAGTCAAGACTGCCACGGCGATCGGCACACTGTACAGCCAGTGGATCTCTGCTACCCTGGAGTCGCTTTCGTGCATATTTGCCAGCTGCTCTGGTGTGAAGGGAGACGCCATGTCGCGTGCGACGGTATCGGGTGCCGTTTTGAAGTAGTCGTCAGGAACGCGGCGGGGAGGCTGAACCGTATTTACATCGCTTGCAGCGGGACAGCGGTTAGGCAGGAGGGTGCAGAGGGCGGAAGAAGTAAATGTGACTCTGTGAGTTTCGGTCGAGAGTCCCTGGTCTGTAATCAACGTCGATGCGCGCCGTGGCCAGGAAGCCGTCCAGGAAGACAACGGCGACGGTGAATCCGAACCAGGCGGCACAGAGCTCCGGTGTGAATGAATGGCGGATCAGCGGTCCAGCATGTCGCAAACAAGGCGCCGAAAGCAGAGCCGTACAACTAGCTGCTCGTACGAAATGACGAGCAGGGGTCAGCTGGCTGCCACTCGAGACCCCCAGACGGCTCCGGCCGCATGGATTGGCGTTCTGTTGAGCCAGGCCGCCTGCTTGTACTTTATCGACGGGAGTTGGAACATGAGACAAGGCTCAATTCATGCCGTGGCCCTGCCTTTCGTCTTGTCGCATGTAACATGCCAAAGGTGTCACGGGCGCTCCGCAGGCCGCTGCCACCAACTGCAACCTCCCTATCTCCTACAGCCAGACTGCAAGTGCCGCGGTTCGGCCCGTTGGCCAGAAGCTGATCACGGGAGGAATGGCAGCCTGTCGCTCCCATTGTCCACTGCGGAATCGTCGACGGACATTTTCTTTTTTGTTCTCGACTAACGGGCACAAGTGTGCTTTTGCAGCCAACCCTTGGGTGAGTGAGTGCGTGTGGCCATGTCGCAGTGTCGATGGGTGGAAGCGACAGTCGCTTCTACAACCAGCCTCGAAGCCAAAAACGCCAAACAACACACTTGGCCCAATTGCTTAGTCAAACTCAGCCTGTCTCGCACAAGAGTTGTAGGGAACATGGCATGACGAGTCCCATGGAATGTGAAGGTTGAAGTCACATTATTACAGATGGCAGACTTAGCTGGTGCCGCTTGGGCCACCTTCACATTGTAGGCCCGTCTTCCAGAAATGTTCGCAATGTTCGAAGCATCACGACGTCATTACTTCCGAGGCTCAACATGTCCTGGCTCAAACGAAGAACCGGTCCACTGATTATTCTCGGTACTTCTGCAGCAGGCGGCGCCGCATATCGCTTCTTCAGGCCTTCGAGCTCAAATGATGCACTGAACCCGCATACGTTTACGCCTTATACGCTCGTCGACAAGCACCCGGTATCTTCTACGAGCGCAATATTCACATTGCGCCCCCGCCATGGTGCGCCAGAACCCGAGGGGGTGAGAGAGGCATGGAAACAGTGTACGTGGAGCGTGCAGATTAAGCAGCCCCAATTGCAAATTGCGCGCGCATATACTCCGCTTCCCCCTGCCTCAGACGAGGACGAGGGAGGTGATATGCGGTTGCTGATACGGCAAGAAGCTGGTGGTGAGCTGTCGACCTACCTGCATCGACTGCCAGAGCAATCGACTATCGAATTACGCGGTCCCAATCCAGAGTGCGAGTTGCCAGATAACATCGAGGAGGTTGTGTTTTTGGCAGGAGGCACCGGCGTCGCGCCTGCAATGCAGGTTGCTTATACTCTTGCGAAGAGGCCCGGGAGTACGATGCATATACTGTGGGCCAATAGGCGACGCGAGGAATGCGTAGGTGGCATCAGCGATGGCTTAGAAAGCACAACATCTGTTCAGAGCAGAGCGGGATGGAGGAATATATTTAGCTCCAGCAAGTCAACAGCGCCACAGCCTCTACCTATTGCCAGCAGCGATAATAACAAAGGCTTCATAGTGAGGGAACTCGATGCACTGAAGGAGCGCAACAATGCTGGGGCTGGGAGCTTGAGCGTGCAATACTTTGTTGATGAGGAGAAGACGTTAATACAACCAGCCGAAGTCGCGAGGAGGTTGAACAGGCTACCAAAAACAGAGAAGGGTTTAAGGATCATTATGGTCTCTGGACCGGATGGCTTTATTGAACATTGGGCAGGCAAGAAGTTCTGGATCGATGGAAGAGAAGTGCAGGGTCCGCTTCGTGGGGTGTTGGCAAAGATGGATTTGAAAGACTGGAAAGTGGTTAAACTATGAAGACAAAAAAGAGAGTTCTGTTTCTATCACCTATTTACCAAGGCTTGAAAGACGATGTCGATGCAGTCCTTTGCTATTCTAGACTTGGAGTCGTTTAACCCAGCCAGCGGGGAAACCCCGGCGCAGATCACGACAATCAGCTCGTGGAATGTTTCCGCGCTGAACAATCCTAAGGAATACGCGTTCCTTTATCAGATCGAGTACCCATCATAAGCGTTTAGATATGGCATCACACGATTTACAATTTACTCATCTGCTTTCACAGTTGACTCCATCGCACGACGCTGGCCACTACAATGTCAATTGACCCTGAGTTTGGCGATTCGTCAGTTGTCAACGAAAAAGATCCAAACGTACGACCTAAATGCTTCAACTCAACACTTCAGGAATGCTTGTTCGTCTTATCAGTCACTATGGCCGTAGCCATGACGAGCTTCCTATCGGGCGCCATTACCGTCATGAGCTCCTTCGCAGCCAAAGACTTGGGTATGTCTAACGCGCAAACTACGTGGATGGCTGCTTCAACTTCGTAAGATCCACTCTTCCATATCCGACGAAGGAAAAAAACTCATCAGGTTTAGATTGACTGCGGGGGCTTTTCTCCTCTTCTTCGGCAGCATTGCAGATCTCTTTGGCCGAAAGTTCATGTTCATAGGTTCCATGCTCTTATTCGCCGTTTTCAGTCTTGGAGCCGGGTTTGCTCAGACTGGTATGACGTTGGACATTCTGTGTGGTGTTTTAGGAATCTTTTCGGCATCTTCTGTTCCTCCAGCTCAAGGCATGCTCGGTGCAGTCTATGAGCTACCTAGCCCTCGCAAGAACAGAGCGTTTGGCTGCTTCTCGTCCGGCAACCCACTTGGATTCGTTGTTGGAGCGATCCTTGGTGGAGTGTTTACGCAGGTCTTCAATTGGAGGGCTCCGTTCTATATGCTGGCTATCATATACCTTGTTATTAGCATCGTAGCAGTTTTCACGGTGCCTAATATAGATACAGTCAAACGCAAGCTAAATGGGGAGACCATCAAGAGATTGGACATACCCGGAACGGCATTGACTATCGCAGGTATTGGAATGTTTTGTGCGGCTCTGAGGTTGGTTTGTCTGCTTAGAGTATTTTGAGATGAGTGCTGACGACCACAGTCTCGGAGGCGATGCGACAGACGGTTTCAAGACACCTTACGTACTTGTACTTCTAATCCTTGGAGTTGTGTTGATCGTCGCCTTCATTGTATGGGAGACCAAATACCCGTACGCACTAATCGACATGAGCATTTGGCGAGACAGGGATTTCTCCTTAGTAAGTCTAACTTTCTAAAACACATTCATATCTATATCTACATCTATACTAACAATGCGAACAGTTGCTCACAATCTTATCCTTGGGATTCTTGGGATTCCCTATATTTGCATTCTACCTGTCTCTCTACTTTCAGACTGTGTTAAAATACTCTTCACTCATGACCGGTGTACATTTGCTACCTATGTTTGTATTCGGCCTCTTAGCTAATGTTGTCGCTGCCCTCCTCCAGCACAGGATCTCGAACAAGCTGCTTATGGGCATCGGTGCTGCAGCCTATGTGACTGCCTTTACACTAGGTGCAGTACAGAGAGAGGGCGACTCATACTGGGCGTTCTCATTTCCCGCATTGAGTTTGTGTGTCATCGGAGCGGATTTCCAGTTTGTCGTCGGCAACGTTAGTCAATTCACTCTACTGACCAAGTTCTGAGCTAACAATGGTCAGATGTATGTTCTGTCAGCAATGCCTGCCGACAAACAATCAATAGCCGGATCGCTTTTTCAAACCCTCACACGCCTTTGCTCTGCAGTTGGCTATGGCGTCGCTACCGCAATTTTCGATGCAGTAGAGCTCAATCGCTCCACTTCAGGTTACTATGCCAATGACGCCATGGAGCCTTTTGCGGCAGTTTTCTGGTTTGCGGCGGGCGCGGCGTTTATTGCCATCTTATTCGTCCCTTTTCTAAGAATTGGTACTCAAGGTCACGAGGGGGATGTTAGGCGGCTGAAAGGTGTGGAAAGCGGTCTGGGTCTGCATGAAGAGCACGTTGCGGCTACCGTAGGCGAGAAAAGCCAGTTGGGGAGTGAAGAGAGTAGAAAGATCCGCGTTAGAAGTTCAAAGCCCGACTGAGCTAGAAGCCAAACAAGCCACCCACTACTACTTTCGCTGTAACCCGTAATAACCGCCGAGAATTCTGAGGAAAGATGCCGACCTCGCCTCGTATTTCGAGCAATTAAGAGTGCCCCCTGCTTCCTTCCCCACGATGTATTGACTTGAATCGGCCTTTGTTTCCTGCACCCCATGGCTAACCTTCTGCTAGCGGTCCTTACCCCGCGATGCAGCTCCATGCACGGCCGTCGGATGGGGGCTGGCAAAGATTCGAAATTCTGGTGTCTTGGCGACTGTCGACCTCTCTAACCATTTCAGGAACGGGACCATTGATTTGCCCAATCAGACTGCCTGATTACCATAAGTGTCGAGGGTCCATGTGCCGCACGCGACCTCGATCCTTGTCCAACCTCCCCGCAAAAAAATTGTGCTTAAAGACGGCCTCAGGTCCTGTCACCCCATGCTCATCATTACGGTTACAGTTACATTTCCCCGGATTACTTCTTACCTTTTACTGCATTCTGAGTGGAGTCGTCCTGCAGCCCCACCAGTCAGCAAACTGCTACACCAGCGAGAGGCCGCGTTTGGGGAGTACCACAACAATGGCGCATCAGAAGGATATCCAGCCCACCGCTGCGGTGCCTCATGATATTCATGAAGATGATATTCATAAGCGCGCAGCTAACAGGGTCATCAACGATGCGCGACTCGCCACGGAAAAAGAGCACAACATGACGCTGTGGCAGGGTATCAAATTGTACCCCAAAGCCATTGGGTGGAGTGTCCTCATTAGCACATGCATCGTTATGGAGGGTTACGATGTGTGTCTTTTGAACAATTTCTTTGGATTCCCGCAATTCAAGCGCAAGTACGGGGATCTGATGCCAGACGGAACCTATGAAATCTCTGCGCCATGGCAAGCGGGTCTGTCGAACGGTGTCATTGTGGGCGAGATCATCGGACTGTTCCTGAACGGATGGATCAGTGAATCAATAGGCTATCGGTACACTGTCATTGGGTGCTTGACGCTTATCATTGGTTTCACGGCCATCTTCTTCACCGCACAGACCGTGGTGCATCTATTGGTCGCCGAAATCTTGTGTGGCATCCCGTGGGGTGTATTCCAAACGCTTACTATCACTTACGCGAGTGAAGTCGTGCCTGTCGCTCTTCGTGGTTACTGTAAGTCAAACACCACAGCCAATTTGAAAATCATGGAAATTAATCTCTGCCAGTAACTACATACGTCAACTTCTGCTGGGGATTGGGCCAAGTCATTGGTATTGGTGTGATCCGCTCCATGCTTCCTCGAGATGACGAATGGTCCTACCGCATCCCATACGCTCTGCAATGGATGTGGCCCGTTCCCATCATAATCGGCGTTTTTCTAGCTCCTGAATCTCCATGGTGGCTTGTTCGCAAGGGTCGTCTTGAAGACGCGAAGAAGTCTCTACTCCGTCTCACCAGTCTTGATCGCGAGACTGACTTCGATGCCGACGAGACGGTAGCCATGATGGTGCACACGACCGCACTTGAAGAGAAAATCACCAAGGGTGCAACGTATCTGGACTGTTTCAAGGGCGTCGATCTCCGCCGCACAGAAATTGTCTGCATGGCCTGGGCAATTCAAAACTTGAGTGGAAACGCCTTTTCAGGCTACTCGTCTTACTTCCTCCAACAAGCCGGTCTGCCTGCATCTACATCATACGACTTTGCCCTTGGCCAATACGGCATTAATATGGCCGGTGTCCTCGGTGCCTGGTACCTCATGAAGTGCGGCCTTGGACGACGAACCCTCTACCTTGGCGGTTTGTGCGGTCTATGTGTCATGCTCTTTGTCATGGGTTTCCTCGGTCTTGTCCCCGAGGCTTCTCGTGAGAAGGGCGCTCTGGCCACAGGTTGCATGATGATTGTTTGGGCAATGTTCTACCAGCTCACTGTCGGTACGGTCTGTTACTCTCTCGTCGCTGAACTTTCCACTCGTCGTCTGCAAATCAAGACTGTGGTTCTTGGCCGCAACTTGTACAACGTCGTCGGTATCATCACTTCAGTACTTACTCCATACATGCTGAACCCTACGGCTTGGAACTGGGGCAACTACGCTGGATTCTTCTGGGGAGGGTCTTGCTTCCTCAGCATTGTCTACACCTACTTCCGCATGCCGGAGCCCAAGGACCGCAGTTTTGCAGAGCTGGACATGTTGTTCGAGAAGAGAATTTCTGCCCGCAAGTTTGCGAGCACACAGGTCGATGTATTTGGAGAGGCGGACGTGCATGGTACCACCGCGTTCGAAAGCTATGAGGAGAAGGTGGGAGCTGTTCACAGGACGGAGTCGGTTGCGGAGTCGAAGGCGTAAGCGCGAGCTCTCACCCCATGAGGGCTTGGAGGAAGCCTGGGAGGAGGCTCGTCTGGTGAGAAGAGTCAACAAGAATGGACTGAGGAAGAGGATATGAATATGAATATAAATGACAGTCAAGAATGACATGTATATATGGCTAGTTTTATGAAATTCTAATTTCAATCTATAAATGCGGATGAGACCTTACCTCACGTCACAATTCGTGTTAACGTCTACACGCTACTAATTTCTGGCATCTTCAATTGGCCAAAATCTGTGCAGAGCTAGAACTACGTCTTTCACACATGCCTTGCTTTTAACCGTCTCTTAAATTCTACTATGGTTGCAGGCATAAGTTTTGTAAGTGAGAAGCCTAAAGGGTTTAGATCTAGCCGGACTTCGAACGAATTAACATGTCTCAGTTGTCGTAGACCAAATATCATCTCATATCCAGCTCAGGATATGATTGGTGCAAGAGATAATGTGATTGAGTATTAACTTACGATTTCTCCCACAAGTAGCTTAGCTCAGCCCATAGTTCGTATCCATGTCGCCTCTCCACCTACAACACTCTCGCCTGTAACCATAGTACATCAATGAATGTTGGACGCAAGTCCACCTTCGACTGATCGTCAGCAATGATTAACACAAGGAACAAATTTACCGAATCACTAAGCGGCACCTAAACAACGAACCATTCTTGAATGCTTGTCATTTTCTTCATTGCCCTATTCCATGGGCCTCTGTTTGCAAGAAGCCAAGGCTAAACACCCCAATTAATACTCTCCTACACAGTTTACCACCGTCAACCCTTGTTTTCACTGTCATGAACAATCGAAATTTCAAGTACCGATTCCACGATACAACCCAAGGGTTCACCTCCCACCAACTATGTTGAGACTTTTCAAAATCTACTCTATGCTCAAGCTGACTAGAATTCAAGAAAGTTGCTTACGGTCTACACGAAAACTGCCATAAGATACGGACCACATCACAACATCCAAGAGCTTATTCTGGCCCTAATCTAGCCGCAAACAGCTACAGCAGCTAAAACTTGAACACTAGATATCCTAATCATCTTGAAAGTTATGGCTTAGATGGTGAGCAACGTTGGGTGCGCTCAAGTGAAAATCCAGATCGTGCAGGTAGGCGAGGTTATGCATGCGAGGAAGGGCTTCGTGGACCCTGTGTACCGTATTCGCTGATAGGATTGTATACGAGGCACCGAAGTAGAACGAATTGAGATTGCTTTGGTCAAAATTATTTAAAGCAAAGCTGGCCTACTTGTATTCACGGTAGTTGTGACTAACGGGTCTAGATAGCAATTCATAGACCCACAGCTCCTCTACGTTAAGCTAGATGGTTTGACAGCCTTCCCGTGACATAGTCACTACACAGTATGATAGATCTTTGTCGTAAGCAGGCCAATGTATTTATCTGTGATCCCGCTGCTCAGACCCCACGTAATGAGCCAAACTAATCTAATCCTATACACAGACTGCATCTTACATCTTATATCAATTTCCTGGCCCATAATATTTATTAACCTAATCTTGAATCACATCGCCACCCCTGCTATGCCAATCAACCTCTTTTAGCAAAACCAAAGATTTTGCTGAACTGTTCGAACGAGACTTCTACCATTTCATCCTCTCTTTTCCACTCTGCGTAGCGCTTGATAGTATTTACGTCGGAGGTAAGATAGTTTTCGGCGAGGGGAATCTCAGTGACTCCGTTTCGAGTATGGATGCGTGCGACAAACTCGAGAGTGCCTGGTGGTTTTGATGAGCTTCCGTTGATCGTGGCATTCGAGATTGCATTGTTCAAGCTGTTTGAGTTATTTATGCTGGGTGAAACCACCGAAGGAACGCCATTCAATTCGTTTTGCGAGACGTCCTTCTTGGGTGAGCTAGGGAGTGAGATGCTGTTGGCAGCTTTGTGTGAGACATCAGCCGGTGAGGGGTTGCCACCAGTGATACCTGAGACATCTGAAGTGTCTTCGACTTCAGGAGTAGCGTAGTAGTCAGTAACGAGTCGGATACTCTCCTGAATCAATCCTGATTTGCTGTGGGGAATAATTTCTGCCGTCTCTGGGTTGGTCGCAGCCTTCATTGTGCCAGATAAAACATCTGGAGAGACACCTCATACGAGTCAGTTGAAAACAGGACTAAACGAAGGATCGGGACTCACTCTTGCGACTAAGTGCTTTGCTGTTGGTCGCAACCGGGAAACGCTTTGTAGGAAGCCTAGAAGGACTCTGAATAGGAGAAATGAACGCTGACTAGCAGTTAGTAATGAGTATACTGTACCAGAGTCTCTTGGAACTTACTTGAATTGCGTGACCTTACAGTCTCTACTCCAGCAGGCTCTTGCATATCGGATTGCTCGAGCTGTGGTCGCCTAGCGGGCGTATTTGTTTTTCTCAGACCAATATCTAGTAAATCATTCACTGGAGTTGGTGGTGGGAGTATGAATGTAAGGTCTCCCAACACAACCCGTTTTTGATTGGATTGAGAGGCCACGACCTGATCCAGAGCAGGCGGTGCAGGCTTGATAGCATTTGAACCACGAGCAGCATCTTCGTAATCAGATGTGGAATCCTCGTCTTCCCCTCCTTCATCTTCCTCTTCCTCTTCCTCTTCCTCTTCCTCTCCTTCATCTTCAAGTTCGTTTGAATCCTCGTTTCCAGTCACATTCTGCTCAGATTCTTTCTTTGATATAGATGTCGAGAAGGCGGGAACATCTGAAGGTGGCAGATGGCCGCAGCGCCTTGATCGGCCGATGAGATGTCCATTTGCGGTTTTCTTGTCGAGTGACTTTGGAGAGGATAACTCCTCTCGTTCGAACCCCTCCTTACTTTGGGTTGTAGGACCGGATTGCCTCGTAGCAGCAACGCGCTCATCTTTCTCATTGCGAGTGCGTTTGCTTTGCCCTTGTTGACTTGCTGGCTGAATCTTTCTTTTCTTCCCTCGAGAGCCTGGTGGAAGTTTGTCGAGATTAGAACCGATGAGATCTGCTTCAGCGGCTAGAATAAACTGTGAAGCTGACCCTACACTGAGTTAGTACAAACAGCAGTAAAAGACACGCTGAACTAAGCTTGATCGATTCGATCCGTCTGACGGTAGTTTGAGAGGGGCTGAAAAGGTGCAAGCTTACTATCTGAGTTCAAATCGCTGGAGTATACACTGCCTGTTCGTTTGCTAGTGGCACGGTCGAATAGGTGATCGGCGGGTGCTGGTGTTCTCGTGAGAAGCTTGGAAGTAACAATGTCTTTGTCCAACATGTCTTTATCAGCAGGCGTAGGTGAGATGGAGTCGCAGGAGTTGGAAGAGCTTCCTGAATAGCGTTAGGAAGAAGCACTGATAAGTGTACTCAGAAGACTGACTTTTCTTGGTATATCGCACCCTTGAGGCAATTGAGGAACCACGGGATCTTCCAGGAGATATCTCCTTCTTCGGCATATACCGTCCGTTAGGTCCACGAACCTTTCCGTTGCCAGAATTCTCTACTGAGAAAGACTGCGTCGACTCTGTCGAATATATGGCTTGCACTCCATCCCCAAGAATATCTGTCAGGCCTTCGACTATCGTTTCAGATGGAATATTGAATGTTTTAATCGCAAAATCTTAAGTTTCTGTTAGCAATATCACATGTGGATTTCAGCCCAGAGATAACTAGTCATTCGATCTCACAGCTGCGGAAATCGACAGCAAAGGACGAAAATAACGTACTTGTGTCTCCAAAAATTTCACGCGAGCTAGCTGCCTCGGACTGCACTTGCTCTGATCCTTCTTTTAAACACGTTTGCTTAGCGAATGATTGATTTTGAGACTCGATTTTGGTTTGCTGGGGATGAGAAAGTGGAACGGTTTCCACCAAGTGAATATTTGGTGTCTTTGTAGAGGGCCGGCCCGGCTTCCTTTTCCCAAAGGGCATCTGAAGTCTAGCCATTTGAGTGGCCTCATCTGTAAGAGTCAATTCAACTGGCCGTAGCGTCTAATTATGATGTTCGTCAGTTAAACCCACCTTTACGCGCTTCAAGACCCTTAGACACATGCGAATCACGCGCTTCACCGTTCCTGCTGGAGAGGCTTACGCCGGGAGCGGACTCGCCACGCGAATTGTTCCGAACCATCACAGATGACATGGTTTTCCAGCTTCTATCGAAGAACGGCCACTTATCTTGGGTTTTGCCGGTAAGATTACGTACTCGACGATAGGCCCTGTCAAGCTGTGCAAAACCTTCTGCTGTGCGAATGACTCTGCCTTCTTCATTGGGACCTAATGGCTTGTAAAGATAGTATTTCTTAATCCATATGGCCAGCTCAATATCAGTATCAACCTCGCTCTCATTAAGATATCGATGGATATCCGATAACGTTTTCAAGTCAATGAAGCCAACTGCATGTTCCGGTAGAATCGTTGACGCTACATTAATCTCGGATGGATTATGTGGAAGATGACCACTGGAATCCATGCTGGCGTGAGAACTAGGTGATTGTAGCCAAGCTTGAACGGGCGTTGAAGATTAGGTGAGAACTAGAAGAAAAATGAGCGGTTGGTTGGATTGCGCCTGTTGGTCTCTAAAACGCGTCTCTAGCACAGTGAAATTTCCGGGATGAAAGTTGAAATCAAAATTAATGGTTCTGTTATTAAAGAAGTAAATCTTTCGTGACCACAAATTGTTTGGCGGATCACCGGTCGAAACGAATGACTGTAATACAGCTTGTGCAAAGCCGAATTTTAACAGAGAGATGTGACACTATCGATTGGTGAGTTTTTTTGTTGCATGTGCGTAACCGCAGTTGAGTTGGTGCTTGATGTAGAATAAATAGAGGTGATGTCGAAGGCGAGGCGCGAGCCCTTCAGCACGGCTCTCACTTATATGCACGTGACGCGTGGCACCAAACAAACAACGCCCGAAATCGTCCGGAGAACTTTGAGGCAATCTAGATGGCTAAGTAGTAATACTATGACCTCTAGCAGAGAATTCTGCATCTTTACTGTACGAATGCATCACACTCAACTGGTCAACAGAAGGAGACAAATACCTACGTTATTTGGCAAAATAGACAAGCATCAGGATCAACGGCGAAAAAACAGTTCGAAGGCTCATTGGAAGTACCCTAATCTCATATGAGCTGTTTGTGGATCATGTCAAACCGAGTTATCCGTCTCGTTTCCATAGTGCACCCATCACGCGTGTCACAGCCGAACATTGAAGGCTACCCATATTGAGAGCAGAGACCCTTTTAAGAAACCCTTCCTGTATGAGTACATAGCCAAGTTCTCCTACCTTGACTCCTCACTGAGTATATTAGTACAAGCACATCATTGTAATAGCGGTTCAACAGTACTGATTGCTGAGTGCGAGCTTTCTTGATTATATGAGTTTTAATAACGTAACTCGATGTACCCATCGAAGCTAAAGGAATGAAAAACATCCTCAATAACAAGTGCTTATAACGAGTCTTCACCTTATCCTAGACCTTAATGATATGTTTGGGATTTACCGAAAGTCGTACACGAACGTAAATTCTCCTTCGACAAACGGCGTAAGAGCGCAGTATCAGTTTGTAGGAGTTAAATTACAGTAAAATCTGATGGATATCTTGGATACATTTTATACATTGTGTACCAAAATAGAATCAATTCCAACAAAACTTGACTATTCAACGTAAACAAGTGCTCAAAAAGTCAGCAAATCAAAATTTGACTTAGTCGGTAGGTTTTTGAGGGAGATATTTTGCTATTTCGCTTTTCTACAAGTCTTTAATAACTGTAGACATTGTGCTGGTAATGCAATCATATAGAAGTGCCACCTGTAGAGTCAGTGCAGTCGTCTTAACGCCCTCATCTTTTGGACAACGGTTGATGGCCAAAAATGTGATCGTGTGAATTAGAGATCTTTTTCAAAGAGAGCCAGGCCGATTATTGGCATTTGTTTATCTCACAGATTATAATTTTCCTCGACGAGTAATATCAAAAATATAGGGTTCTTCGTGGCTGCGACATGAATA
This sequence comes from Mycocentrospora acerina, assembly GCA_022701365.1. Lineage (NCBI taxonomy): Eukaryota > Fungi > Ascomycota > Dothideomycetes > Pleosporales > Mycocentrospora > Mycocentrospora acerina. The sequence goes on from JAKUHH010000080.1 coordinate 608,029, forward strand.
CCAAAAAAGTCAAAGATGATCTCTTTCTGCTCATAGACTACAAGCTAGTATATTGAGGTATCAAAAGGCTTTTAAGTACTAACCTACACGTGTATATTGCCTTTCTAGACGTCAGCTTTTTCGAACGTTTAAGAAAAACTCACATCAATTTACGGAAAAATTGAATGGATTAACAACACATCTAGCGTTTTGCAGGCATAGGGTCAAACAATAGTTGTGCCATTCTCCGGGACAGCATGAAACCAGTATATGTAAATTGCAACGTGTGATTTAATGGGCAACCACATCCAGCCTAGATCAGTCCAGACAGATGACCGTGCCCTAAGCCAAATTTGCTCCCCCTGACACATTGATGGAAATGTGCTCAATCAGATACGATCATCGGAAATATCTTGTTGTCATAATGAAATGTAACATATGAGATGTCTCATATGGTTCTGGATTTTTAAATTTCACGATCAAACCCCATCAGCGCCTCGATATAGTTCCCAAAGATCTTCCGCAAACACCTAGACCGCTTCTTCTACACTCTCTGCCTCTGACACGTCATCCAACCATATCCGACGATGACACATCAGCATCGCTTGTACCATGCTAATCAAGTAAGGGAACGACTCAGCCCGCACCTGAATTTCTATGGGCACCGCGTCTCGAATTAGTCCTAACAGGAGATCTTCGCTTACAGAAGAGATGTTCATTTCATCTGTACACTAGCTGATTTTCCGGAAAAAAGACTTTGTTTGAAGCCAAAAGTCACGGGCTGTATGGTGAAAGCCCCCTAGTGTCAGTATACCGTTCAGTCCGATGATCTCAGCGCTGAAGGTGAGGTAATGATCGTTCCCACTTTCCCAATATCTAGAGTCGGTAGGACTCGTGGAACGAGAAGTCGTATACGTGGATAGAGTCCAGTAATTATTCTCACCTGAGTTAGGTTCTATTTGCGGAGTAAATAGTACCTTTCTATCCATAGGATAAGTATTTGTGTCTCCCTCGAAACACTCCTGAACGCATAGACGCCCAAAAATATGTCCGCATTCTGGGAGAAGCGCTGGAATGTGCAGTTGCATTCTTCATGGCAGATGGGACATGGATTTGAGGCTGACGAGATAGCGACGGGAACGAGCCCTTTAGCGTAGTATTCTCGTGAGAGTAGAGAGATGCCCGAGGTCATTTGGTCCAGCATCTTGTACTCAAAGCTTGTCGGAAATTGAGAGGAAGTGCAAATTGGAACTTGTAGTGTTAAACATTTTAGTATTATAAAGGAAATGATCTGCGATGAAAGACATGTGATGAAATGTGTTTGCTGGCTAGCTGGCGAACACTCAGACGCTCTAGTCATGTCCGTGCTGTTCTAGACAACACCGTAAAATCGATACGGACAATGGAACACGTGGACAATTCTTATCTCGATCGAACCCGATCACAAGATAGGACGATGTCTCACTACATGAGGAGGGCTTCACACTAACCAGCACATGTGGGTTGAGTTATCCTCGTTTATTTTACCAATTGATAAACATTACGTTTCCAATAAATATACAGTTGGTCAAGACATTGCTATATTAAGTTCAATTATGCGACGAGATTACAAAAACAATGCAACTCGAAATCGACAATTTGTGCTCATCTGATCAAAGTCGCGATGTGCAGAAACTCATTGCAGAAGTTCAACTAAAACGAATCCAACCTATAATGCATAATCTTCTTCCCCTCCCTCCCTCCCTCCCTCTCTCTCTGATATGGGTATCTTTCTCACCGCAGCTATTTTTATTTCTTCTCCTCCGTCATGTTATCCAGTTTTGTATTCCTCAAACTGCCTTTCTTCATGAGACTATTACGTTCGTCTTTAGTGGAGGGGGAAGTTCGAGAAGAGCATCCAAAGGGCTTTGGGGAAGCCTTCTTAAGAGAAAACGAACGCCTACTAAGAGTCGTCAAATTCATCGTATCTATATTTTTGGTATTTCTTTCACTTCGACGGATCGGCGCCGGTATGTTAGTAGGTTTGGTTCTATTATAGGAAGCATCATGATGCTCGGATTCAGATGGCGGAGTTGGAATTTCGGAACTCTCATCTCCACGTTCAAGAGGTCTAGACGTAGTGCTCTGCTTCAATCCAGCAGCTGAGAAATGTAATGGCGTATTACTGTAGGTAGGCTTTGAAGGAATTATGTTCTGTGCGTGACGGTTTTTATTTAGAGGAGGATGAGAGTGAGGTCCCGAGGAGTTCGCCAATGTAGTAATGCTGCCATTGTTCGTGGTAAGGGGCAGTGGCCGAACTGGCGAGATCATGCTTTTACTGCTCACTAGTGTATTTGATGGTCGTAGTAGAGGCTTGTCACCTAAGTCTCTCGTGACGGTCTTCGCGATAGGATCTGACCGGGGTATTTTGGCTCGCCCTTTATCTTCTTCCGTGCCTCTGTTTTCCAGCAAAAACTTGCGCTTCATGGCTGGCGATTTCAAATCTGATGGTTTAAGACTTGGATTCAGCACATTCGTGCCGGATGATTTTGCTTCCTTTTCCTGCTCCCGTTCAGTCTTCAGTAATGCCAATTTCGTTCTAATCGGAGTACACCGTTCCAGATATTCTTTCTTCTCAATATCATTTGCCTTGTGTCGCCTCCCGAGTTCGCCTAGCTGTTTGGTCAAATCCAGTATCTCGTGAGTTCGTGACGCAAACTTTCCGTTGTAAGCAGGAGGGAGGATGGTAGAAGCTTGAGAAATCAGCTGAAGTTCTGAAATGAAAATGTTACCCTAGTCACCTGTACTATAACGCTCCTTTAATGAGGGGCCTGATGAAGCGTTACCATTGAGACCGCGATGGTCATTTGAAGCCTGTTGCAAACCAGACTCCACTGCCACACCGTTACCAAAACCTGTTTTGATATTCAGCAGTCAGTTCTCAACTATGAGATATTACAACATACCCTTGGAATTCGATGCACTGTCCTCTAAACTCGTTAGGTTTATTTTGGAAACCTCTTTGTTCCCGTTTGGTTTTGATTTTGGTTGCAGGTGTTCCTTGCCTGTCTCCCTACTAGCCAAATTTGTTACGCCATTTTGTCCGTCTTGAGAACCTCCTGATACCCGATTCGGTTGATTAGTTCCACGAGCTCCCTTCTGTGCTTGCTGCGCTTGTTGTTGCCTTCTCAACCGCATTTTCTCTTGAATGTACTTGCGGCCCCGGACATAAATCGCTTTGGACAACTTGTACATTTTGATTGAAGCAAAGACTCCGCTGGATCCGAGAACAAAGCGAGCACTTCGAGGATTTTCTTGTCCCCAATGACTAAATGCTCTTGCATAGCGAGGTGCAACGGCAGTAATAACACGCGCTGGCATACTTGCGATTCTACGATGTGCGTGTCTATCCCGAAGATGTGGGTTAGAAAGTGCGGTTGCCATAGCCTTCTGTATCGTCTTGGTAACAGTCTCGGTGACAGTTCTAGTGACAAATTGTGTACTGGTCATGACTGACATTTCGCCTCTTGCAACAGGAGCTGAGGGGATAGTGTTCACCATAATTAATATGGGAAGGAACTTCACTCTGCGAATAATATTAGAATTTCTGTACTGTCTGACGGGCTTTGTACACACTTGAGACCGGATGCCTTCTTAGATATTTAGCAAATGTTAAAACTCAAACGAGGAAAGCAAAGAGAGAAAAACACAGCTAAATATTTAGAATTTTTTACTTAGATATAAATACTCATTGAAGATGTTCGTTCTGCAACGACTTTGGGAATCTTGTCTTTGAGATGTGAATGGTTGTAGAAATATGCAGAATGTGACGATAGCTAAATTTTGTCAAAGGTGATTGTTGTTCGTTCCTTACATCATGTCACTGGATGAATAACAAAGCCCATTTGTCTTGCTTCGATATTCCATTCTTTATGAACGTTTCATAGGAAAAGATGCACAACAAAGAGCTTTCTCTTGAGAGTCTGGAAAAGGCCACAACAAACACAACAACAATACAGCTTTATTACAGATTCAATATGCAGTGTCAAAAATTCTTGTATATTCTTGTCATAAATTTCAACACTCGATGGTGAGTATCACATGTCCAAGGAAACGGACAAAGCTGCCTAGGCATACACTCCTAAATTTTGGGGCTTTCTGTGCCAATGGAGAAAAGATTCATTCCAAATCAAATCTGATCAGTGAACGGACCAAAATTTGAATAGATGACAGGCCCAAGTAGCCTGTATATCTTTCCGTCTGTGCCCTGCTGTCTTGTAAGCACGTCCGCCACTCAGTAATGAATTTTCCATGTCACGATTAGAATAGGTCCTCTGATTTGTTCAATTTATCCACAAAGAAGCTGAGATATTTTAACCAATCCACATTTCTGGAGCATATATCAAGATATCTCCGACCAAAGGGAGGCCGTAACTTCCCTACCTACGGAGTTTACCGCAACAATGAGCATGAGCACAGCTCTCAAGTCGCTCTATGAACAGTGCAATAGCCAGATGTCTCATCTCTCGAGCGTTCCGTTCCCACGGCTCAATTTGAAAAATCATCATCGCAAAATCCTTAATATCTCTATACCCTCCTATATCAAGGTCTCATTAGGTGTATCATTTTCTACACGCACCTCTCCGCGTCACGCACCTTCCACCAACACCTGTCTCATCACCCACCCGTTTCACACCATCCAAATCCACAGTTACCCCTTATCTCTCTCTCACAGTACGCCAGACTTCTACCCCTCTTCTCTCGACTTCCAAGACCCCCACATTTCCATATTCCCCCACCAACTGAAGCATGCCGCGTTTCACATCTACCCACAACCATCATTCCGGGACTACCACTAAGTCAATCGATAGCGCTACTTCGACACATCATCAGAAGCATTGTCCAGCACGCAAAACGACACCACTTTTCACATGTACACGTCAAGCGTCACGCGATAATTACATGATGTGACGTGATAAATGGATACTGCGTTCACATTCCACTATTCGAAACAGACTGACAACCATTCATCTTATTCATTGGTAGTTAGCTACCTAAGCTGATTGGTCAATTCGTGATTTAATCTGCTCATATTACCGTTCATGCGTATCGTTCCAATCACCTCATGGTAGATCAGTCAGCTTCTGTACTACGGCGAACTTTGCCATTGAGTCGGAGGAGAGTGGTGCGTTGCCTGGGCGATCGACAACGATGGTGTAGACGCCTGCTTGGGTTGCGGCCTCGGCTTCTGCGATGGGGTAAGCATCGAGCAGGTTTACGGTTGAAATTAGGGTGTGGTGTAAGACGGCAGACCTCTTGGTGGAGGAGATGAGGCGAGGGGTAGAGAAATTACTGGTGTTTCAGACGCGTGTGTCGTCAAGGCTTGGGGCTGACGTGATGGCAAGAGAGTTTTGCGGGGTAGCAGCGAAGATAACGATGTAGACAAAGGGTAGACGTACCTTTGACGTTGTCGGTCAAGAAGCTTACTTTGGACGCATTCTGACCCAGCTCGTCGCAGATCTTCTCGTACGAGCTCTTCTCTAGTTTTGAACCTGCATTGACGGTATCGTAGTGGGCCGAGAAGAATGGTTTGATATCCTTTGTCGTATCGCCGACTTTCACGTATGAGAAGAATTGCAGCTGAGCCTGCACGCTTCCTGATGAGAAGATTACCAACGTCTTGCCGGCCACTTTCCAAGCTTCTAGCGTTGGTATCACGTCGTCGAAGAGTGGAGTTTTGAGGTCTCCATCGCTAAATCCAGTTTTCCAAAGGTATCCTACGTAATGTTAGTCAAGTCACATGAGCAGTCCAGCTAGTAGAGGCAGGTGTAGTTGATCGTGTCTAAGATAAGGCTATCGCCGTAAGATAGGGAAAAGTGGACACGACCACAGTGCTGCTACGATAGGAATCGAACAACATTTGTGCACCATGAAGGGAATGATACGCATCGATGGTTACTATCGCAATCATGACCATCACAATTGAGATGCTTGAGTATCGCCCGTCGGCCCGACAGTTGCAGATCCTGATCTAAAGCGGCGTGCGCTGACAGAGCTCCAATCTTGAGATGTTGTTACGCCTAGGATGCAAAGGTGTGATATGACGGATGACAAGAACCGGGAAGGGTGTGCTGTTACGTTTGGGGCAGGTAAGAGGAGAAGCTATGCCACCCACCTTGAAGCTGCTTCAGGTACACAGCCTTGATGTCTCTTCGCGTCAAATCCTCCACATGAGCGATGAGGGTATCGGCGTCTAGTTTGGTCTCTTCTGGGAACCCCACAATGAGGTCTTGAAACTCCGGATCAGGCCATGAGTCGCGTGCTAGTCTCGTGAGACGGTTAAGTGCATACGGGTACTGCGGCTATTGTGAGCTGCGAGTATCGAAATGGGAATAATCACCCCTCGACATACGTCGCGTGACGCATGACGGAAGTTTGACGCGAAAAAGATCTCCAGCGTGAGCCAGGTTTGGTGGAAAATAAATCACAACCCAAAAGCAGAAAACAAGGGACCCGACGACTGCCGAAACGTTGCCTCATGGGCTGGAAGCGTGGACCATTCGAATGCTTGACTGTTGTTGGTGGCAAAAACAAACGGTGCCAAATGCGGGGAAGCTGCGATCTCGGAACAACGAATATACAACTACATAGGGGTAGACAAAACGAAGACACTAGAGATGGAATCAAGAAGAGCTCACCATAACATCCTTGACGAAGGAGATGCTCGAAATGGTGCCCTCTACAAGTTAAAAATCGCATAGTCAGCTTTGTTTGCGGAAGGTGCAACAGCGACACAATCAACTGCCGGGCGCAAATAATGGCTTTTGGATGGATGGCTGCAGTGGCGAATAGAGTCTGGGGTAGCCAGCGACTGGGCAGGCGCAGCAACACGATGGCGCAAGCGGAGCGCGCGTGGTACTTTGTCTGTCGTGTTACGAACGGTCGCTGGCCAGACCATCAAGCTAGGGAAACCGCGTGCAGCGAAGCTTTGTGATGGCTAATTGCAGCCGTTCTTGGGCGCCTGCAGAGGGATGCTGATGGAGGACTCGAGCATCCGACTTACCAATGTCAAGCAGCACGGTATCCGAGTCTTGCCAACGCTCAATGTCAACAGATGCGACAGACATGTTGGTTTTTCTTGTTGAGGCTAGAGCGGTGAGGGGCGGTGAAGCAACAGGTTTCTGAGGCGGGTGTTGTTGTGTAGTGGTGTGTCTGAGAAGGCGCTTACTGGTGCAAACTCGTGAGACATGAACGTCAAAACAAAGCGGTGAGGTCTGTGTTTACCGTAGTGATGACACTGTTGTACACAAGTTGCTAGAAGGGGAGTAGCAGTTCACGCATACGCATGTGGTTGAAAGAAAATTTTTCATGCGTAGACGGGAGTCAGACACGTGCTGCGGAGTCTACACATTCAGAGATACCACGGGCATCGCGATTACGAGGTACAACAGCCATTTTCGCAATTTCTCCCTTGCTGCAATATCTACAAGAAACTTGGAACCTGCCTGAGCAATCCGTCGCCGACTGCCTCGTGATCCAGAAGGCATCGTCAGATGTGCGCTGTCAAGGTGCAGTAAGAGATGTATTCAGGAGTACCTTGATAATCGGACGTCCACAGCTTGATACTCACCCCAGTCAATGTAGATTCGACGGGTGAGGCCCACCTGATATCCACATGCCGTGTGTGAGCCACACTCCCGGCTGGCCTGACAAGCAGCCAGCTGCTCTTTTCAGGATGTGTTGTCTTGCCAAATGCTGTATCGCTCCACACCGCTTATGTACCATTCCAGGCACAGGTACGGAGAAGTGGGTACTGGGAAGCCTGGCCACATGTTACCTGCAGTAGTCGCGTTGGAGAGCGTCGAGTGCCTGTCCACCATGCTCGCTAGCGGCAAAGTGTATTGCCCGCCTGCATGCTTTTGGCTGCAGTCTACTGCAAGTCCTAGTTGGGATGCAGTCGCAAGCAGCCATAGATAGTCCAGTCGGAGAATCAACTGGTCAACCTGGCGGGAGAGAGACAACAAACAGAAGAATAGGGTAGGTGGCAGTGAGAGACATGTTCTATTCGTGTAGAGCCGTCTACACCGACTTTATTCCGTCTCTGCTGCATGCATAGCAACCAGTGCGATGCGAACACGATGTTGGCGGCGATTCGTGCAAGTGTTTGTCTACACAACTGGCCAGCTTGAGCTCTCCCTCAAGTCGCAGGAGACAGTTGGCGCTGTCTAGCGACCGTGCTCTGACGAGGACCGGAGCACCCAAGTGTACCAGAACGCGGCTTCAAGCGCTAACAGCTGTACGGCTACGTGCACCCAACACGGTTGTCATGTGCAGTCGGAGGCGTGGTGTCGACGGCCCCTGAGCCGTACAACGACAGCAGTTTGCAGAGAGCCTGCGCTGATAACAGCCGGCGCCAGGGTGTTGTGAGAGGTGGCAAGCATCGCGATAGATGATAACGGCTTCGCTGGAGCACGCGCATCACACACCCTTCGCAGAGGGTGGCCGCCATTGCCGATCGGCGACCAATTACAGGACAGGTGGCAGCTTGCCAGTGCGACGTTGCGACAAAGGCGGCGAGTGGGCAGCGAGCGCCGGCTGACGTCCTCTCATGATCGAGCCCTTGAGGGCCGGGGGACGGGCACGGTTGGAGGCAAGACCTCTGCCCTTGCCGTGCCCATGCAAGCACCCCAACCCTGGGCATGGTTGTGAAGCAGGTGCAATGTTTCAGCGGCTGGCGTCATTGCGATGGGAAACAGGCAGCAGCCTCGTCATGGCACCCCACCAGGAAAACTGGAGAGCAGCCAGCTGCGTCCGAGCGAGCCGAGGGTTGCGAAAGCAAGGCGGACAAAGGCGTGCGAGTGACGAGGCCGGACGCAGCTTCGAGGCGATTCGGCGGGCTTCGAGAGCTGGCACGCATGCCCTGATCCGGTTGGCCGCTGGCCGGCGCTGCTTTACCTAGTGCCGCTGTCGTGTCGTGGCCCGCCCCCAAGGCTCTTGCATCACCTGTGCCCTCGGCGCTTGCCCGCATTGGGCCAGGCGCAGCGCCGACGGCTCTCTAATACCCAGGGCCTGCCCTCCTTTACCGGCTCTCACCACCTCACATCCACCATACCATGTCTTGACCTACAACCCACTGCATCCCCTGTCCGTCCTTGTCGTTGTCGCAAGCTCCACAGCCTACAGCATCCAGCATCCAGCCTCCGCCTCCGCTACCATCGCTCCTGCCTTAATACCACCCGCGACCTCGCTCGTTCCTTCCGCTTCCGCAGCTGAGTGCTATACGACGACAACAACAGCCACCCCATCCCTCCCCCGACTCCCGCCACATCCCTCCCCGCTCCACATCTGCTCAGCCATCTTCCCTCCACCGCCGGTCCCTGGTTTGATGTGATAAAGAGAGCGTGCTGCTGGCGATCACCCGATACGAACCGACTCCTCGTCCTCGTACACGCTACAGCCTCACACCATCCCACCACCCGCCGCTCTGCGCTCCCACTCTGCTTCTTGGGCCAGACGCTTGATGCTCCCTCCGATCAAGCCTCTCTTCCAGTGAAAGCCGCTTCCCTCTAGCATCTCGACCTCCATCGAGCCTCCAGCTAGCCCTCTCCGAGTCCGTGCGCCCTGACTCACCCCCGTCCACGCGTCACCCAGACTGCCACCTTCAGTCTGCCCCTCGACGTCCCTCCACGTATAACGACTCTCTTCTTCTCTCGCATACACACGCACCTACACTCTCGAGCCCCTGCCATTCCGGACGTCTAGCACTCCGCAACGGTAGCTTCCTGACTGTTCGCCGTCTCGAGTTCTCCATTCGCAATTAATACCTCAAATGAGAACCGCACTCTCTTGAACTTTCCTTGTCTTTTTTCCAGTCGACGGACCCTTGTGCATATCACTGAAGACTCTGCGCTGCTTTCAGTTTCCTTGGATCCACCTGCTACTGCCTGGACCTGACGACACTTCTTCGTGGCCCGTGTCCACATTTCATCACGGCCAAAACGCTATTATAAACATTTTATTGCTATCTTCACAAAAACTCCGCGGCTACCTAAAAGTCCAATAGAGCATCGCTTTGTGGGTGGACGGCTGTCGACCCATTGTTTGTTTACGACTTCGAGCATTGCATCCGGTGTTACTGTTTGTTATCTTGCGGACTTTACCCTTACCTTCCGCTTCAAGCTCCCAGGTTGATCCTCCGAGTTTCCCTCTCTGACTCATCACCTGTTTTTTGCTACCACCATTTCCAATGGAGTGCATGCGCGACCAGCTGCATGAAGGTGTCCTGCTCAATGGACGATATGAGACCATCGCTCCTCTCAACCATGGCTCCTTCGGCATGGTCTTTCAGGCCAAGGACATTGTGACTGGTGACACCGTTGCCATCAAAGTCATCACCAAGTCTACCGCATCTGTTAACTGCCCTTCTGCCTTCGCCGTTGACGAGCGTTCGGAAGAGCTTGGTGTTCATCTTCGCCTCGGCTCCCATCCGAATGTTGTCAATCTGCTTCAGTCATTTGAATCACAGAACCACATCTACTTGGTCTTGGAGTATTGTTCCAATGGAGATCTTTACGAAGCTATCCGTTTCGATAAGGGTCCGTTGGAGACCGAGCATGTTCGCGACTTCATGATGCAACTCGTTGGTGCTGTTGAGTATTGCCACGCAAAGGGCATCTACCACCGTGACATCAAACCCGAGAATATCTTCCTTACTCAGAGTGGCACGATGAAGCTGGGTGACTTTGGCCTCGCAACATCCGACGTCTGGTCATGGGAAATCGCCGTCGGCAGCGACAGGTATATGGCCCCCGAACAATACGACCCTACCAATGCTGGCTATTCAACCCCAAAGGCCGACATTTGGGCCATCGGCATCGTCCTTCTCAATGTATTGTTTCAACGCAACCCCTTTGCTGTCCCGGCTCGCTCAGACCCCCTGTTTGCCGACTTCGCTTTGGACCGTCAAAGTCTCTTCGATGTCTTCCCCAACATGTCTCAGGATACCTTTGAGGTCATCAGGAACTGCTTGGCGATTGACCCGGAGAAGCGAGACCTCACTGCTGTCAAGGACGCTCTTGCTCGTGCCATCTGCTTCACCACCGATGACGAGAGTTTGGATGAGTTCTGTACCGAGGAGCGCGATGCCATCACTGTTGGTGCCAACCGTGAGCCCCTTCGCACTCCGTCTATCAGCACGCCTTCGCTTGATGCAGGTGGCTCGTTCCCGTGGGCCAAGGCTCTGGCCATGTCTCCTCCCCAGACCATTCGTCAACTCTCGGTCATCCATGACACGGAGATTTACAACGACGACATGTACCCTACTTCCTACGATGTGAAGCCAGATAACGCCTCTGCCGTGTCTTTTGTCGACTCCGGTCTGGGTTTGTCGTTCAAATCTGGTGCCATGTCTTTCAAGTCGTCTATCGTCACACAGCAGGAGCCTATCAACATCACACGATCCAAGCCTGTTCCCATCTCCGGATCTCTCCCAGCCAAGCCCTTCAACAGCATGGCATCTGTCTTCGGTAAGAAGCGTGATGTCTTCTCGAAGAGCTGGAGCGATCTTTGGGACGAGGAGGAAGAGGAAGCACAGTTCATTGCTGAGATTGAGAACAACTACATTCCTTTTAGTGCTACGAAGCAAGCGAAGCCTGTTGTCTCTGAGGCTGGATCCGGTGTTTCGACTCCTCGTGGTGGTCTGACGGAGCTCAAGAACCCTGCCACTGTTCACAATAGCAGGAGTCGCTCTCCCAAGGAGCGTCGTGTTACTGATCACGTCAGTGAGAGCACTGGTTTCATCTTTGAGGAGCACCAGATGCCAGCGGTGCAGCGCTTCCCGGCTTCACCCAAGCGATCTGCCGCTGATAAGTGGGCTGCCCTCGGCGACCGCCGTCGCGGTCAGCCTGGTCAACCACAGACACCGGTAAAGCCTGCCAAGTCGCCCAAGCAAGCTCAACCTAGCCCGACCTCCACTCAGAAGCGGAGCCGCGCTGGGACATGGCGACGCCCGACCCATGCTAGCCCAACCCAGCACGACCTCTTTGGTTCCTGGGAGGCAAAGGTGGATAATCGGTTCAAGAGTAAAGATTGGCGCCAACATCCCGTCTATCATGTTCAGCAGAACTTTGATGACATTGGCGACCTTGAGTGGGTGTTGTAGGCAGTGCGCCGCAACTTGTAGTCTTGACAACTTTTCATCACTTTGATTTTTTTATTTCCTTTATTACATTTGGACAAACCCGAAATACGTTCATGGATAGCAAGAAGTATCCCTGGAGCCTCTTCGCACCTACCTCGACGGAAACGAAACCAAACAGTCAACAAATACCCCCAGGCCAGATTGCAAATTTAGAGATACCATTTTCCTTGACTCAACTCAACTCAGCGCTCATGCGCACAAACTCTACTCCTGTACGAAAGTCGTTTACTTTTGCAAGAAGACTGCACAATAGCGCATCACAACTCCTTTTTTTTCCTTTTTGTTTGAACCATCAGCCTGTCGCTTGGTATCTCTCCTTTGTTGCTGTTTGAGGGGGCTAGGGGTTCTCTGGGGTACTTTTTGGGTATTGCATTTTGTGGAAGGAAAACCCAGAAGACAAATTTTTTCTTTTTTTTATACTTACGATGAAAGGCTTTTCATCAGACTGATATATGAAAGCGGCATTTGGGACGGAGTTTTTTTCAGCAGTGTTTTCTGGTTTGGTTTGCCGGCTTTTTTTTACTTCTCTGTAGGGATGATTAGTTAGTCAAGACTCGTATCCGTCTGTGATTCTGTACTCCTCTCTGAACCAAAGGGGGATTACGGAATCCGGGATTTACCCACCCACACCAAGTGTTTATTTGATTGGAGTTGTGAAAGTGAGGAAGGTGTGGTTTGAGAACGAGAAGGATTTGGAAAGAATGTATATATATTGGGTATCGATTACTGCATCTAGCACGCACACGCCTGGTTCAAGACAAACACTCAGTCTCTTCTCTTCCTCTCAGACGTCTCGTAGGGCGACCTGCTCCGCGTGACCCGTCGACGATGCCTCTCCCTGGACCGTGAGCGCGGTCGCTCCTCGCCGACATTGCGCTCCCTTGTGCGCTCTGGGCGGTCATCCCGTCGCTTGTGGTGGCGGTCGCGGCTTCGAGATCGATGGCTGCGTCTACGATGATCTTTGTCGTCTTCTCTCAGCCTATCGCGTGACGTGGAGCGATGACGGTGTCTGTGTCTCCGCTCACGATCCCCAGAGCGACTCCGCGACCTGTGCCTCCTCCTCCTCTCCTTGTCGTCGTCGCGCCCATGTCTGCGCGACTTGTCTTTCTTCTCCCTCGTCCTCTCCTTGTCTCCAGCCGCATTCGCGTCGTCGCCTTTTGTCTCGTCGTCGCCGCCCTCCTTCTTCCCCAGCGGCACCATGTTTGCATTCTCTTCGCCCCTCACCGGGACGGGCAGCCCCATGGCGGCAAGCATGGCGTCCTCCTCTGCCTCTTTGAGTTTGCGCTTCTCCTCGCGGATGCGTTCTGCCTCTGCCTGCTTGGACTCTGCGTCGCCTTTTGCATACCAGTTCAGGTCGCGGCCTTGTTGCCAGCGGCCGACGGGCGCCATGAGCGAGTGGCCGAGGTAGTTTTCGCGCTGCGCGTCGCCTTTGACGTCTTCCCATTTGAAGTCGGCGCGGCCGCCGCTGGGAAGGAGTTAGTATGGAGTGGTTTAGGCTGGGCAAGGGGGGAGACACACCGGCTGCCTTCTTTGCGGACTGTCTGCACGAGATCCATAGTTGGCTGGTTGTGGGGGTGGATGAGTGGTGGAGTGGTGGAGTGGTGGAGTGGACGGTGGAACGCGAACGTCCAAGGTTGCGGGCAAGGCGCGGAGGTGCTGCATGGAGCTTTGACCTCTTTTGTCGACCTCATTCGTCTCCACTAGAACATACACTCATATATACGCATACACACGTATATATATACACACACATACAGACAACATGCCCCCCCAAATCCCGCCGCTCGACGAGCAAGAGTTCGATCTCCCCTACACGCTCCTCGGCCTCCCCGGCGGCGACCTCAACGTCCACAACAACCAGCTCTGGTACTTCTCGTCGTCGCAGTTCTTCGAGCCGCAGTCGCACAATGTCGCGCTCCTCAACCAGTACCGCGAAGCCCCCAACGGCCAGGAAATCCTCAACGACCGCCACATGTTCCACTCGCACCTCGCCCGCCAGACGCACGGCACGCAGTTCGTCGTCGCCGCCGAGCCCCAGGGCGACGCCCAGCCATGGCTCATCCAGCGCCACAACAAGACGCAAAACGCCATGACGGAGCAGCCCGAGACGCTCGTCGAGGGCAACTGGTACACGCAGGGCACAAAGGTCCTCATGGCCCCCAGTCTCGGCGACGTGCTCAAAGCCCGCCTCCTCACCGTCGCAACACGCATCCAGCAAATGGCCGATCTGGCACAGGACCTCGACCACTGGAGCCCCGCCACAGGACACACGTACATGCCCCCGTCCTACCAAAACGACAGCGCGAAACCCACTGCCGCCGCAACAGCACCAGCGACAGCAGCCCACATCTCCAGCCCGACCCTCGCGCCCACAAACCCTGATGCAGACGCGTCCCAGCCCGCCGACCCAACCACATCCACCACCCAATTTTCTGACGACCTATTCATGCAAAGCCTCAACATGACGCACTTTTACGGCGACGAGTTTGCAGACGAAAATCCCATTACGGGCGAGCCTGGCGCGTTTGTCTTTACAAACACAGGGCGTGCCGTCGATGCGCGGAACAAGGCCCAGGAGCAGGCTGCACAAGCGCCGCCGCCGCTGCCGCTGCCGCCGCTCAAGACGGATTTGCAGAGCGTGGCGCCGAGTGTCGCACCGTCGAGTGTCGCAACACCAGGGGGTGGGGGCACGCCTGCTTCGAGTGCCGAGGCGCCGGGTGGGAAGGGTGTATCGAATAACCGGGAGGGCAAGATGAAGAGGAGGAAGAGCAGGGGACTAGCTAGTCCGACGACGAGACCGTCTACGCCAAAGGTGCCATGATAGGGAAATGGGTTGGTTTAGATTAGTTTAGCTTTTTTTTTGGCTCTCTCCACGTTATAGTCATGATACCCCATTGTCCTTGTCAAGCACAATCGACCGATTGCCTCAGCTGCCTGATTACCTACTTACTTACCTACCTACCTCACCTTTTCCTCGTTTCCCACCTACTTCCGCCCCCCCTCCTAGACACCACCTCACCTCACTTCACCTCCCCTCACCTCCCCTTCTGCCCCCACCACCTCTCCGCCTCCTCCATCTTCCACCCGTCAAACCGCCCCTCGGCCCTCTCCACAACCGCCCTCTCCGCCCCAACCAGCCACGTCTTCGCCAAGTGTCCATTCTTCAAATCCTCCTGAAACTTGGCTACATCCGTGCGAAAACAGTCATTGTTGACTGTGAATGCGGCGGGGCGTGTATCTTCTTCTTCATCTTCTCCACCCCTTTCTCCTTTCCCTTCTCTTTCCCCTTCTCCCTGCTCCTCGCTATTCGACTCTTCTCCGTCTTTTGATTCTTCGACACGCTCGCCCTGACGGGTACTAGTGGATTCCATCTTCTCGAGCAGCGCGCCGTTGGCCAGAGACGAGGGGAGCATGGAAACGAGTTTTTTCTGCTGGGGGGAGGAGAGACTGGTCCATGAGGTGGGTTCGAGGAGGAGGTGCTGCGTAAGGGGCTTGTTAGTGTCTTTTTTTTTTATTTCTTCTTCTTCTTATTCTTTTAAATATGTGGGGTGGGTGATTGGGAAGAGGAAAGAGAGAAGAAGGAGAGAAGTCATACGTAAATGTCTGCTTTTACTAGACGGCTGCAAGAGTTGGTCGTCATGTAGATGGGGTCGAAGACTTTGCTCACGGGGGTGCGGGCAGGTGGTGGTGGTTTGGCGGGCTGGGCTGCTTTGAGTGTTTCGAAGCGTTCGGGGGCTTTGCGGGTGCGTGACGGGCGGGTGCTGGGTGGGGGAGTGGCTTTTGGCTTGCGATTTGGGGGTTTGGCAGGCTGGTTGGAAATGGAAGACCCATCTGTATTGTCGGTTATGGGTGTGGTTGTATTGGGGGACGATTGTTTTGAAGGGGGAGGTGAGGATGCTTTGGGCCTTGCGATGGGCTTTTCCAGTGCGGGTGAGGGGTCGCTATTGTCATGGTCATGGTCATGGTTGTCGTTGTCGTCTCTCACTACAGCAAGCTTCTTTGAGCGAGGTCTTGCCGTTGCTCTTGGTTTTACTGCGGGTTTTTTGGGTGGCAAATCGTCGTTATCGTCATTTATTTCATCGTGTTTTGGTACCACAATCTCCTCTGGACTAGGCTTTGCCCTTGCCCTCGCCTTCCCTTTCGTTTTTGGCGTCGCCTTGGGCTTAGGCTCCGGGTTCGACTTTGCTTTAGCCTTTTTCGCAAGCTTCTTCATTGGTGGGGTGTCTGCATCACCATCCTCCTGGCGAGCTCGCTTCTGCGCACGCGTCTCGGCCATAGTGGACGAAGTTGAAGCAGGTGAAGTTGGAGTGGTAACAGCGTCTGGTGTGTTTTTGGGCTCAACTTCTACAGGTGTAGTATCGTGCTTGCCAGTGTTTATGGGAGAAAGCCTTTGGATAAGTCTCGGACTGTTGAGAGAACCGGTCACACTTTTGGTTTGCGTTGGCTGGTCCAGGTCAAGGTCTGGAGTAGCAAAACTGTCTTGTTTGATACTCTTGGGTGAGCATACTGTGATAACTTTGCCTGACAATGCCAATGGGTATTTAGTGCTTTGTTTCTGCAGAGTATGTTGCTTGTCTTCCACTGATAGTGATTGTGCTGAACCACAAGAAGATTGTGAATCGGACAATGGCCTATCTCGGTTTGTCAGAGACGAAAAGGTAAAAGCTTGAGTGATCACCTTGACACATGAAGGTTTTTGTTGTCTTTAGGCGAGGGATCGGAGATGGCGCAATATAAGAACAAAAATAATGCCACAATGGTAAAATTGCACACATGGGTGGAAGGTAGAGAAGGGGTTCTGCGTGGCGACACACCAACAATCGCATCGCGCTCTTGGTTGTGGTAGAAGATTTCCCCAAAAATCTCGGTGAAGCAGGTCTACTGCATGAAATAGTATGGTAAAGGGGCCAACACATACCGCACGGGAAGAGACATTGTGCAGTGTATCTGATCCCGGTAGAACGTCTGACGGGTCGTAATATCTCAAAATATTGAACACCTCGCCCTCAAAAAGCCTTGAGTAGAACGAGCAATCAGTGTCGAAAGCAAATCCGGCAAAGCAGAGGACTGTTTGTTGACGTTTTCAGAAGGATGCTTGAAACAGTAACGCAATGAGGTTGATCAGCGACATGCAGACATTGAGCCACAGACCCCTACGTTGGAGTTTTCAAGCTCAGTCGCAATGGAAGTAGTAATCGCACGGCTATCGTGACACGTCCAAGCAAGGACATCGACTATCTAGAAAAAGCGAGGGAACGCGTGCAGGCACCTACAAACGACGTTGATGGCACCGTTGAGGGCGTCCGAGCGCTCCTCCGCAGTTCCGCATCGTCACCTTTGCGATTTGGCCAGCTTTGGCAACAACACGTCGCCTCAACCTCTACGCTTTCTCGACCTGTAGGCACCCTTTTCGTGAAATCCCACACGTGCAACACACACAAACTCTCTTGCAGCTATTGTTCTCGTTTCTCCACTACATTTCACGTCGTGACCATGATCCAACACACAATCATATCGCGGCTTGACGGTCAGTAGCGCTGCAGACGCGTGCTCGCAATAACCACAAAGGCCTGACAAGTGATGCAGGCCTTATTTTGACTGCCTCTGTCGATGATGGACAGGTGCGATTACCCTGAAGACACGCGCGCCATCCTGAGCAAAAGGCTCACAATCTCCAGACGGACGCCGAATTCAACGAGGTCAAGAGCAAGGTCAAGCTCGTCCAGCGCCGCCTGAACCGCAACTCAGAGCCCCAGGCCAGCATAGAGAGCGGTAACTACACATACCAGTACGCCCGCCAGCGCCCTTGTTCCTGCAACGTCCACCCACCACTTAACCCCTCGTCCCCCTTTCTAGCCACCCACCACTGATGCGGCCACCTAGCTACCTGATCAGCGGCGATCTATGCTTCCTCTGCATATGCGACCGTTCCTACCCCCGCAAACTCGCCTTTACATATCTTTCCGACCTCTCTGGCGAGTTCACCACCATCTATCAGCCACAGCAATACCTTGCGCCCTCATGCCGGCCCTATGCCTTTGTCGAATTTGACACCTTTATCCAGCGCACAAAGAAGACGTACCAGGACTCGCGGGCTACGCAGAACCTGGACAAGCTGAACGATGAGCTCAAAGACGTGACAAAGGTCATGACAAAGAATATCGAGGATCTGTTGTACAGAGGTGACAGCTTGGAAAGAATGGGCGACATCTCGAGCCGGCTGCGCGAAGACAGTAGGAAGTACAAGAAGGCAGCCGTGAGAATCAATTGGGAGTTGCTGCTGAAGCAGGTGAGTGACCTAGCCCAGCAATTAGACCAGATGCTAACAGGAGATAGTATGGACCGATCGGAGGTTTGGCTTTCATCGTCATTGTCTTCGTCTGGTGGCGTTTCTTCTAGATGTATGACCACAGCTAGACGACTTATCTGTATATCAAGCAATGTCCCCCATGGGGCACGGGGCACCATTGGCGTTGGGGCGTACCACAAGTTGGTGCGTTGGAGGACACGAGAATAATACCCAATTACATCTTCTGATCCAGATTGTTCAAGAACAACGCGCGCAGCTGAGTATGCAGAGAGGAGAATCCCCATGGCTGATGTGAGACCTACTTAACGCCCCACGACTGACATGTACCTCTACCCATTAGCGCAAAGGACATAAGCCCAGATTTCATTCAAAATGCTTTTCTCATTGAACAATAAGAGCCAGATCCTCTTTCTCTGCTCAATATAGCTCTCATCAGGCCTCCCGCAGATGGTTTGATCATACAGCCTAGGGCTGACAACTGTTTTGTACAATGAGAACTAGGTCAAGTTTTTTGCCTCACCAAAAAAAGAGCAATATAACGTGATTTGTTGTCCAGTGTGCAACCTTGGCAAATGCGCTCGAAGCATTTACTAAGTTAAACTTCTTTCGGTTGGGATTTTTATTATACTCTGCAGGTATAGACAATGCTGAATCTATTCATTGTTCATTTCAAAGTCCAAAAGTAAGTAAACCTCTCGATTTCATTTTCTACCAGAAATCCCTAGCTCGCGAATGGAGTTGGAAATGTGGAGTAAATCTTGAACGTAAGCTTACACCGAGGCTCGTGTGTAATCATTGATTGCAGCACATAAGCTCAGATTGAGGCTAACAACCCTAGATTAAGGCCTGCGTATAAGCTGAAACCAGGACTTGTGTGTAAGCTCGATCAAAACTTGAGTGAAAGCTCATGTAGTAAGTGGTTTCGAATTGCACACTGCAGTTAGGTCGTCCTCGGTCCGTTCGAGTTGGGCATAACCTTCGGGCAATCCAAATAAGGAAGTTATGTTCACGCTATGAAAGCCCGAGTTTTGGCCGTTGTTTCCCAAATACCGAATAGATGTGCTCCGCTTTGCTCGGCTGTTGACAAATGCAAGTAAAATATTTGTCGATCTTTGGGATTTTCAGCGTTATGAAAAGTATTTTGTAGAGTCACTTTTGAGATTAAATGCAGGGGGCTGTGAAGCATCTAGCCATAACAAGACTTGAAAATAATATATTATGTGATAATGCTAGAGTGAAAGTAGCATTGAGAAAGAAGACCCTTGTCCCTAGGGAGTTTCTACACATACCTACATCATCCTACGTCCGCTATACACACGTAATCCAGCCTTGGCACAACATGCTTCCGAGGGGTTCCCGTTTCCCCTCTTGAGTGGGACACTCATGCCATGGAATTACAAGGCGTTAAAAATGCCAAAAAGTTGAAACGATTAGTATTATGCGCGCATTAGCCGAAGCCGATGCCGTGAACCAGCTGATACACCGACTTCATCATAGCAACTACGCGACTCTCTATATATATGTGCACCACATGCCCGTGATTTTTTCCATTTACATACCGTTGAAACCTCCCCATCATGTCCCCAGCCCCCAAACCCCACCTCGTGCTCGTTCATGGCGCCTGGCACTCGCCCGCCTCCTTCGCCCTCCTCATCTCCAAACTTGAAGCCCAAGGTTACACCACACACGTACGACAATTGCCTGCAGTAGGAAACTCCGACCCGCCAACCGATACATCCCGGGACATTGCTGCCGTTGACGAGCTGGTCACGGAAGCCATCGGAGATGGTAACGACGTCATCGTCATCCCACACAGCTGGGGGGGATATATTGTCGGCAGTGCACTCCAGGGACTAAGCAAGACGGAGAGAGAGAAGGCGGGAAAGCGCGGCGGAGTGGTAAGGTGCGCGTATATCGCTGCGGTTATGGGTGACGAGGGCTATGTACTGGATTTCGAAAAAAGCGAGGGTGATTTGCATAGGGTGGAGGTATGTGTCTTGTTTGTTTGTTTGTTTCTTTGCCTTTTCATTCCATCATCCCATCATCCCATGTCCTCTTCTCGCCTTTCCCAACAGATCAACGCTAAGCCTTTTCTTCCCTCTTTTCCTTTTTCCTCCCCTCCCGTTTAAGAGGGAACGCTACTATTTACACATCTTCTAGCCTCCCTACCTCATCGCCACAAGCCCAACTCCCTTTTACAACGACTTGCCCCCAGAGGAGCAAGCACACTGGTTCTCCCAACTTTTGCCACATGCAATCGCTACTTTCACCACGCCTGCTGGACCCCCGAGCTGGAAGAAAATCCCTACGAGCTACCTGCTGTGTGAGGACGATCATGCACTTCCGCCTGCTTTGCAGGAGCTCATGACGCAGGAGGCGAAGGAAAAGGGGGGAGAGGTGGAAGTCACGAGGATCCAGAGCGGACACAGCCCGTTTTTGAACCATGCTGATGAGGTGGTGGAGTGGATTGAGGCGGCTGCGAAGTTGGGTAGGGCGTGATAGTTTTTTTCTACTCAAAGTTTGAGACGATGATTAAATAGTGTTGCTGAGTTTTATATTGCATACACATGCCATGTTCTCTCTACTTCATACTTGTGGTATCAAGGTCATACACTTGCCGTGATTCTCATTATCATGTCAAACCTCCCAATTCTGGTCAAATCTTCAGCGTCTCACAACGGCGGACTCTCTGGCCGGTCAATAGCCAGCGAATGATAGTAGTCCGTCAAAGCGTTCATCTCATCCCCGAATGTCGTCTCTCCATTTTCTAACCACTGCAGGTAGCTTTCTTTACCGAACTTCTTCAATCGTGGAACATCCAATGGCTCGCCAGCAGATCTAGGCTGCTCAACACATTCATAACCCAATGCACCAATCTCCCAAATTCCACCGCAAGAATCGCAAGCAAGTATTGTAGTGGCGCCGGCAATAGAAGTGACACCTCCGCAGCGGAAGCACGCAAATGAGCAGCGTTCACAAAGAGCAAGGGCGTTAGGGTCGGAGGAGTCAGGACGCGCGGGCCGGGTACAGAGTGAGCATTTTGATTTTCCCGGGACGATGACATTGGAGTTGAGAGTTTTCCACTGGCAACGCAGCTCATCCGGTATACGGTCTTCGCTGCGTTTAGAGTCGCCAATATCCTCGTTAGTTGTTTTTTCGACGTTAATTCCACATTCGGGCACGGTGCATGGTGAGCCTGGTTTTATTAGCAGGTTGGCTTGGAATTCAAGAGCTTGTTGGCGTAGGAAAGGCGCTTCAACACTCTGGTCAAAGGGACCTTCGTAGTTGGACCCCTGCACAGCTTGACGAATGGGAAGACCGCCCATGGATGCTAACTGAATCTGTCCCGTCTGGAGAAGGTAGTTTGCATCTGCGACGCCAGACTCGATGGGAACGGGCTCGTCAGTTACAGACACGTCATCGTCGTAACCATCTGAATAGGGAATGTATCGGAGCTTGTCTGCATCCTTGAGCGAGCAGCCGTCTCGCCCAACCTCGAGCACACTGATTGATCCATTTACTTCACCGACAATAAGCTTACTCATGTCGGGACTAAATGATCCTGACATGATTCCGGAGTCTGTGGTGATAAGGTCCTTGATGAATGTGTTTTCGTACGAGCGGGTCACGTCCCAAACCTTTACAACGCCGTCCGAGGAGCCAGAGTACAATCTTGTTGCATTCTCACCCCAAGACAAAAAACGTACACCGGAGTCTGTACGCTCAGGGTGCTCATCGTCTTGAAGGGGCATCTTAGACTGGCCATGTGATAGCACTCTTAGCGGATCATTGGGCATTCGCATATCCCAGACATACGATTTTCCGTCTGTGCATCCGGCAGCGATGAGATGTTCATCGTAAGGGCTAAAAAGATAAATTTAGTAAACCTGTTCAGGGCTACTAGGTAGAAGATCTTACCACCAGACGACGTCGTTCATATCCAGTGCCTTGCATTCCAGTTCCAATGGGCAGGTGTACCTGCTCGTAGCAGCTCGCTCATACAGTCGAATTAGTGAGCGCGTGCCCTTGTTAATACTGCCTGTGGCCACACAACCGTATGCGAAGAGCGGCATGTGTCGTTGGTTTGGGTTGAATGTCAGATCGAATATGTACTTGCTAGATCCGTGCACTGTCATCTGAGCTTGCGTTTCGATATCCCAGAGACAGATATCACCAGTGGTGTCCTGCCCATAGTCCTGCCGCGCGTTTGCTCCAAAACCAGCCAACAGTAGCCGTCCATACTTCGGCTCGAATTGAAGGGCTGTGGGTAATATTCTCAGGTCTGAGCGGACGGCAGCTTTGGTTGAACAGTAATTGGTTTTTGTAAAATGTGACGGATCATCTTCACTCTCAACTCTGATCAGCTTGATCGCATTCTCTGATGATCGTTTTGCTGCCGTGGCCAGTGCGCCATCGTATTGCGGATTTACCGCTATGATGTCCACCTCAGCTTTGTGTTTCCAGGCACTGACAAAAGTCGGTTGCGAAGAGTCAATTGTAGTGTCCCACACACATACGCTCTTATCATACCCAGCGGAGTACATGAGATTACCACTGCGTGAGAAGCTCACTGAGCTGACTGTTGTGTAGAGCCTAGGGTCTTGTGACACAAACATTGCATGTGTTGAATTCGCACCTGTCTCTGTCCTTGATCGTTCGATCCTATGCTCACCAAGCTCGTGAATTGTTCCGTTCGCAACCTTGCCGAACAAAAGATTGTTCGGACGGTTGTATTGCATCGAGTCAGGATCAGTCACAGCAACCGCCCCTGTTACGAAAGATTGGCCGTCTGGGGACCATGCTACGGTATGTATATCACCAGAAGCTCCCGTCCATGTATAGGATGGTCCAAGTGTGTCCATGTATCTGTTCTTTGTTTGGTATGTGAGGGGTCTGTTTGCTGCTTTCCATCCTCGTCTTGATTCAAGCCCCAACTCTCGTTGGCGAATAATAGCTGAAGTTGACAATTTCTGATTAGAGCTCATGTTTGTGTCTAACTTGGCAGCTGCTAGTCGCTGTATCTTAGGTGAATCAGAAATCTTACCCACCTTCGCGTCTTGTAAAAAGGCAGTTAAAGTTGCCATATCACGGGAAGGAAGGTAACGACGGAGCTCGTTTGACAGCATCAGCAAACTGGGTTCGGTGACACGTTTTAATAATGTTCGAAGCTGTCTCCGCTGGGTTTTGTGTCGCGAACCACGTATATCGGTTGGATTCAAGGCCTTCACGACAGCACGGATGACCAGGTCGATTTCCGCTGGACTGAAGTCGACATGCATGACCAGACCTTGCCAGTCGCGGCTTGATAGTTGGTCCCACCCATGTGAACCTGAAGCATTTTGCATTGCTGAACGTTGCATAACCGACAAATATGGCAGGCTCTGACTCGGGGTACGACGAAGCCCTTCCCGTATACGCAAGGCAATGGCTGCATCATTTCCATCAAATTCCATATCAACAGGCTCGTTATCGACCGCAACGAATTCTTCAGGAACTTGTGGAACATCTTCGGGAGGTGTTTCTGACCCCATCGTAAAATAGCTAGCGAAAGTCTCGTCTTGACTAGCAGCATCCATTTCATCGCCTAGCTTGTTGCCCCTTTGCCTTGGCCAGGTGTAGTTGACCACCGGCGCACGACGAGCGCGTCCCCTACGAGGTGCAGAGTCTGTTCCAGAAGAGTACTCAGTAGTCGAGCGAGCCAAAGCAGGCTTCCCCGTACAACTGGCCAAGCGCTGGGTTCGTTGAGAAAGGGCACCTCTATTTTGATGCAAACCCATGAGCTCAGATCGCTCTCTTGGGTGGCTGGCCTCAGCATGGACAGTTGACCAGTCGATAGAAGCTTCAGAAGCAAATCGTGGGGGTAAATTCAAAGTACTCGGGTCTTTTGATGTATCCCTCTTACGAAGCTTGGATGAATATGTCGTCTGTAATTTAACATACGAACGACCTGGGTAATCGGCGTTGAATTCTTCAGTAATTGTAGCCCATGGATACCTCTTCACTTCCTTCAGGAAAATTAGGAGATGTTCCTCGCCTTGTGAGAACTGCGTCCCGCGTTGAAGAACTCTCCTGGGGGGTTGCACAGTCGATGTACGTGTTGACTGATCTGTTGTTTGTTTTAAAGGTGGAAAGTGCGGTGTGCTAGACATGGACGACATGACACTATCCGTGTCGTCGTCATCCTGTACCGACGGTAAAGCTTCTGGTTTGGATTGACAGTGAACGGCACGTTCTTGTGTATCACCCTCCATTTTAACGGAAGAACGTGCTCTGGAAGGGGGTGGCAAAGGTGTGCTGGAAGGGGTTACGTCTGAAATCAGGTAGCTATTGATAACGTCAGGCTCAGATGCTTCACCAATATTGAGTATTAGTGAACTTTCGCAACGCAAATCATTTACAGCAGGTACTGTTGCTCTGTTCGACTTGAGCGCAGCGTTCATATACTGTACTGATAGTGGCTTGTATGTGCTCGTCACTTTCGCGTTTGTGCCTAAAATAGCGCCTGAATATGATGCTGCCTGAGCCTTCTCAACTGTTTTGATGCTTTTCAGCCCATCATTTGTTCGTTGTCCACATACGATTTCTCCGTTCCCAGGAGCTGGGGCGGCATCGTTGTATGTTGTTTCACATGCTGATAGCTTTCTCCTTTTGGAAGCTTGTTCTGCGCTGCTAAAAGAATTTACATCCCCCTGGAAGCTTAAAGAAACTGGTAGATAGCCCTTTGGTGCTGTGTCATTTCCAATGGTCGCAGAGATTGCTGCAGAGGAATTACTCAACCCTACCGACGATATTGTGCTAGCAGCAATTTGTTCGTATTTTACAGAACTATTCGTGGGAAGAGGTTGTGAGGTATGGCGTGTACTGCCAGGTAAGGATACGAGACCTTTCGCAAGGCGCGGAGTGGGCGTAGATGTTCTCGAGCGCACGTTATCGGGTAGTGGGACCGGTGTCCTTCTGGGAGTAGGTTTGCTCGTGAGCAGCAAGTTGGGTGTGATTGTCTTAGTAAAAGGCTTCGGAAGGGTGACTGGAGTCTTCTTGTGCGTGGAATTCGTAAGTGAAGGTACAGTCGTAGTCTTGGAAGTATTCGCAAGCATGGGCACGTATGATTGCCCAACATTTGCAGGCAAAGGCACAGGCGTCTTTCTTGGAGCGGAAGTGGAAACAGGGGCAGGTTCTCGAGAGGGAGCGGAGTCCATGCCGTCGCTGTCTGAGTCGAGCGTCAGATCAATAAAGGACCCCCCATTACTACCAAAGGGCATGTTAGAATGTGATCGTCAATGTCGTCTTCGTTGATAGTAGTAGAATCGGAGTTGGGGGCAAAGTAAAAAGGAGGTCGCAAGCTTACCCTAGGGCCATGTTTGCCCTTGCGAGTGAGCGCTCCCATCAAACTCGGCAAGGCGACAATGACGGTGAATGTCGCGTAAAGAGGTACGCGACCCGCGTTCCAAAGTCAGCCACCGCTAATTTAGCGCGATGTGGCATGACACGCACCTATAGAAAGAATCATTGTATTTCAACTCTAGTTTTACCAAATCTGGTTGAAAACAAACTTATCAAACAAAGCGAGAAACACCAAGACCAGTCAATTATGGAAGAAAATTCTCGAATTGTCGCGTTGTTGAAGCCGCTTCCTACACAAATCATACATACTACCTCACTCTCCTGTCTAACACAGCTAAATCTTCTTTCCCTTCGCTTCCACATCATCATTCCTATCATGCCGGCTTTCTGTAACTGCTAGTCCCGCAACAGGAACCTCCTCACCAGGCGCAACATCAGTTGGCACTGGTGGTCCCGTGAAATCCTTCCGTCCTCTCACAAAATACCAAATAACACTAATCAGCGCAAAGCCTGCGAAGACCACGCTTGCATAGTTCATTGTCGTGGGATCCACAGGCAGGCTTACTGGCATGCAGAACAACACAACCGCAAGGCAAATCCACACAAGTGTAGCAACGTTGATGAAGTACCCAAAGCGACCAAGGGAATACGAGGAGTTTTTGACGGCGCGACGACCACGTAGGACGGATATGAGAATGGGCATGCCGTAGGATGTGGATAAGCAGATTGTTGCTACACCGGTGAAGGAATTGAACGCCGCGGAGCTACCGAAGTAGATGAGTCCAAGGAGCATGTCGACAACTGTAGAAAGGACAAGCGCCATGAGTGGAATATCGAAGCGTTTGTCAACTTTACTCCAGATGCTAGATCCAGGGATGGCGCCATCGCGAGCAAAGGCATATGTGCAGCGAGAGGCAGCGGTGAGCGCACCTGTACCTGCGAAGAAGAGGATTCCAAGGATCAGGAACAAGAGGCCGAATCCGCCTGCTGCGGAGCCTGTAACTGTCTTGAAGAGAAGACCAATGGGTTGGCCGTTGGCAACGCCGCGGAGCAACTCTACATCTGGAAGAACGAAGAGGAGGGGGATTAGGTAGATGATACCAGTGACTCCAGCGGCGAAAACAGACAGGACAATGGCCTTTGGCACTTCGCGTTCGGGAAAGGCGACTTCTTCGCACATGGAAGCGACCATGCCGTATCCAGTGAGCGTATAGGCAGCTTGCAAAAGCCCAACGAAGAATGCCCATCCAGCTGGCCTAGAACATTATTAGCATCGAGTTCTGCATCTCTTCTTCTAAAATTCCGAAAAATACGTAGGGTACTTACCATCCACTTTGACTCGCATCGTAATGCGTAAATACAAACTCAGCATCCCTCTTTTCGTCCGCCATAGTCAATAGTACTATCAAGATGATAACTACACTGCTTGCCGTCCAGTAGATGCAAACCTTGTTGATCAAATCCAAGTACTTTGCCCCAAAAATGTTAACGCTCATGCAAATCAGCATAACCGCCCAGAACATCAGTACAGTCTGCCATTGATTCGCAACAAAATCCTCGTTCCACAATGTAATAGCGGAGAGAATAAGCTGGCCTCCAGAAAAGCAAATCGAGAGCGTGACCGTCCAGTTGCCCACTAAAGTCAGCCAGCCGGTCACCCAACTAGCGATTGGTGCCCATTCGCGTGTGCTCAGCATTGCGCTCCAGTAGTACACGCCGCCCGCTGTAGGGTAGACGGCGCAGATTTCTGCCAGGGATGCCGCGATGCAGAGCGAAATAATAGAGACGAGGACCCAGCCCCAGAGGATTGTTACGCTCTGACCGTCGGTGAGTGTGATGTACATTGTTGTTGAGAGACCAAAGGGAACGGCCATGATGGCGAAGGACCTTTTGCAGCGTCAGTTAAAAACAACCTTTGACATTTCTATACCCAGCAAGCCACATTCTCCAAATTCTCTTCGAATCGATATATTCGCAAAAGGGGGAAGATGAACTCACATTCCCAACACACTCAACATGCTCAGATTCCGCGGCAACTCGCTCTGATACCCCATCTTCGCCAGCGCCGCATCAGCACTCGGATCCGACATTGATGTTTTCCTCCCTGCGCCATGCGCGCTCTCCGCGACTGAAGAATTTCTCTTCATCATCTTTCCTGTGTGTAAAAGTCCCAATCTCTTGCTGTCTTTCTCGCTCCAATCGCCTCTCGCTCTCTTGTCGCGACACGAAACGCGCAATGGTGGGCCGTAGATTAGATGGATGTGCAACTAGCCACGCAGGTACATGCAGTCGAACGGAAGGGATCGACAAAAAAACCTCGTGCAGCGTAGCTTCGTTTGTTGGTCGACGTTCCTGAGCGTCAGGAGTCTAGAAGGAGAAAAGAAACCAAATACAAACTCAAAGCAAGCAAGACAAGCAAGCTATACCACTGCCGACAACACCGGCGCGTGCACTTGCGCTTGCTTAGTACTTGGTTGCCGACCTCTCCCCCACAGCCCAGAACCTCGCGATCCAAGCGTCGGTCCGTCTCTTAGCTAAACCACCACACGCAACCCTGCAATCGAATAGATAGATACGCTTTGAACACGGAATCTAGCGCTCGATAGGACAAATGCGCCGCCTGGTATCTACCCAATCTGCCCTATCGTGGTCACACGAGTAAGCCTTTTGCGATAGCTGGCGTGTAGCTTGTGCTATCGGTCAGCCTCCGACGCAGCAGGCGCAATGCAATCGTTCGTTTAATTATCGTCGTGTGTAAACCTGTTATGTCAGATAACGCTTGGCTGGCATGTGCACCGACGGGGTCGTGCGTCATCCCGGGTGGGCATGCCGAGTTTGCGGGGGAATGTCGGAGGGGGCGGGCAGGGGACTTCATGTCTGTTTTAGGCGCCACCTAGGATTGATGGATGCAAAAGAGAGATGGAATGTTTGCGCCTCTTTTCTCTTAATTTAGAGGATTTGACTAGCTACTGGCGTATCACGCTACCTGTAAATGCTTGTTATCTTGCAACGCCGGCGCGAATTATTGGTATCGTGAGATTACATTCACTAAATACCTCCGATACTTCCTGGAGATTGAGATGTTCGTGATTATCTCGTATCAAGCTTACCAACTCCGAGCATTGTTATCTTCCCATTTGTTTCCTCCAAACCCGGTCCCTCACATCATTAATGGGAAACTTCTTAAAGTTTTTATAGCTTACGCTTCGGCATCGCCCACTCATAGAAGTCAAACTTACTCTCCTGGCTCGGCTTTCCGAGCTCTTCGATCAGCTGCTCAGGTGTAATGACATCGGCGATGTTCTGGATCTTCTTCCATGATTGTACGTAGAGAGCTGAGGGCTCGGTGTGTACCACGTAAAAGTGTCGATAGTCGCGACGCATATCAATGAGCAAACCGACATAGTACTGTATCATGCGTAAATTGGCTTCCTCCTGGCTACGAGCGAGGGTGTTAAAGTAGTCGAGAGGCTCCTCCTTAGCGACATCGTAGCGCTCTGATAGGATTGGATACTTGTCTTGAATCATGCTGAGAGGGACGAGAGGTTCGTCTTGCTCAATCCAGTTTGTCTCATTAAGCAGTTCATAGAGCCTGGCACGGCTTAGATGATCTGGGTGTCCAGCTTGCAGATCTGTGTCGTGCTTCTCGCATGTCTGCCAAAGGTGCTGCATTAGTTCTGGACGCACACAAAGGCGCCAAAATACAGCAGCATCATTGACCTCGTGCCACGGCGAGGTTGGGCCTGCAAGTTGGCGAAGCTTCCTGATCTTCGCGAAAAAAAGGTTGACAATCTTGAGAGCTAGTTGGGGTTTCTTGTCAAAAACCTCGTCTGTGATGTAGATGAAGCCACCGAGAGGGAAAATTTCAATGCGATCGTATCGGAGTTCAGGCGGAAAGTCGGATGCTGCTGAATCACACCCGAGAGCAGGCTGTAGTCCAATGGACCAGATGCGCACATCGCTCCTGAGTATCTGGCCAAAAGCTGGCAATTCAGAGAAGTATTCAAAGTCAGGATGCGCAACAATAACGCCAGTTTTTCCTTGCATGATCTGCTGCCTGAAGTGATCCCAAGAACCGTCGTACCAAGCGTTGCCAACCTCAACATGGTGCATCAAAAGCCACCGAGTGACGAGATCAAGCTCTTCCGCATGATCCTGAGGATGATATAGCAGAAATACTCTTCTGCCCACCATTTCATTTCCATTTTTGCTGCCAGTAAACATATCGACAAAGTCAAGTTTGCAAGCTGACTCAATCATCTGCTTAATCTGTAAACACAGCGTCGCCACTGGGGGATTTTTAATCAGTTTCGCATGCTGAGATGGCTGTGAAATGACTTCTTCGGTCGATAGTCCCGCTGTTGGTACTAAATGCCGCGTATTTGTAGGATTTGGGGTCTTCGTGAGGATATTTGCTAGAGAATCTGTCATCTCAAAATCACTTGCCGACCCAAATTCAATAGTGTTATTGTGTTCAAAACGAACAATTTGTCTCTCTTGGGTTAGTCTGGCATTGTTTGGGTCTAGAAAATGATCAGTTATTAGTCTCAGCCATGACGAAAAGGTCAGACGTACTCTGTTCATCAGAAGGTAAGACTGGGTCGGCATCCGTTTGACCATGTCTTAATCGACACTTTCCTACAGAAAAAGGACATTTCCCGTTTTTCCAATCATGGCAGATCTTGTCGATAGTAGCATTAGGAGGTTGATCTGCAACGATTCCAGTGTCCCGATGCTGAAAACTGCAACTCTCTGACGGATTTCGACAATGACCGTTCTTCCAATACCAACAGGTGATGAGGTCCGAGGGCAGATTCCCATTCGCTTTTCCAAGTTGCGGTTTTCCGCGTACATTTTGTTTGTTGACGGGGACTTGATTAGAGTCTATCGATATGGGCTCACCAGGGCGATTCTCTGACCACCCTGTGTTTTGGTGAGCAAAGCTACAGTCATCAGCCGACTTAAAGCAGCGGTTATCCAACCAAAAAGTGCATGTAAGTGGCGGATTGCGGTATTTTGCTGGTACTGACCCGTCTGCAGGTGCAAGTTTGATATCTCGACCAAAGCCATCTTTATGGCGATGCAAGAAGCGGCAGTTCAAGTTACCATAGGTACAGTTCCTACTAAGTCTCCAGTGAGGGCAGACCAAGGGAATTTTGTTTTGCTCCCACTTTTCGAAACAATTATGAACATCTCTAGAAGCTCGTCGTGGTTTATCGTCGTCAGACCTAGCTTCTTGGACGCGGCGATTTGTGATATCTCGGCGACTGTACGGGTTGTCGTCAACAGTCGTAACCCTTGGCCTAGCTTTTGTTTCTGAAGCACCATAAACAATTTCGAGTGCATTGAAATCAGGTACAGCTTCAGCACGTGATTTCTTTTCAGCAAGCCCGCGATACTTCATCCTACCATACAGTTTCTCGTTACCATGCCTATTTCTTTGTGTCAGTATTTTTGGCTGATTCACCATCTTGATGCCAGTTCCGTATGACCTTGGGCCTGCGACGCTACTTTTGATTGCGGACATCTTAGGCGCAGCCGTTGCCGCAAGTCTTCCGGTCCCTATTGACGTGGTTTTCGTTTTAGATTTGGAGGCTAGACTACAGGCAGTACCAGCCTTTTCTTGAGACAAAAATTTGGATTGGATAGTTAGACTGGTTACCTGCTGTAACTTCTTCTCGCCGTTGTCGATTCCGCTTAATGCTATTTTTGGGGGCGTTGTAATTTGCTTGACCGAAGTTCCAGCTTGTACGTTTACTTCTCGTTTATTTTGTTTCGTCTTATTAACTGCAGATTCTGGATTATGGTCTTGCAAGCTCTCCGATAAGTAATGCTTAGGGATATGGGCACCGGAAAATGAGGAATCATTGTCTGTAGAGGACTGATAAACGGGGGGGTTCCGAGTGTTTGGAGATTGTTTTGAGCGGGGTGACAACGATTCCTGACTGTCCACAAATAGGCTGTCAAAAGAGTTGACAATACTCTCGTCTTTCGGTCCATGGGTTCTGGGCGACTCGGGTCTACTTTGAGTAGCGCGCTTTGACTGGATGAGTGGGAGATCGTGCTCACTGTCGTCATCAGATGAGACGATGCGCCTTGCTTGCCTCTCTTGTTTGCGTTTCTTCTTTTCGCGTTTCTCCTGCCTACGTGCTTTGGCTGTCTCTGCCTTTGTCACAGATCTTTTGAAACGATTCTTGTTTTTCAGTTTCATTTCGTCGAACGCGCTCTTTCCCATCATCCTACGTTTCTCCGCCCACTCATCCACAAGGGCGGTGCCATCTAAATTTTCTGAGGGCTCCCAGGTACCTGTTGAAAGTCAGTGTCGTTGTACAATATGATGAGTGGATAATGAGATCATAATTAAAGTCGCAGAATTCTTTCCATCTTGCACACTGCAAAATAAAAGAGCGACCATGTGTCTAAAAATAAGGCCTTTGGAGACTTGAGCTAGGCGAATATCTATGGTATCGTTTAAGCCCATCCATCTGACCTGGCCAACCTATTAAGAATATCACGTTCACAACTACAACATCACGACTTCATAATAGAAATTTGTGAGGCGCGCACCAATTTTTGTTGGTTGCTCGTAGAGGCGATTCAGGGGAAGCTCTTACATCTAAGAAATATGGTTAGTTTTTGCTCCACAATGATAGTAGTTAGGAAGAACATGCCTGTGCCAATCGTATTCCAGCCACTTGACCAAGTACCTCATGGTGCCATCGCCACGATCACGTTTTTCACTGAGAATGAATTCGACGTTGTATTCATCTTCCTCGTCACTTGGTAAAGTCGACGTGAGGGATATAGTGTCAGTGTCGTAGGTGTCATAAGCGTTGTCATGGTCGCAGTCGCCCATCTTGTCAAGGCTCACGCAGCTTTGCCAGCTTTAAAGTGAGTGAATTTGGCGCACACGGCGAGACGACTATAAGCCTCGCGGATGTGTGCAGCCCTTTTAACCAAACGTAGGCGAGATTGCCTAATGTTGTTTGTTTGCTTGTTTTGTTTGTCCGTTTGAGGCGACACTGCAGGCGCGATCGCTTAGGCGTTGTTGGTGCTACATGTGGAGCACCCCTCACTAGCGTGCTAGCCCGCATACGGCCTTGGCATCCCTGCGAGCGTCTCGTCTCCTTTGTGTGTGCATGCTTAGAGGCAGCCACATATCTACCACCACCGCCCTTTGACGACATCTACGACCTCTGCAAGCTCCCGCCTGCTCTACGACTCTCTTCCTTGACACGCCGCCTATCCACACCCTGCCCCGCGCTACCGCCCAGGCTCCAGCTCCCGCTGCGCATCATCCCCACCCCGCCCACGGCAACCATGGCGAACGACGAATATGACGTGAGTACCTGCCTGTGCAACCGCTTTGTGCTGTGACCTGCGCTGACATGCCGTGTGCAGTTTCTCTTCAAGGGCATGCTCCTTCCCTGCCCCTCATACCACGCTCCCCCGCTAATCGTGCACAGTCGTCCTCATTGGAGACTCTGGCGTCGGTAAATCCAACCTATTGAGTCGATTCACCCGCAACGAGTTCAACCTCGACTCCAAGTCGACTATTGGCGTCGAGTTCGCGACCCGCTCCATCCAAGTAGACGCCAAAACCATCAAGGCCCAGATTTGGGATACAGCTGGCCAGGAGCGCTATCGCGCCATCACCTCCGCATACTATCGTGGCGCAGTAGGCGCACTGCTCGTCTATGACATCAGCAAGCACCAGACGTATGAGAACGTGACAAGGTGGCTGAAGGAACTGCGCGACCATGCCGACGCCAACATTGTCATTATGTTGGTTGGAAACAAGAGCGATTTGAGGCATCTGCGGGCAGTGCCTACCGAGGAGGCCAAGCAGTTCGCAAGTGCGTAATTTTTGTCTATGCTGTGAGAAGCTGTACCCTACAAATGACGGCGGCTGACATATTTCCTCCTTAGGCGAAAACAACTTGTCGTTCATCGAGACTTCAGCCTTGGACGCCAGCAACGTAGAGCTCGCCTTCCAGAACATCCTCACAGGTGCGCTACACTCCTATAATACATTACGTGGAAGCTGGCATCAGAGTGGCTTGCGCGCATGTCTGCGCTATCCAAGAGATGTAGACTTGAACCGTTGTCACTACTCTGATGCTTCATTCCTCGTAATCGTATTCCCCGCCACCAACTCTGCTAACCCATAATCAGAAATCTACCGTATTGTCTCAAGCAAGGCTCTGGATCAGGGGGATGGCGCCGGAAATGTCCTTCCTGGTGATCGCAAGGTCATTGAGATTAGCCAGTCAGCCGACGCGGAGCAGAAGAAGGGATGCTGCTAGACGATCAAACTATACACTTCACACCCGACTTGTTGTTCATGCATCTGTAACCTGACCGAAGAGAGCCAGCGCGCTTTAGACGACGAACATACCGCGTGCTACGCCCAACGATTCGGATATACATGGCATGCGAATAATCACTAGTCATGCGGATGTCTACGGCGTCTGGGAAGTTCATTCAGTCTGCCGGCTTAGGGGTCTGTGTTTTGCTTTCTTTGCATGCGTGCTGGGGGGTTCTTTTCTTTACATTTAGTCCGGCGGCGGTAATGCGACACGCTGCTGTATGCAATGAAATTATGACAGCTATATTTACGAGGCTTTGTTGCTACCTGTAACTGCCTCACTCACCCCTTTCATCAATGTGATCCAACAAGCTTACTTCTCTTAAAACTTCCGCCACCCTTTACCCCCACTGACCATGTCATCAGAAATCTTCTGGATCTCCTCGCTGTTTTTCACCCATGCACTGCTCGCATCCTCCCACTCACCCTCCCCAAACTTCCTCCCGCACCACTCCAACACCTTCCTCAATTCAACTCTAATTTTCTCCTCCAATCGTCTTCCCTCCTGCGCATCCCTTTCTCCAGCTCTCTTCTTCCTCCACCCCTCAACCTCATCAATCAACTCCTCCGCCCTCTTCCCCTGATACACATGCTCCAACAACCCCTCTTCAATCCCCTTCGCCTTGACGCCCCGCATCACATCCCCACCCAACCGTTCCCCTTGATCCCGTCTCTTCGCAACAAACCCCTCACAAATATCCCCCACATCTCCTATCCAAAGCCGCGAGTTCCGCATGTCGCCCTCGCACCGGTGCAGGATCCCGTGTAGAAGCATCCCCTCAACGGCGGGCGCGGCTTGCATGTGGCGGACGAGGAAGTGTGCGCTGGGGAGGTCGGCGTTGAGGATATGTAAGGTGGCTTCGAGTGTGGGGTGTAGGGAGAGGGAGGATATTTGAGAGGTGAGCGACAGGTGTGTAGGTTTCTGAGGGGGCAGGAGGAGAGCGGTGGAAGAAAGGAGGTGGGAGGCGAGGGCGTGGAGGGTGGGGGCTGATCCCAAGGTAGAGATAGAGGCGGTAGTAGTGGAGAAGGAATTTATTGTTGAAGCGTGGGTTTGAAAGGATGACATGACTGTAGATTTTAGGTGTTGGCCGATATGGTGTGCTCCGTTAGGGGAGGAGGAAGTGTCTGTCTTTGCGTGGTGCGGTTGAGTTTGTAGACGGGACTTCTGAGGGAATCAAAAGACTATACAGACAATTAAAAAGTGCACAAAGTACACAACTCGGACTGTTGTTGGAAACAAAATTTGGACTCCGTAAACAAGTGACGCGCACATCTATTATGATGCACACGTCATTATGGACCCTGCATGATCTCAAGATGAATTGATCAAGCACTGACGTGTTGGGGTTGGAGTACAAACATCCGAGCGTCAATGAAATTGTCAGATGAAATAAAAGATTTGGCCGAGGAGATGATTGGGAGATGAAAAAATGCTAGTAAATTTTAGGTATATGGAAAAGCGCCAACTACATGCGCCATCCTATCTGCGAATCCATTACCAATACCGAATTCACCCATCCACCCATCTAACTGGGAACAGTAGAAATACAGGCCTCGTAAGAACGTGTGATGAATCGCATGCTGCTAAACGCCGTCAAAAGATGAGAAAGGTGGAGATCTGAAAATTCGTGGTTGGTGTCTGATGTCGTGGAAAAAGTCGAACCGCTACAAAGCGGGCGTCGAAGAAATCCTGGGGTAATATGGGGTGGAAGATAATTCGGTGTGAGCGGGCTCATGACTCAGTCTCCTTCTTGCTGGGCTTTGCAGGCTTAGACTCTTGCACCTTGGCCTTGACCCTGGCCTCACGCTCCTTTATGCGCTCCTCTTCAGCCTCTACCATTTCTGTAAAATGAAAGTCAGCATATGGTCTCCTAGATTGATACCTTGTAGAAATATGCTGTCATCTCGACAAACTCGTGGTAGAATGTGACCCATCTTGTCACCCCACCAATTCCACAGGTTTGCATAAGAAAAAAGTCAAAACTTACCTCTCCACTGGTCCTCACCAGCATACCTCTCATGGTGGATCTTCTTCTCAATCATGTGCTTGTGCTCAGGATCATTAGGGTCCAGTACTCGAATTGTCTCCCAGCGACCTTGTCCGTTTGCCGCATCCGCACCCTCAAGCGCAAAACTGGTGAGCAGCGCTGCCAGTGTCGCGCCTTGAGCATACATACGCGCCTGGACCAATTTTTGGCTACCACTTAGGTACCTGTTGCGGTTGACCATTGTCCACGACCCCGCCATGGAGGCGACCCAGAAGCCGAAGAGAAGGGGGTATCGGTTGCCCGCAGCCCAGTCTTTGGCACGCTGGAGGGCTGTCTTGTTGCCTTCGATAAGAGCTTCGCGTTCACGTTCACGCTCGACTTGCGCTTTCTTTTGAGGGGTGTGCTCAATATCGTAGGCAGCTGAGGCGCGGTCGGCAGCGATGACGGCTGGAGGAAGGCCATGTTAGTTGTACTGTTGATTTGAAGCCTTGATAATTTGTTTCAACGTACCAATAAATGTTCCTGTCGATGCGACAAGGAAGACGCGGAAGGGAATTGTGAGTGCTCGGAAAGAAGCATATCTTTTACTAGCTGCTATAACGCTGGCAGCACCTAGTCCTGTTCCAATGAGACCACCAATTGATCCGCCTTTGATAGTGGCACTAACATAGTATCAGTATTCTGGTTTTTTTATCTTGATGTCAGCAGCAAAGCTCACTTGTAATGTGCCTGCTCCTCTTCCTGGGTAAGAACCTTCATCTTGGCTAATCCTAGCTATTTGTTTGAGAATCAAAATTCGTTGCGAGATCACAAATATGATAGTGAAGTTTTGTGGGAGCGAAAAAGGGTGGTGTGTTGTAAAAGTCGTAAGACAAGTGCAGAGGAAATGTATGGATGCGCGCACCACTTATTACAAAACGATCCCCAAATCCTCGTGGTGACGTCGCCGAGAGCCGGCAGCACTAACCCTCGACGGAACGGCGGCGGGTTGTGATGAGGTAAGGCCTTTCGGCAGACGCTGCCCAGCCTGTCATGCTTAGACATGCATGGGCGTCCACAGATCACTCCATCGCACCATGATCGTGCAGCAAGGGTTATTCTCGGTCCTTTCTGGAGAAACGCTGGAGCAACATGGGCTGCGTCCTTTTGGGCTAACATGTGGTCCAAATATGACATCAGCTGCAGGCTTCATCATCAAGAAAATAGTGTTTGCAATGCAATGCACGATGTGGTATCCTACAGCAATTCCTCGAGCAATTGAAGCAACGAGTACGCGTTATTCAGCCCTAAATCGAGTATCGCCGCTGTTCAGGCCGATCCAACGCAAAAGTAAGTACCATCTCCCCGGTTCTATCCTTTTGCGTGTCGCGTGTTGGGAACAGCTGAGGATGCCGCTTCGGCATCTTTGCATTGGCCGCTTGCCGCTGCCTCACGTTTGCAATCAGTTCCATGCAAAAATTTCAACAGAGCGATCTGAAGACTACACGATTTCTAATTAGCTTTTTTACGGCATCCCACCAGCTTCCACAACTTGGAAAAATGCACATGTGCAACCTGATTGGGATCCGAGCATCCGAGCCATTCCGAGTTGCCACCGATTTCAAGCCGCTTCCGAATCTATTCCAACTGAACTCCAGTTTTCATGGAATAGCCACCACGATACAAAGGAGAAAATACAGTCTGATCTAGGATAAGTATGAGCATAAGGGAATGTATACATATTCTATCTGATAATTTTTATCATTAACATGCACCTTCTTTGACCTGTGTGTCGTTTATGCGAAGAAGAGTTTGCCAGAACAATCGAGTCTCCATCATTCACTATGCAGTTTTCCGCTTGTCCATCGCACTTGTCTCGCCGACCAGCCCAAACCCAAGGAAATTTTTGAAATAAACAAGAAAAAACATACGGGAGATAATCGTGTCTCCAAATCGAATATAGGGAAGGTAGTGGTATTTCCAGGAAGCAACTTTGTACCAACCTACAACGGGAAAACACTCGGATTTTGACCTTATCCTAACAGACTCAATAATCTCTCGATAAGGGCTGTCTATTTTTGGGCAAATCCGCGAAACCTTTTCCGAAATTGTCATCGAGAGCTGGTACATTCATTCATGGGTGAGGATACCCAACAGTATGCATTGAAGACTTGTACACCAACAAAGTACGGAAATCAGCGGAAACCGCCATATACGTTGCGCGGCATGTTGTTAGTATTGTTCGTGTTGACATTGCTGAAACGAGGGACCATGCCAGTTGGAGGTCCTGGACGGGTAGCGAGAGCAGGATTGCAGCAGAGCATAGCAACACGGGAACCGTACTTGGAGCCACGAAGAGAGACCATGTGCTTGCGGATGTGGCTGCCGACAACATCACGGTGCTGGCTGCTGCTGCTGGTCAAAACATATTGGATAAGATAGTTTCCGAACTGATCACCAGCAACTAAGGAAGTATCAGCAGCATTCTCGTATTATTGATCGAACACAGGCTTACTGTCAATAAGAGGCATACGTGGACGATCCGGTCGAGCCTCACACACCCGCTCGAGATAGCGATCGAGGAACTCACTGCCTCCAATCTTCAGACATTTCTCGATTACTTTGGAAGCATATTGGTCCATGCTGTATTCAGTAGCAAAGCGAAGAATGTGGTCGATTGCGCGGCTACGATCAGCAGGAGCTCCGTGTTCACAGATGTGCTGGATGCACCAATTTCCGAACTGGCCATGGGCGATGACGTCGATACTGGCGAGGACTTCATTGATGCAGGGACGCTACGTTCATTTAGTAAAATAATCACACAAATCGTGTAGATAATCAAACCTTATCTTCTTCGAGACAGTTTTCGAAAATGTTCTGCACTACGAGACTGCCAGTCTCACCCAAAGCAACCTCGTGCCACATGCCGCGGAGAGCTTCGTTGACGTAACGCATGATCTGTGGTGGAGAGTCGCTCCAACGAAGTTCAAATAGCTTCTGCCAGACGTGGCAAGCGTATCGATGAATGACTGTCTCTGGGATACGGCGCAGTAGTTCGTGAACCATGGTCGCTTTGTATTCCTCAGGGACGCAGTCGAAAGCCTTCTGGATGACATGGCACCCAAATGCATCCATGCTGAGAGCAAGCGTATTTCCACGGATAGCTTGCGCAATAGCGATGACTTGCTCAGGCGTGCCATGCTCGAAGCAGCGTTGAACTAAGAAGTTACCGAACCGATTGATCATCAAAGCATAGGCTTGAGAAATAATAGCTTCAACTATCTCAAACTTTTGCTCAGGGGTACCAACTTTGAGCTTCTGCTGTAGAAAGATGGAAGCTTGCTGATCATTGTTGCAGATGATCTTGTCAACAATGTACTTCCAGTTGCAACTCATGTTTCGATCCAGCAGGCGGCGGTAGTTCATTGGCTCAACTGGGGGGACATACTGGGCTGG
Source organism: Mycocentrospora acerina (assembly GCA_022701365.1). Lineage (NCBI taxonomy): Eukaryota > Fungi > Ascomycota > Dothideomycetes > Pleosporales > Mycocentrospora > Mycocentrospora acerina. Next base: position 647,628 of record JAKUHH010000080.1, read on the forward strand.
ACCAGTCTCGCTAGGAGCCTGTATACGCTTGTTAGTGAATTACATAGAAATTTGGACATTTGACTGACTTGAGTGTTCCATGGAGAAGGACCCATGCCATTGGACACATTGAACTCACTCGCATCCGGCGACAATCTGGTGCCCATAGAAGGCATGGTTCCGATTGGGGCAGGGTGGCCAGCGGCACCATACATGGAAGGCATGGTGTACTGGTTGTATATTGAATCGAATGCGGAGCCAGGCCGACTTGGTTGGTTGCTCAGACCAATGTTGAAGCTGTTGTTAAAACTACCATTTAAACCAGCGCTCATCCCACCACTCCTGAAGCTCTGATCAAGAGGGAAATGAGCAGGTTCGTTCAGCTGATTATTACGAGGATACCCTGATTGACCTGATGGTGGACGAGACTGAGCCTGAACCTGAGTTTGAGCCTGGTACGGCGGCCCAAAGTTGTTGCTGCTGGTGAAGGGCAGACGAGTTGCCTCAGCTGGTTCATTACCCCATTCATAGTTGCTACGAATCGAACTATTGAAATTATTTTGCACTTGTGTTAGAGATTGTTGCGCCGAATCACCGTTGTACTTGTAGTCAGCCTCGGAGGCTTGCCAAAGGTGCTCAGTTGTGGAATGAGCCACCTGATGGCTGTGCATCTCCTGGTTCATGCGTGTTACTTCGTTTTTGGCTTCTATCAACTCATTCCTAAGCTTCTGGAGTTCGGCAGCGTCAATGACGAGCAAAGAAGAGTCGACCGACGTTGGAGGTGTAGAAGCAAACTCATCTGTGGCTGGAGTGATTGGTACGGAGCCGCTCGAGGAGTTGTACTGGTCCTGGGGGGAGGAGCGGCCGTTGAGACGCTGAAATAGTGAGTCCATAACAGAGGACTCTTCGTGGCTATCCATCTTGGACTTCTGAATAATCAGCCTTGTTTTCAAGAAGAGGGAAGGCCAAGTTAGAGCTCAGAGACGCAGAGTGACGGTAGTAGGTATAAGTTTGGCCGGAAAATAATATTGTTATGCACTGTACTGACCTTGTAGGCACCAAAGGGATGCTGTTGTGCCGACTGCATTGCCTGGTTACCCAGGACGGAAGGACCCAGCGGTCGCTTCGTGCCCTGCATGTTTAAGGTCAACGATGGACCAAAAGCACGGTAAAGGTTGTACGGGTGGTGGATCTGGCTGAAGCCTACCGCCTGACCGAGTATCTCTGGTGATGTGTCGATTTTGAGATCACCAGTAGTCATGGAGAAGCGAGTGAAGCCCTTGCGGGGTGTAGGAGAACCGTCGGATGTTATATTGAAGCTCATTGCTGTTGTCGGTGTGGGACGCGTTGGTAGATGGAAAAGATCCGAGAGATGTGTGTAGTCTGGCGTGACTGGGCAGATGTGTAGATAATATGCAATACACAGCAGTTCGATGAAGCTTGTTTGGCGACGTAAATGGCCAAATTAGATGCAGAAACGGAAAAGAAACAGCTCAGATGGAAGTTAAATTAGTAGCTCCCCACGAGCTCGAACGGAAAGGAAAGGGCGAAGGAATCAAAGTCGTAGTGACAAGTGCAAAGGTATTGTAGTGGTGGAAAGAAGGAGTGGAGGTGGATGAGAAGAAGAAGACAAGGTGGAGGTAGAGTGGCTATAACCGGAGCCGCCAAAACAATGAAGAGCAGTTGCGGGCTGATAGGGAAAGCGCGCCAGGAACCGTTTGTCATGATTTCACAACTAGGTCAGGATATAGGGCGCGTGAAAGACTGCCATTCAAACAGATACAAATTAGCAATTGACAGGTACGTTCCATTAAGAGATTGGCATTTCCCACTTTCACCATGAAACAATGGCTGGCAAATATCTCTGCTTGCTGACAGTAATAGTAGCACTAGCAACTCACAGCAGTATATACTGAGTAGAAATGGACGCTAGGTCACGAAAGCACACTTGATGCAGTAACTTTCCAGTCAGAGTCAAAGAAGCCCATTGCTAAAGTTCCATCGATGCCCTTCCACTTCGCACTCTTCCCCAACACAACAAAATCCGGCTGACCCACACCTGTGAGAATCGGTACCATTCTTGCAGCTTGTTGTAAGCCCTCGTCGTCGATACCCCACAAGATAAGCTTAAGCCTTTCACCGTCTAGTGGTTGCAGAAATGCTGCAGCCGTAACTTCCCCATTATACTCTCTTTTGCGGCCCTTATGATCAATTATATAGATCCCATGATTGGAGACTTGTATGGGGAAACTAGCAATGGTGTTTTCCGGGGTGGAGCCAACAGCCAGAGCAATAACGTTTCCAGTAGCGTGCACGGAAAAATGGCTCGTAGCGGAGGAAACGACTATAGAATCGGCTTGTAAATATTGATGTAAATTACGGGAGATCTGAAGTGCGAGATGAGATGTGTTGCGAGAGTCTGGATGCTGAATGATGAATGGCCCATGAGTGCGGAGAATAGCGGTCATGGATCCTAGTTGTCGGCCGTTTCTCTGAGGTTTTCTTGCTTCCATACTGAAGGACGTAACAGTCCATGTACCATCTACAGCGAAAACGGCGGCTGAAGCCAACGTATTTGTCTGCGCAAGCAACACTTCCTGGCCATCAACTGTCACAGGCGATTTGAGCCAGTTGTACTTGAATCCTTCCCGTATGCTCAGATCGAATTCTAGACCCTGCACGTTCGACGTCTTGATGACATGGCCCTTGACACGAACACTCCCATATTGCCCTGGGTCTTCCAAGTGTGTGACTCTGATTCCACTCTTGCTCGCCATATCCCCCGGATCACCGACAGTTATTGTAAAATCTTCGAGATCCCGCGGCAATCTATCTTTACTCTCTATTTGTTCGTGGTAGAAGTCCACAAGTGGTGGACTCGCCATAATACCATCCCACCAATGATTTTTGTCTGAAACCTCATTGTAACTTGAGTTGGCGCCAATAAGATACAGTTGTTGTGCAAGCAGTCGAGAATGGTATGCTGGAACATTGTCGTCGATTTCTCCGTGTTGTTGCTGGATAGGAATGCCTCGAGCGTTAGTCATAAGCATCTCGTGTCGGTAGCTGTTGAGTGAGGCACTAACTACCGCCATCCGCCTCGGATCAGCAGGTTGCCATAGTTCGTACGAAACATACTTTTGGATTGACGCATAACCAGCCACTGGAGCAGCTGCAAGTACTGAATCTGGACGGTGTGTGAGAGTGAACCACGTTCCCTGGCCGCCGTTTGAATGTCCTGATACAATCCATCGATTTATGTCAACACCCGGGCCTCTCCAGCCAACATTCTTGATCCAGGTTGGAATGGCTCTAATGGCAAATTCAACATCGGCGAAGCCCCAATTATGCCAATCATCTCCTGACCATGAAGTGACACCAGAAGGAAATAAAACCCAGGCATCAAGATCTGGCACAGAGTTCAGGGCACCAGTGACCATGGGATTGTCCGCCTCAACACCAGCACCATGTAAAGACAATAATACGGGTAGCTTTGACTGTCCAAGATTCCGTGTGGCATTTTTTGCAGGAGGCTGAAGCATGGCGTAAGAGACCACACCGCCTGGATGAAGGAAAGTGATTTTGTGAGGTCTGGATACGGATACATGAGTAAGATCCTGAGAGACTTGTAGCGTATAATGGTAGGTGCTGTTGGTAGTCCTGTACGCGATTGTCCATGTCAGAGAAGACGCATTATGAGAAGGAAGAGAGAAGTTGAAAGCAACTGGTCTCGTCTGGCCAGCAACTAGGGTAGTGAGAGAGTTGTCAGTTTGCATATTGCGGGAATCTCGAGCCATAGGCGATTGATGGTCCAAATCTAATCGTGGATGAGGCCATGGCTGTTCACTGCTCGAAGGGTAAATGTCGATAATCTCAACCTCGTTTTCACCACTGTTTCTCAGGTATACCGAGCCAAGTGTTGAGGCAAGCTGGCCATCGACGACGTCTGACAAAAGAATGTCAGGGTTCGCTAACTCCAGAGTTCCAGTTGATTGCCGAACATCTAAAACAATATCAATCGTTGGATTCAGTATACCGCCAAAGGCCCTGACATCTCTCACAAGTCGAAGATTGATCTTATGAGATCCAGGCGTGAGATGGAGCACTGGTGGTGCCTTGCGATACGAGTAGAAATCGCCACCAAAATAGTGAACTTCATCCATCCAGTATTCGAGGACGGCATCAGTGTAAAAGACGACATGCAGGGTCTCGTTGCCGCCCACGACAAGCTCTCCACGTGCCCACACCTGGTACTGGGTAGCAGTCCATCCGTAAATAGTCTTTAAGAAGTCCCAGTCGACGTTAGAGTAACCGATACTCAGTGAGGTATTAGCTGAGGAATCGCCACTCCACGTCTGAGCAGCTTTCGTGATGTTCCATCTTGCCGTGCCATTAGCAGGCAGAGAACTTCGAAAGGTTGCATCAGGGTCATAATCTAAACTCCTGAAGCCACCGACATGTTCAAGTGGATCCGCTCCCCAAGTAGCCTCTGTCGTATGTTAATGATTCTCTTGTGAAACAAAGATCAAAATACCTCTTGTTCCGATCTGAAATGGTCCCAGGACTTGCCACGAATCGCTGAAAGAGAGCTGGGGGTGGCTTGGCTGGGACGGAGGGGTCTTATCTAGAAGTCCGTGACAAGACTGTATAAACAGTAACAAGCTTGAAAACAACATGATCCAAAAGTAAATAAATTCCGTGAGATCAATACGCCTTCATAATGCAGCGCAACCTGTTCATATGGACTCAGGATAGAGGCATCTGCAATGATGCTTCCGTAGACCCCTGCGCGTACTAAACTAGTGGATCGTCCCAGCCTCATTGGGACGCGTATCGTCATTGCACACCAACCAGAGAGCGCGCCGTCAACCGCAATTCAGTTCAACATCGTATCTCCCTTAGCCTTTTGCAACCGTTCGCAGACTCTTGGCTTTCGTGCAACAACAGAAACCCTGCGCACATCCAGGGCACTAGGAATACAAGACGTCGCTCAATCCAGCCCAACGGCGCATTGCGCAATCTCCCATGGCTTGAACGTCGAATCTTACACACCTCCACGACTTCCTAACTGCAGTCGACATGCCTGCTTCGGCGCGCGATCAGAGTCCGCCAAAGACCTTCAAGTTCCCAGCCTTCCAGCCCGAATTGCTGCCTACGCTTGAGGATGAGCCTCACGGTCTCAGTTCCTCGCGAACATCGAGTCCCGGTCACGCAAAGCAAGCGAATGGCAGCGCTACATATGCGGACAGGTGGCAGCCACGAAAAGAGGCAAGAGCAGGGTTTGCAAACGGCTCAGCGCTGGGTGCTGCGGGAAGACACGGGCGACAGAAGAGCTTGACGGAGGCATTCAGGACCATTCGGACGCGAAAGGGGAGTGTCAGCCAAAATGCGCATGAGCTCGCAGATGCGCTCAAGGCGCCGCTCTCCCCTAAACTCGTCGTACGTGGAAGCACCCTGGGATGAACGAAGCGCCTAGTGCTAATGTGACGCAGATGCTCTGCGGCATCTGGTACATGACATCCATCTTTACCAACATGTCTTCAAAAGCCATTCTCACCGCGCTTCCCAAGCCAATCACGCTCACTACCGTACAATTCGCATTCGTGTCGGGCTGGTGTATATTACTTGCAACGCTGGCTGGGAAGTACCCAAGCTTAAAGCAAACGCTGCCATTTCTGAAGAACGGAATCCAACGACCAACAAAGCAGCTGATAATGACTACCCTGCCGCTTACGCTCTTCCAGATCGGAGGACACATACTGAGCGCTGATGCTACGTCGAGGATACCAGTGTCTCTGGTTCATACCATCAAAGGGCTGTCTCCACTTCTTACGGTTATGGCGTATAGCGTCTTCTTTAAGATCCGGTACTCGTTGCCTACTTACCTCTCATTGATACCCCTCACCTTGGGTGTGGTTCTAGCATGCTCGGCAGATTTCAATGCCAATTTCATCGGTCTCTTCTCTGCCTTCGCTAGTGCGATCCTCTTCGTGGTGCAAAACATCGTTTCGAAGCAGATCTTCAACGAAGCCGCGTCTGCAGAGAGGGATGGAATCCTGCCAAGCAAGTTCACAAAGCCCGACAAGCTCAACTTGCTCTGTTATTCTTCCGGTCTGGCCTTCATTTTTACCGTCCCGCTCTGGCTCTGGTCCGAAGGATTTACGCTTCTGGGCGACTTCCTGCACGACGCTTCGATAGAATTGTCAGACCATCCGGAAGCATTTGACCACGGACGCCTATTCCTGGAATTTTTATTCAATGGCACTTTCCACTTTGGACAGAATATTGTAGCGTTTGTTCTACTTTCAATGGTGTCGCCTGTGACATACTCGGTCGCCAGCCTCATTAAGCGCGTTTTTGTTATCGTCTTCGCGATTGTTTGGTTTAAGAAGCCCATGACAAGAGTACAAGCATTTGGCTTCATACTCACGTTCGCTGGCCTGTATCTATACGACAGGACATCTGATGCGGCAAAGGCAGACAAGCGCGCACGAGCCCAACAATTGAAGTCGCAAGGCACCCTGCTACCGCTTGTTACCGATACCAAATCTCGATCCGCCTTCACTGCGAGCCCCTCCACGATGTCTAGCGGGACAGGTGCGTATCCGATAGCGGGTATTCCCGAGGCGAGAGACGCGAAGAGGGATGACGACGCTGGCTATGGGCGGTCTGGGACAGGCGCTAGCTACCTTCCTCCAGGCACAAAACAAGAAGACACGTGGCGGCCACACGAGATCAATGGTAGTAGGGGCATCGATGTGTCTTGAATATTTGAATGAATGACTTTTCTACCTGTACGACAGCATTCTTTGCACAAATATGTAGATTGATGATTTAATGTATAGAGATGATATTTAGAACATCAGTTAGACAGGAAGACTCCGATATTTGGACTTGAAAACAGATTGAAGACCCAAACACCTTCTTGGCACTGCAACAGTAACGAAGTGCCTGTTTGCATGTGCCTTACAAGGCAGCATTCGATGTGTTGCAGGGAAGTACTTGAGTGATGATCACGCCAAGGTGGGCTCTGTTCCAGCGTGGCTTTACGCGCAAACCTTTGGTCTCACCGTAGCGCAGAAGGCCTCTATGAAGTAGTAATACATGATTACGGCTCCCATTATCGTCTCCGTCCCCTCTTCCCAATCCTGTATGGAGCGAGTGAATGATGCATTCAACCGTCATCTGAGCGGCACTCGCGACCGTTCAGGTGCTGCTCTCCGCGAAGCGAGCAGCGCAGCAGCGAATCAGATCTGAGACCCCTGGCCGCCTTCTCATCCCGGTGACATCAACGGCCACCTTTTCCTTAACCACGAATTATTCTTCCCGCACGTGCTGCTGCCGTGGCTGCATTGAATAGCATGGCTTCTCAACTACAGGTTAATGGGCAGACCCGCCCAGGCACCGTCCGTCATCCCACTGCTCCAGGCAACATGATGAACTCGCACTTTGCCGGCGTCGGCGAGAACGCTCCCAAGGAGGCCTACGAGCATGGCATTCAAGTCATTGACGAAGACAAGTTGTTCAAGTACGTCCGGTTTTCCTGTAGGCGGTTGCTTGGGAGAGAGTAGAGGGCTAACATAGACTTGCAATGTAGCCAGAACATCTCTACATACCTCCGCATTGAAGATGTCATCCCCGCGGGGTTTAACTACCACCTCATATCCGTCTTCGGTTCGCAGTCGACGGGCAAGTCGACACTGCTCAACTATCTTTTCGGCACCCAGTTTGGCGTCATGTCTGAGCAGGAACGCCGCCAGACTACAAAGGGAATATGGATGAGCAAGAATAAGCGTGCAGCAGGAGGCTCGGGTATGGCGGAAAACATCCTGGTTATGGACGTTGAAGGTACAGATGGACGAGAGCGAGGAGAAGACCAGGACTTTGAACGCAAGAGCGCTTTGTTCGCTCTGGCGACCAGCGAGGTCCTCATCGTCAACATCTGGGAACACCAGGTTGGACTGTACCAGGGTGCCAACATGGGCTTGCTGAAGACAGTGTTTGAAGTCAACCTGCAATTGTTTGTAAAGGACAGCAGGTGAGTGTAATCAAGACGACAAAGTTGAGTACTGCTGACAAGTACTAAGGAACACACCCAAATCGCTTCTGTTCTTCGTCATCCGTGACCACCTAGGAACAACCCCCTTGAAGAACTTACAAAACACACTTGTTCAAGACCTAGCAAAGCTCTGGTCTACCATTTCGAAACCAAATGGACTCGAGAACTCGCGTATAGAAGACTATTTCGACTTCGCCTTCTGCGCCCTCCCACACAAGATCCTACAACCAGAGAAGTTCGAGGAGGCGGTCGGAAAGCTTGCCCTACGATTCAGAGAAGGGTACAGCGACCCCAAGAAGAGCGGTCTCATCGACGAGTCGGAGCTCCCCATATTCCAGCCACAATACCACCGACGGATACCCGCAGACGGTTTCCCCGCGTATGCCGATGGAGTTTGGGATCAGATTGTAAACAATAAGGACTTGGACCTGCCTACCCAACAAGAGCTTCTAGCACAGTTCAGGTGCGATGAGATCTCGAGGGAGGTTTTGGTTGCATTTGACGAGAATATCACGCCACTGGAAGACAAGCAGGCGGACGATGCCCGGCTAGGACAACCTTCTGTCATCGCAGATCTCGGTTCAATCATTAATGCTGCACGTACGAAAATCTTCAAAGACTTTGAGACAAATGCGAGCAGATATCACAAAGGCGTATACAAGCGAAAGCAGGCAGAGCTCGAGGGCAAGGTTGATTCACGACTTAAGGCGCTTTCCCAGAAGCAGCTCCATGCTGCTCACAAGTCTGGCGTGGAAAGCTTTAGCGATGCTGTCAGTTCTGCGGTGAAGGTTGGCCAGAAAAAAGGATCTTCGTATGACTTCGCACAAATTGTCGACTCCGAAAAGAAGAAGGCCCTGGTCAAGTTTGAGGAGGATGCAAAGGCTATCACAGTCGAAGGTGCTTCTTGGAGCAGCTACGAACATGAGATGAAGGTTTACCGCAAGGAGTTGGACGACGTATCGTCTCGCCTTCGTAAGGAAGAGATGAGGCGGTTAGCGACACGCATAGAACGCTGGGTGCGGTCAAGGTTGGACGAGTCTGTAGGCCTTGAGTTCAACAAGCTCGGTTCCGGACGAGGCGGCTCTGGCGCACCCGAGCACGGCGAGCGACCCTCATCTGAGAAAGACCTCTGGGACCGTATCTGGTCCATCTTCACCGACACCGTCTCTAGCGCAGAGAAGCGCTTCACTGACCGCGCACAAAGCTTCGACGCTAGTCCCGAGGAAGTGGAAGTCGGACTTTGGCGACTAAGACGCAAGTCGTGGGGTGTGTTACGCGCGAAGATTGACGAGGAGGTCATGGAGGGTAATATTTTACTCAAACTTCGGGAAAACTTTGAGGACAAATTCCGATACGACGAGTCTGGCGTCCCACGCATATGGCGTCCTACCGACGACATTGAGGGTATCTATACAAAGTCCCGCGAATCGACTATTACCGTCATTCCGCTTCTTGCGCGCTTCAAACTCTCAAAGACTGCTGCGCCACCACCGCTCGATGCGTGGATTGGTGAGGCGCCAGCATCTGTATCACCTGCTGATGAGGAAGACCTGGCACCCATTGGTGGTGTAGATGACGACGAGGGCAAGAGTCTAGAGGAAGAAATGACTATTCTCAGTGATACAAAGCAGGCAGACTTGCTCGTTCGCTTCAAGAAAACTGCAGATGGCGTGTATGTCGAAGCCAAGCGCAGCGCAATCGGAGGCATGACACAAGTTCCACTTTACTTCTATGGTTTGCTGCTGGCGCTGGGTTGGAACGAAATAGTAGCTGGTAAGTCATGGTCTTCCCTTTGTTAATCGGTGAATACATCGCTAATATATCCACAACAGTTCTACGCAACCCTATCTACTTTATCTTTCTCATCCTCTGTGGAGTTGGCGCTTACGTTACCTACACACTCAATCTATGGGGTCCCATGGCAAGAATGGCGAATGCAGCATCAGCTCAAGGTCTTGAGGTAGGCAAAGAGCGCCTGAGGGCATTTTTGGAGAGCAGCGAGTCAGGTCGCCAGGCCATGGCTATGAGCGGACAGGCGCAAAATTCTACACGGGAGAGGCAAAATGGGAGCTCGAAAATGAACGGCAGCGAGAAGATTACAGAAGACATTGAGTTGGATGACATTTGATTGCAATGTTTGCTGGTTGTGTGGCTTAGGCTGCGGTCGCTTTAGTAGGTTTGCAACATGGAGTTGTATTAGTACTTTCTAGGACATAGCGGTTGGGTGGCATTTCTCTTCCTAGCTTCCTAGAGGGTTCTTTTCTTTCTTACAAATAACAATGGGTTTCATTCGGCTAGCCTAAGGTGTTCTTTTGAGGTCTTAAAATGCATATTGTTCATTGGATCATGTGTGGTTGTCTTCAGCCGTTAGTATTACAGGTCTCTCCACCTTCCATATGCTCATCAGCGAATAATATCGAAAACTCAGATCTTGAGTGGCCGTATTAGGATTGAGGATCTGGCCTGGAGTTAAATTTACTCGATGAATTCTTCGTGGTCTGAAAACCAGGTTTCGAAATGCCTCCTGTTGCGTTAGACACATCACTTTAAGAACTACAACATGGGTGAACATATGCACAGGGCTTTGGTGATGTGTAAGATCCTTTTACACTGCTTACTCATTACTCTACCAAGTTTTTGATGCTCTGCCGCTTGCTTTATCACCATGTCATTTTGCTACATCCTCGACGCACGGCATCACTACTATTTTTGGGTGTTACTACCATGTATTTCATCAAGTCGTTTTCCTATTGCTGTCTATAGCAAGCCAGAACAACATCCTGGAGTCGAACAACCAATCGCACATGAGACTTGCAACGAGACACTTTGGAGTTTCTGCTGCTCTCACTGTTAAAACTGTGGCAACAACAACAATAATAAATTCGTTGGCTGCTTATATGAACTTGCTAGAAAATAGTGTTTTCTGCTATAATATCATGATTCTGGCAGATTTTTCGGGTTAGGCTTCCACCTGAAGAGCATTATCTAGCTATCCAATGTTGCGTCTGCTCACAAAATCTAGACTCACCTTGTCGAGCTGGCTGTTGGTTCAACTTTCCCTTGAGGAAACTCGTAGCTCGTTCATCTGGCTTTACTTTCTGAAACCTGCCCTTTACCGATCGACTCTCATGGAGAGCCTCACAAGAGCGTACGCATCCCTGTTCGTTTTTAGACTCGAATAGCAGCTAGGAAACTGTATTTGGATCAAAGACCTTGCTACCTGAACTTCTAGTTGGCAGAACTAAAACCGTTGCTAGTATGATTCAAGCATTGGAGTGGAGCATTCATCGAGGACTATCTCCACAGCAAATAGCTCGAGAATAGCGTGGCTACATACCTTTCGCCAGTAACAAGCCTGCGAATAACTTGCGTGTCTCAACATATTCTTTTCGCTTGACGGTGGGCTCAGATATATTCGTGATTCCGAGTGTTAATGCTGACCTGACGAAGCAAGATCTTGCTGGTATTGAGGAATCTGGGAATATACCAGTTTTTGGCTAATGCGTTAGTTTGGTACAGGAAAGAACGAGGCAGTATGAAGGCTGGCACAAATCCCAGCGAAGAGGTTGGTGAAATAGTTAGTCAGCTTGGCCATAATCAGATGTAATCATGAATTAGTACTGACGAGCTGATCAGGGAGTCATTTTGGGCAAATCAGATAAATATATGGCGTGTGAGACATATCAAGAGAAAAAAATGTCACGTGTGATTACGGTTGATTGGGGGCAAATTACAAGACGTTTGTCATGAACTCCATGAAATGGAATCTGGTTGTGTCATTTCCAAAATTCTTTCTAATTAAGTCGTTATCCATCATTTTTTCGCCTCGCAATAAGTGTACATGGCTCTGACAATTGCCAACTCCTGAGTCTTGGCTGGCCCAAGATATCTCCTTGCAATAGAGTTTGCGTGTCGCTTCTCGGTCTTTTCCCGTCTTCTTCGCTTTTTGCTTGAAGGAGTTCGACCTCGTCTACCGTCGCACCGACTTCAAAGGTACCGCTGCATAGCGCAACAATACCAAGCTCCGACTCCACTGTCTGACCGGGCTGAATGATGGGGAGTTTGCGTTGCAAAACCCCAGTCCAAGAAAAACGTTTATCAAGATCGAGGGCGATGTTGTGCGGCAGACCGGCGATATGTGGTTGGAGCCTGAGCAGTGGTGAAATGGGCTTTGGACTACGATTATAGACAGTCGTTTTCAGTGTCATGAATTCGTCCACTGACACCGTGAATCTCGTGTGCCCAATCTGGCGTATGATTTCCTTGCCTTCTTCAGTTTCATAGTCAGGCGCGATAGTCGTTTCAATCTTGATGTCATCAAGTTTCACGGCCTCTACCATTCGTGACGACAAATGGATGCCACGAAGCTCGATGCCACCATACCGTCCGTTACTCTCTTCCCTCCATGTCCCACGAACAAGCTTCAGAAGTTCATCGCGGTACCAAAATGCTTCTCTACTAGCACGCTCCGTTTCGGGTGAGATCTTGCTTGTGCTGACAACAAATTGGCGCTGATTAGCTGGGTTCAGCGATGGTATACCTTCGTGAGGATTGCTTATGTATATCTTAGGTAGTACTACAACAACCCTATTGACATGTCCTGGCTGAATAATCTCGGTAACTGCGTGTGCGTTTTCCCAAGATCCATCTTGCCCATTCTCATCGGTTGCTGATGGCCGTACCTCAAGCGAGACAGAGAGCGGATTAGGCCAAGAGTTGCGAAGGTCCAGAAGTAACATGCAATGCTCATTGGTATGCCCTTGATTTTTTGAAAAGTGGGGGAGCGACTGGAAGTTATTGTCGTTAGGTTCGAGTTTTGAGGGCATTTGCGTTTCTGACGCAGTCTTGCCATTTATTGAGTCAGTTTTAAGGTGATGCTGATTGGACCATGCAAAGTCACCCGACAATGGTACCAAGTCTGGTCGCTGAAGTTGCACACTTGCATTCACCGTGATGGATATAGGAACGAAGACCTGCCTAGTAGAGAAGCGATCACTGATTTCCGAGCGCCGTTTCCCAAGGTTGGCATAGTCAATCTGGATGGTCGCGTTGGTCAGGCGCGTTCGTCCAACGACTTCGATGGTAAAATCCATCTCTGCACCTGGCGCGATGCGAGTCATTTCTTCTTCTGTGTTGCGACACCAACGTAGGGGCGGAAAATGCGCGAGCTGCACTTCCAGTTCATGAAGTTCAGCAACTGAAATTCCCTTCTCAGAGGTGGCTGCTTGAATGGCCGTTGTGGTAGAGTCCTGGAATGAAATATGAACGAAGTCGACAGCTGTCGTTTGCGAGGTATTCTTCGCAGTAACTGTGAATAGTCTTTTCTCGCCTTCAAGAACCATCAACGCAGACTGAGGCAATGAAACTCTCGTCACAACAATGACGGGTTGATCTGGAATAACGTCAAACATCAAAGACTCCGGATGAGGTGCAGCCTCTACTCTATGTACACTCGATGGAAGTACTGCTGTCGAAGGCCGAGAGGCTGGTGCTCCCAGGCAAGCTTTCAATCCTATCTTCTTCATTTTCGCCTCACGGATTGGCTTCCACGGGTCCGGGAAAATGGGAAAAAGCCGTTCCCGACAACCAACAACCTTGATGAGACATCCAATAATCTCTAGTTTGCCATGAGACTGCGCTCGACCTGTTATCTGGAACTTTTGGGTTCGATAGGGACCTAGTATAAAATGTTCTTCCGCAGCAGTAAACACAACACCTTTCGCGGCGATTTTTAGTGAGTCCACCCCTAGTTCAAAGTCGTAGGGATTCTGCAAAGCTATGACAAATCGATACTCTTCATTTGCCACCAGCACAGTTTCCGTGACTTCCACTTCCAACTTTTCCATCCAGGGATTATGGATAAAAGGTCCAATGTTTCCAGAAGATGTCGCTTGTAGTTCAGCAGGGCGATGATGAGTCAATCGCAACTTTTCTGGTTCCTTCAATATGACCAATCCGCGGACCAGGAAGTCGTCCCAGTATTCTGTCTCAACATCTTGCATGCCGAGTTTTTTCGCAGCAGTCACAGTCCGGGAGATATTTGAGAACAACCTGACTTGCTCCTCCCGTAGTAGAGACACAAACACGTCTGTGCTGTTTGACCTTGGCGCCGTTCCAGGGCCTGCTACTCGAAGCAGAAGCGCTGTGAAATGAAGAATTCCGTGGAAGTTTGGAAGAGCTTCGCAAAAGTTGAGACACATTCGCAATACGTCCAGTTTCAATTGGAGACTCCCGAATGCCCGCAGGGACGAAACTTTTAGAATATCTTCAATCACATCTTGGCTGGTCTCAACCTTAGGTAAAATACCGCCTCTCATCTTGCCTGAGGTTGTGGAGTCTTTAGAATTTGGAATCCCGTAAATTCGGCCAAGTAGACCTAGGAATTCGTCAATACCGCTATCGATATCCCCGTTATTCAAATTAAGAGAGCTGGTAGTAGAAGAGTTAGCACTGGCCATATTGAGAGCTGCTAGTCCAGCAGCTGGATGCACGCCCATCTCTGCTGCGCCGACTTTTCTGGCTTGAACCAGGCCTGGGATGAGCGAAGTAATGAACTCTCTCATCACGATGGCTTTCTTTCTGTGTAGCCCCAAGGACGACAGAACGGATGCAATGCCTGAGAGAATCATAACCCGATCAGTAGGACTGACTCCAGAGGTCTCAACGGGTCCCGGCAGAGCGCGAAAAAGCATCGAAGCAATGTCGTTTCTTGTGGGATTTACACTGAGTCGTGGAACAGAGAGCCTAGGCTTCTGTTTGAATGGAGTATTCAAGACGAGATGTTGGAGCGCATCTCCATCAAGATACCCTGCCGATAGGTTCATTGCAGCTAAAAGCTTGGAGAATCGTATGACGCAGTCAGAGAATGCTAAAGGCGGCATAGATTCGCCTGCAAAATTTGCCGCTCGAGTGTAGATGTTCAGTATCATGTTGACAAGGTCAGGAAGAAGAGAATTCAAGCTCTCGAGAGCGGCTTCATGGTGAGAGGGCTTCGCGGAGGCGGAAAGGTCGGCAATACTGGTCGTTGGTGTATGCTGAGGTGATTTGCTATTGGATGATTTGTCAAATGTTGGGTAACATATTTGAGGTATCTGATAGCGTCAGGATTTGCGCTTATACAGCTGTAGACGTCACGAACCTGAAAATCTGTGCCTGACCATGCACACAATAACAAGCAGACCATGATGTTCTCGAGGGCTTTGGCGTGCCACAGATGATCACTATAGGCACGAGCTTTTGTGGCGCCTTCAATAAGCTCCCTCAGGGCTTCGTGCCATTGTCCTGCAAGCATGTAGAGTGTCCCAATCACGATGCTTATTCGCCCGCGACCTTTGTTCCGTGCCCGTTCGCCGACTCCTCCGGAACCAAACCCGTGGATGGATACTCTGTCTGCTGTCGAATCCTTTGCAGTTGCACTGGATTTTGATGAGTTGCTAGTAGTCCGTTGCAGAGTGTTTGCTGTGTTAACTCCAGGTATATCGTCAAAAGTGGTTGGCGGTGTCCGCGCCCCCTGGGTGGAAGGTGTGGCAGTTCTAGGATCCTCTGTTGTTAATGGAGCTCCTGGACTTGATGAAGGGACAGGCATGGACATGCGTTGAACATCTTTCTGAGTATTTGAATCAGGTGTTGCTGGTCTGCTAGTGGTCGTCGCTTGAGAGTTGCGCCGTGCAAACTGTGCCGCAGCGGCGTCATGATTAGCCCAAGTAGGAACATAATCTGCGTTACCACTTTGCGAAGCGGGTGAAGCAACAGTAGGAAGAGCCGAATACGATCTCGCTAGTGTAGTCATTTCTGCGAGAAGTATTGCAGTCAGATCGCACATGAAAGTTTTCATTGTCGTAGTCTTAAGCTGAGATTTAGGAGGAATCAACACTGTCTCCTCGGGCAAGAGATGATGTCGTGTCTGGGTAGCACAGTCAAACATCATGAAGCTGTGGAGATAAGCCCTGGGGAACTGTTCTCTAAGATCGTTCACAGCAGACTGAACGGCACTCGCATCTTCGTCTTCAGGAGCAGGCTCACCAGCCGCATGTTCTGGGGTAGCCTCTGATGCACGAGACTGCTCTAGCCAGCTATACTCGGTAGCATCTCCGACACCAATGATGAGAAGTGGTTCTCTGAACTGTTCAAAAGGTGACAGTAATAAATGAGAAGCCGGAGGAAGTGACGGTGATAGATCATACAGAAGCGTTCCGCTAGGAAATGCTAGAGGAGAAAACATATCTACTCGATGCCAGAATCAGCAAATGTCGGGCTCGGAAACGTCCTTTAAAGGGTCCGTACTCCTATCTGGCCTAGGATCAGGGCTGACATCTCCCAAGCGCACCGTTGACTGCCGCTGCAGCAGGTCGACAAAGGCAAGAAAACGCGAACGCTTGATTCTACCAACAGGAACAACGTGCGCCTTTATACGGGCAGGCGCAATGAAGTCCATCTTGAAGTGCGAAGAGTGACGTCGTCGACGTCGTGAACGAAGTATAAGTTGTGTTGAAGTGTTGATGCGCGTCGGAACAACTTAATCTCCGAGCAAATGTACCTCCGTATCAACATGCAAACGTTCGTAAAAGTGGTCTCTACAGAACAAATCTGCGTTGACTGCAAAGCATGATGTCGATGGAATAAATGGTCGTGGTGTCGTTCGTTGGCTCCTTGAGAAGGCGGTCAATGTCCTACGGGAAGGCTTGGCGATAGTTCCTTTGGCTAGTCTCGAAGCGACACGTGCACAGAAGTCGCGCCTCGCGTGTCGAACGTCTTGACAACGAACATCATCTGTCAGTTCTTCATCTGGTGTTTCTACTTCCGCGCTTCCTTTGTATTCGCTTCTCTGCATAGCGAGTACACACAGGCTTTGTAATAGCGTTGCTCTCGTTCTCGTTGTTTCTGTGGCGGCCTCCGCCACCGTTCCGCAGAACACCAAAACCTTTGGTTGGTGAACCGTAGTTGTCATTCATATCATTTAAACCTTGACAAAGTACGAGTATCTCTGATTCACTACTTTTGCTTTCATTGTAACCTTAACTCGGCATTAAAAACATACCACGACACTCTGCCCTAAGGTAGCACATCAGTCACATTTGCCACAAACTCGATCTTCAGCGTCAACCAACGAGTTTGGTCCCACAAAGATTCATCATGGCATCAATAGATTTTGCGCGGTTGCGCAACCAGACTATGGCTGATGGCCTAGACAGCGAGGTTACAGTCAACACAAGATCGTTGATTGACAAAGTCTTGGCGCGTTATTCCAGTGAACACACCACTCTACGAGAGTTGATACAAAATGCCGCAGACGCGAAAGCGGATACCGTCACCATAAGACTCGAAACGGATCCTTCTTTAAAAGTACCAACGCCGCAAGGCGCAGACGACTCGGTTTTGCTAAAGCACATTATTCAGAATCACACTCTCAAACGATTGATAGTCACCAATAACGGTCAGCCATTCACAGCCGCAGACTGGAGTCGGCTGAAAAGTATTGCCGATGGAAATCCTGATGAGACGAAGATTGGAGCATTTGGCGTCGGCTTCTACTCAGTCTTTGCCGACTGTGATGAGCCTTTTGTTGTCTCAGGCGACAAAACTATGGCATTCTATTGGAAAGGGAATACACTGTCTACAAAGGTTGCTACTATTCCTGCCGAGCACGCAACATCTGATACAACGTTTTCCTTGGACTATCGTCAAGCTAATGCAGCATCACCATCATACAACCCTTCGAAATTGCCTAATTTGCCGACATTATGTCAGTTTCTAGCGACCAGTCTGACTTTTGTTGGGCTGAGCAAGATTGAACTTCATGTAAATGATCACGTGGTTGCTTCTCTCTCTAAGAAGATCTCGCCACCCGAAGATGTCAGAGTGCCAGGAAATTTGAAGACGGAGACTGAAGGCGGGTTGATGCGTGTAATGCACGTTACACGACAACATTCTCAGATAGATGCCGAGTGGTTGAATGTCATTTCATCCGCTCAAAATCCACCAAAGAAACCTTCAGAGTTAGTGCAGCAGGAGGTCCGCAATGCAGGCACGTCGCTGAGGAGCTTCTTCTCCAAATTCGCAAGTCCAGCTCCACAGGCTCCATCAAGAACTTCGAAGCCACAAATAACGGAAAAAACCAGCATAAGCGAAGAGATAGTGGGCGAGTCAAGAGGAACAATATTCTTACAGGTGTGCACAGTGGAAGTCGCTACTCGCGTGTCAAGAAATTTCGCAGCGGAAATCGAGCGGGCGACGAAGAAGGCTCCACCAAAGACGACGAGAATCGCGCTTTTGACATCACCATATCAAGACCCTTCGGCTGTTCTTAGCACGGGCTCGGGAAGCACAGTAGAGCTAGCATCGAAGATTTTTGCGGAGGTGCTTCCAACGAAAGCTGGTCGTATTTTTATTGGCTTCCCCACTGCGCAAACAACCGGGTTTCTTGCTCACATCAGCGCTCCATCGCTCATTCCAACGGTCGAGCGCGAAAATGTTGATATGAACGCTCGATTCATCTCGACATGGAACATTGAGCTCCTGCGTGTTGCTGGGCTTGCGTGTCGAATCACCTATGTCTCTGAGATGGCTGATATTCAGGCACGTGTAAAAAACGAGTCTGTAGATACTCTAGTTCCTAGAGCGATTTACACATTTCAACAATATACTGCGAACGCATCTCACCCCTCTACATCTTTAGGAGAGAAGATCGAAGAGGCGTTCTGGAGTTGCTCCAAAGAACGTTCCATTGATATACTCTCTACAAAAGGGGTCATGGCAAGCAAGCACGTACGCATGCCAGCAGAAACATTGAGCTTTCTAGGAGAAGTTCCGATGGTGCCTCAGGAATTGGCCAACGGTGCTGTTGCGTTCATGCTTAATCTTCACAAGCGCGGGTTTATCTCAGAGCTCACTATGCAAGATATTCGTCAGGGTCTTGAATCTCGTGCACTGAATGAGGACGAGTTGTGTGAATTCCTGAAGTGGTGTGGCTCCAAGCTTGAGAGCAACGAGATTGATATTCCTGGCTCCCGCAGTCTTTTCGAAAATACCGTTGCGAACATCGATATACAGCCCGAGAAGAATTCTGGGAGGATTCTCGCTCTGGGAGATATTGACACTTATGTCAACCCAGCAAGAATTACGCCGACTCTGCCCTTGCCCCAGAGTACGATACCATTCGCTTTTACGAAAGGTATCTCGGTTAGGCAGTTGCAAATGTTTGGCTGGATAGAGTTGTCCATGGTCCGATGGCTTCGCCACATGACGACGCAACCTCAGCTCGAAGACTTTACGACGTCCGAAACGCTCGCAACTTCAGTGCTTACTTTGGCGTCAAAGTGCTGGGAACAACTAGATGGAGGCTCCAAAGATACAGTAGCCAAGATTCTGACTCCCCACTCCATCATGCCAACCAAGATGGGGATGCGTCGTCCGCACGAATCATACTTTCCCACAGTGAAGTTATTCGAAGATCTGCCGACCGTCCAGCCCTTCGCTGGATCCAAAGACAAGTTTCTGCTCGCGTTGGGGGTCCGGAAGACTATCGATCTGCCTATGGTATTCGATCGAATGCGGAATCGTGACACAGCAAAACCTTCGGAAAAAGCATCCTGGAACCATGTCGATCTCATTCGCTACTTTGCGTCTGTAATTCACGAAATTCCAAAGAAAGATCTTGACCGCCTACGTGAGACGCCATTTCTACCCGGAGAAGGCGTGTCGACCGAAAAAGGACAGCTGTTCAAGGCTTCTGAGTTATTTGCTCCAGACCAGGCTATACTTGCGTTGGGGTTGACTCAAATCAAGATACCATTTGAGTTCAAGCCCAGCTCCCGCGAGGGTGCGCTGCTACTAGATCTCGGCCTGAAGCTATGGCCCACGTCTATCGCTCTTGCAAAGATCCTCCACCGTGCTGGGCAAACCAACGATCAGCCGCTCTACAATCTGACAATGGACTATTTCTTGCAAAACCACTACAGACATAGCTACGCTTCGGAGACGGCGCAATTTGCCGCACTTGCCATTCCAATCTTGCCTACAGAACAAGTTCCATTTCCTGCATTGGTAGGACCGTTCCAGTGCTACACGAACGAGAATGCTGCTTGCTTCGGGTTCGCAATCCTTAGGAAAGACCTCCGCATTCACGCCGAGAAATTTGGAGTTCAGCGTGACCCCAACATAGGCTCTTGTGTGCAGTACTTGATAAAAACGCCACCAAAGACCAAGCTCGATGCAGAGATACAATTTGGCTACTTTTCGTCTCGGGCATCTGACCTGGATCAAAACCGCAGCCTGATCAACACCCTCTCGTCTTCCAATATCGTACCTGTTTTCCGGAAGTACTTCCTTGACCCTACGTGCAGTGGTTTTGAGGATCGAACCAAGCGTCAGACAGGCAAAACCGAGTATCGCGTCCATCATTTTGATCCACCAGAACATGTATTTGTTGGTCGTGATCAAGAGTACAAAGGCATTCTCGATTACGTCCAGTATGGCCCCGAGGCGACCGCGTTCCTCCTGAAGGTTGGAGCAAAGCACGAGCCGAGTATACACGACTTGGCATATTTGCTGGCGAAGAATCCAGCTCGATTCCTTAATACGATTGGACAGGACAAATATCTTGACCTGCTCAGAAAGCTGGCTGATAACGCGGGCAACCTGTGGAAGGACAAGGACCTTGTAAAGGCGCTGATTGCCTCGAGAATACTCCTAGGCTATCGCGATATCAAAGACGACACGAAGAAGCCTGAGGGGGGCGAGGACGAATTTGATGATTTGGACGAGCCTGGAGTGCATCGAGAATGGTCCCTTAACCAAGCCAACGAGATTGTCATCATCGACAATGTCAACTACCTGACCAGATTTCGTGACTACATCATAGCTGCACCTCAAGAGGAACAGCTTGAAGAGTTCTATGGACGTTTCGGTGTCCAGAAGGTATCAGACCTTGTCAAAACAGAGCAGCGCATTGGCACAGCAGCTCGCGATCAAACCCCTGCACAGAACTTGCGAAAGGACATTCTCGAGCGAGTCCGCCTCTTTCTCCACGAGTATGAGCGAGATGCCTCGTCAAAAGCTGTCAAGGCCGATGCGAAGTGGCTCAATACGAATCTAACCGTGCAGTGTGTCTCTGATATCGGGATCCGCTATTCGCTTGCGGAGCGCAACGTTGCCACGATGGTGAAGAAGACTGCAGTCATCCTCAAGATACGAGGCACTGGTCATGTACTGAGTATCACACCAAAGTTCGACTTGTATGAGGTTTCGAGCGAACTTGTCCGCCTGTTGATCCGACGACCAAAACAAAACGATGCAATTGCTTTGGAGCGCATCCTCACCGAACCTTTGCGGCGGCTGCAACAGAAGGGTATCAACGTGGAGCGCATTCTACGCAGACGCGAGCATGAGGCACGTATTGCTCAGCAGCAAGAGCTCGAACGGGAGTACGAAGACCAACAGCGTGCAGCTGAAGAGGCCAAATCTGGCGTCGTCAAGCGACCAGAGTCTCCAAGAGCAATTGTACCTGAGACACCCGAGAAGGGTCCCAATATGCCTGGTGCCTTTGGCAGTCCGGAGAATTCTATGGAGGTTGCGAAAAACAATCGCAACGAGGATAATAGTCTTATTGGGAATTGGGCGAAGAAGCTCGGCTTCAAGACTGCCCCGACACCCCCTGCCCGTGGGACCGATGGTCCTGGGATTGGCCGCGACCTCGAAGCCACAAAGTCGAACATTCAAAACGCGATCAAAGAGTGCCAGCCTACCGGCATGCAAAACATCAACGTCAACCACCACCAAGATTCGACCGAGCTGGACAGAGGCGGCTATTGCAAAGACGATCAGATGGAGAATCTCCACAAAGCTTTCTCTGTCCCTTATGCCGGGCGTCACATCGACATCTACTACGGACGCGACGAATCCTCGCCACTTGACGCTCTGCACGCTCACCTGTCGGCATTCCTACCTCTGATATTCGGCTTGACGTCGATTTTTTCGGTAAATCCGGCAGCTGTCAACATCTTCCTTGACAAAACGTCCAACACGGTGGCCTTCAATATGGGCGGTAGTTTGTTCTTCAATCTGGCGTGGTTCATTGCTCTGCATTCGGAAGCTTGTAACACAAAGGAGGGGAAGCTTAGGGCGTTGGACAGCTGGTTCTTTACGTATTGCCATGAGTTGGCGCACAACTTGGTAAAGGATCATAATGCGAGGCATAGCTGGTATCAGCAGCAGATTGCTATAGAGTACAGTCAGCGGTATCGGGCAAGTTTAGAGGCATTTACGAAGGATTTGCTGATTTAGATTGTGCGTTGGGATTAGATGTGAAGATGACGATATTGTTAGCGGTTAGTTTAGAGGCTGCGATGAAACTTTGGCATAGCAGGCGTTGATTGATGTGTTTTGGACAGGTCTGTTGTTGTAATAGATTATGGTTGTATGCATTAGATGAATGGATTCCCAACTCACACTCACTTGTTGCTGATATCTCCACTAGCCTTACCTTCACCTCTACAAAGTATGCAGGGAGCTCAGCTTGCTGTTTGCATATGGCACTGTCACTTGAATGCTAGTAAATTCGTAAGACCTTTTTGTACGTACTCATACGCAGCACTCGATCTGTGTTTCTACATAGCTCTATGTAGTGTACACTAACACACAGTGCATTCTGTTCCTTCCTGCTACGAATTTGCGCCACTTTGCCCCACTGCACGGGCCTAATCAAACGATGAGGTGAAGTCACTCTCACCTTATAAGAATTTAATGACTATCTCGCGAGTTGGCGTTCAACTACTTCACCACTTCTCACTGCCTCTCTATACAAACTTTGCTTCTGTTTACTCAACAACGGCCCTTGCTTCGGTTCTCTCCACGTCAGCTTCCTGATCGTCAAGATGAAGTTCAGCACCATTGTCCTCAGCACTGTCAGTCTTGCGGGCTTCACTGCTGCACAGGACCTTCCCGAGCCTCACTTTCTTCCCCTCCATATCAACGGCGGTCACCCATTCCCGGGGGTGTCTACGATTCCGATTGTCAAGCCCTCAACTCCGCGCACCACTCTGATCACGAAGACGAAGCCTGTCAAGACTGGACGATGGCCGAACCGTAAATTTCCACTCGGTCAGGGCGAGACGCCGATTTCCACTTCATCATGGGACGTGGACATGCTGCCTGTGCCTTCGGACTTTACTCCTAGGCTGCCTTTCACCACCAGGGCTGACTTTGACATTCTTCCCATCCCCTCTGATGAGCCTGAGATTTGGCTTCCGACTATCGCGGCTGCTGTTCATGCTCGTGTGCCTCCTCCTGAGTGGTTCTCGTCAAACGATGCTTCGTTCCCGTGGGCTGAGGAGACGGAGGTTGCGGGTGGGAAGTGTGCCATATCTCATACAGTGAGAAAAGCTTAGCGGTATGGTAGTAAATTTTTTTCTGGATGATGTTTCTAATTGCTTCCTGTAGCTCGACATGTGGACCGGCCGCTCGATTGCTGTAGGCATGGAACCTCCAAAGCGGACAGGAAGGCATGAGATGAATGAGAGGGAAAAAGTGAATGGAACATGTTCGGTAGATCTGAAATGACGAACTCCCATCGACGATATGACAGAGGGAATGTTCAGATTTCATTTGAAAAAAAACCATGTGACAGAGTAGAACAGACAGGCCACCAGTATAATCACTCACTTTCTGCTGTAGCCGGCTATCAGTCTGCTCGAACAATTAAAAGCATTGCAAAACATGTGCTTCTTCCGTGTTCTCAGACAAAGGCGTGTTCCCACCATGCCTTTGACGGGCCCCTGATACTGATACATTATCCAGCGCCATGCTTGACGGCACAAGCAACACGACTGCTGGCGACCCACCTGATGGTCGTGTCAGAGACCGAGGCTTTGCAAGAGGAAATTAAGTCACGCAGCCGATTAGTGAATCGTGAATGGTCGCAAGTCCCAAAGCGTTTACCTCGGCTGTCGAAGCCAGGCGGACCGAATCGCCAGCAGAGTGACGTTCTCACAAGCCAAACGGTCCCCAACATGTCTCCGCATCCTGATCGTGGAGAAGTTCTCCACGCTCCTTGAAACCCTTGCATTCCCCATCTTGCCATTGTGCGTTTTGAAGTTTTTGCTCCCAACGACGTGCCCTTGTCGCCCTCTTTTTTTTTGAACGAGCCAACCGCCGACTCTCCTCTCCTCTCCTTGACTATACTCGACTATCCTTGACTCTCCTCGACTCTACTCGACAACATGTCTGACGTGCAGGAGAAGGCGCAAGAGAAGCTTGCCGAGTCGACGCAGGCGCTGCCCCAGAGCACCGTGGCCCAGCAGAGCGACAATGTTGCGCATGCGCTTGCTGGCGCTGGAGGCGGACTGCTGTCCATGGCTCTGACGTGAGTGATGCCGGGCGGCCTCACGGGTGCTCTCGCTGACGCATGCATGCAGCTACCCCCTCATCACCCTCTCCACACGCGCCCAGGTCGAGTCCAAACGCGCCCAGCTCTCCACACTCGACGCCGCCCGTCGTATTGTCAACCGCGAAGGCGTCGCTGGTCTGTATGCGGGCCTCGACAGCGCCCTCTTCGGCATCAGCGTCACCAACTTTGTCTACTACTACTGTACGCCCGCCCCGCCCACATTCCCACCACGCACAGCCCCGTGCTAACTACACAAAGGGTACGAATGGACGCGCTCCTTCTTCGAGAAGGCTGCCATCAAGGCCGGCCGCGCCTCGATGAAGCTCACAACCGTTGAGTCGATGCTTGCGGGCGCCCTCGCCGGCAGCGCAACCGTCCTCATCACGAACCCCATCTGGGTCATCAACACGCGCATGACGGCCCGCAAGTCGCAGTCCAACGAGGCTGTCCTGCCAGGCGGCGCCCCGGCAAAGGCTCCGTCCACGCTCAGCACGCTCCTTGCGCTGCTGCGCGACGAGGGCCCCTTGCGCCTGTGGACGGGCGTCATGCCCGCCCTTGTGCTGGTCATCAACCCCATTCTGCAGTACACGGTGTTTGAGCAGATGAAGCAGTATCTCGAGAAGAGGAGGAGGGTTACGCCCAAGGATGCGTTTTACCTGGGCGCATTGGGCAAGCTGCTTGCAACGAGCATCACGTACCCGTATATTACGATCAAGAGCAGGATGCATGTTGCGAGCAAGGATGGACCGAGGGACGACATGTTGACGACGTTCCGGAGGATCATCAAGGAGGAGGGTTACACTGGGTTGTACGGAGGTACGTTGATGTGGCTTTCAATTGTTATCGGTGGGTTAGATGCTAATCGCTTGACAGGTATCGGACCCAAGGTCACGCAGAGTGTCATCACGGCTGCGTTCTTGTTCGCGTTCAAGGATGTGCTATACGCATACACCGTGCAGGCACGAAAGAAGCTCGCTCGTGCGTAAATCACGACCGACACCAGTGTTATCAGACACAGTAATAGGATCCTGTGAAGCCGGAACGACACGGAAAGAGGTGGGCTACAATATTGATACCAGGAAGGATGAATGACCCCTTGTAAGAAGCCGAATGCGATAGGAAAGACATATGTATGTAAAGAGTTGGGACTGCTGTTTGTACGATATATACCCCAAGTATACATGCACGACTTTTGTTTGGACAAATACTCCCTCATTTCACACTTCATCTGTATGCTGACCCACTGACGGAACACACTGCCGCAACTCCGCTGCATGCCATGCCGCCGCGGGGCTCCACACTCCACATATGCCATCCCACCATTAACCTTCCCCGCATAGCCGTCCAAACACCCCCCCAAACAACCCAAATATAAGACTCTCATCCTCTCCCTCCCACCCAACATGCCACCCCCCGCACCATGTCCTCCACCCCCTTCACCCTCCGCTGGGGCATCCTAGCCACCGGTCACATCGCCACCCGCTTCACCACCGACCTCCTCATCCCGCCCAGCACCCGCTCCGTCACCGACATCCACCACGCCGTCACCGCCGCCGCATCCTCCTCCTCCCGCCCCCGCGCCGAAGCCTTTCTCCGCAGCGTCAACGCACCCCCCACCGCCACCCCGCACGCCTCCTACCACGCCCTCGCCCACGACCCAAACGTAGACATCATCTACATCGCCACCCCGCACTCTCTCCACTACGCAAACGCCCGCCTCTGCCTCGCAGCAGGCAAACACGTCCTCGTCGAGAAACCCGCAACAGTCAACGCCAAACAATGGGCTATCCTCACGCAGATCGCGCGCGAGAAGAAGCTCTTCCTCATGGAGGCAGTCTGGACGCGGTTTTTCCCGCTTTCCGCCGAGATTGTCGATGTTGCGCGGAGTGGGCGGCTGGGCGAGGTGAAGCGCGTGTGGGCGGATTTTAGCGTCTGGAAGGATGTGCCTGTTGAGTATGGGCCGGAGAATCTGGGGGATCGCATGGTGAGTAAGGAGCTTGCTGGGGGGGTGTTGCTGGATCTTGGGGTGTATTGTCTTACGTGGGTGTTTATGGTGTTGTGGCACGGGAAGGAAAGGGTGAGCCCGAAGGTGGCCAGTGTGATGAGTTTGTTTGAGCCCACCGGGGTGGATGAGCAGACGAGTGTGGTGTTGGGGTTTGAGGGTGGGGCGCATGGGGTTGCTACTACGGGGATTGGCGTTGCGGGGGATGCGTCGCATGAGGTGGAGAGCTGGCCGGTGAGGATTCAAGGCACCAAAGGGGATTTGTGGGTCGGTGCGCCGTTGTATGCGCCAACGAGGTATAGGCTTGTTCCTGCGGAGAGTGAGGATAGGGCAAAGGTGGCGGATTTTGGGCATGAGACGGTTGAGAGGGGGATTCCGGGGGGTGGCTGGGGCATGTTTTGGGAGGCGGATGAGTGTGCGCGGTGTGTGAGGGATGGGAAGTTGGAGAGCGAGGTGATGGGGTGGGAAGAGACGGGAGAGGTTATGCGGGTTATGGATGAATGCCGACGGCAGGGGGGATTAGATTATGGGGAGAAGTTGGAGGGGGTGGAATATGTGGCGGAATGAAGAGGAGAGTCAGTGTTTACTACAAAGTACTGTAGTATAGCTAAAAATAAAGGCTTTCACCGTCCGTATATCCTCATCTCCAACCACCGCAGTGGAACGTACAGCAACGCAGACAGCACCAGAGCAACCTCGAACCCAATATCACCGGTAGTTTTGGCGATAGGACCAACATACCAAATCTGGGACATGCTCGGAATAACAAGCCCAAAACTCAATACACTTGCTGCAATCGCCGCAATTCCAGGGGGCAGTTTCTTCACATCGTCCCACGCCGTCTCGTCCTTTATGTAAGACGTGAAACTTCGTTGACGGAAGACAATATGCTCCATGACAACAACACCCGTAAACACCGCACTCCAGTACCCAATCAGCCCCAGGAAGTTCTCTAACGAGAGGAAGAAGCTCGTCGCTGCTTTGATCGACACGCCAACCACAATGGCAGTAAGTGGGATACTGAACAGTACTCTCGGGATGCGGAACAGCCACGGGACAAACATCTGCAGGTTAAGCGTGACGCTGTACATTGTCGCGGAGAGATTGCCCAGCATACTGAATCCCAGTATGACAGTGACGAAACGCCCAAAGCCGCCAGCAGGGTGCAACATAGCAGCCAGCACACCGCTTGCAGCATTCTTGTCGTAACCCTCCTGCCAGGAAGGGACGTTTGCCACTGCCCCGCCCATTGCTGCTCCGAGTGTCATGAGGAGGATAGTCGGAAGTGCAAGTCCCGCGTAGGTGTAGGCAAAGATGCGGACCGGCGGTGCAGCGGGGGACATGTATGTTGAGAAATCACTAGCCAGCGCGCCCCAGGGCAGCATGAAACTTGCGACCAAGCCACCGAAGCTGAAGATTTGACTCGCGGTGGCGGCTGGCACTTCGGTTTGTTGACGCAGTTCCTTTGCGCCGCATCCAGCTGCGATGGTTAGAGCGAGGAGTGCGGGGATCCATGCCCATCGCTCGTAAACATGTAGGACACGGAACCCGCAGAAGGAGATGAGTAGCGCGAGGACTGAGATGATGACAATGCCTACGGTGGCGGATATCGTCTTGCCGTCCATTACGGCGGAGAGGGCCATGCCGCCGATGATGGCGTCGACGATGCAGAAACCTGTTAGGGTGGCCATGTTCAAGAGGATGACAATGGAGACGGGGTATTTTCCGAAAGAAAAGCGCGCGGAGATTAGTTGGCGCATTCCTGTTTTGGGGCCCCAGGTACAGAGGTAGGCGACGGGGAGAGTGGAGACCAGTGTGAAGAAGAGGATGATTAAAGCAGAGGAAAGAAGACTGAGGCCAAAGGATGAAGTGCCCACCATGCCGAAGGTCACACTAGGGGAGTCAGTATAGAATCGAAGGTTGGGAAGTTGTTACCAAAGTGACAATCCCCATTGTCATCCAGTTTGAAAGGTAAGAACTTACGGGAGAGGATTGCAACTCATGCAGAACCACAATGTAAAGATCTTCGAGTAGCTCGTCTCTGTTCTCTCTTCACGCGGGACAGGTGCTGCGCCTCGTAGTTCGACATCGCCTCGTGTCTCTAGAAGACTGAGTAGTCCTTGGAAACCTCCCGCTCTCGAATGCTTCCCAAAGTTCGTTTCAACTCCTGCTTCATCCACCTTTGCCAGCTTTGTATCGGTTGACGGGCGTCTCTCGACGTCCATTGCTGTGATCGTCATCCTTGGCTACGTCCTTTGCTGATCTTGTTTCCAAATATAAGCTTTTTCTTTCCTAACTTCTTCAACTCAATACCCTGACTCTTTCTGAATCCTTCTCACCCTTCGCAATGTCAATATCCGATCCACGACGTTGGCCCACTTGAAACAGATCTTCCTTCTCGCCCAAGTTTAATGTCACAAGCCAAAGATAGCAGCATGTTTGACCGACGACTACCCTCGTGTGACTCCCCTGTTCGGTGGCGCATCAGAAAAAAACCCTTCTTCGACAAAAGTCCCGCGCCGGAAACGACCCGCAAAGCCGCAATTCGAGCCGATAGGCCCGATACCACTTTCCTCAACGGGGTCACGTATCACGACGGGAATTGTCCTCTTCTGGTGCGCTAAGATCCATGGTGGTTATAAAGACTTATGTCACGTCAGAGGAATGCATGGGGCTCCCACTCGACGTCCACTTTACTCATCCGTTCTGTGCTGTCATTAGGCGAGATGCAACTGAACGTCAAAGAGATTCGTTGATCTGCTGGCTCGCTTATTTTGTGTGGGGTTAGCTTGTGCCGGGCGCAAGCAGCCGTCCGTCTCGACGTCTGGAACCATGTCAACGCCGACACAGGATAACATGGCCGACTCTCGCCGACCCTTGACCTCCATCGGAGGCATTCTTTGGCCTACGGTACTCATTACTCCGAAAGGAACATGTAGTGTATCGGTTAAGATGAAGACGGCGTGGCTTTTGTTTTGAGGGGCAGACTGCTCTTTCTCTCTGCATTCCTCTGTGACGTCGGCAGAATGAACCCCAATAGCGACGACAAGCAGCACCTCGGCGATGACGTCGAGAGTAGTGTACCTCAAGAAACTGGCTCCGTGGACGACGTGCCGTATAGTGTATACACGGCCAAGGAGAAGTGGTTGATCGTTGCTATGGTCGCGTTGGCGGGGTTCTACAGGTACGTCAACCTGCAGATGAAGTGTATGAGCGATGGTGGTAGTGGTATACTGACAGCTCTTAGTCCTCTGCCCGCCAACATCTACTTCCCAGCCATACCAACCATTGCCAAAGCCTTTGGAAAATCAATCGACACCATCAATCAAACAGTCACTGTGTACCTGGTCTTCCAGGGCATATCGCCCATGCTATGGGGCCCAATCAGCGACCGATATGGACGGCGACTAGTGTATCTCGGCTGCCTGAGCGTTCTTGTTGCTTCGAGCATTGGCATGGCGCTGTGCCCGACCGACCAGTTCTGGCTGCTCATGTTCTTGCGATGCTTCCAATCGGGAGGGAGTGCAAGTACTATTGCCCTTGGTGCTGGCGTCATCGGTGACATCTCCACTTCGAAAGAGAGAGGTGGCTACTTTGGCATGTTCAACCTGGGACCAATGTTGGCGCCTTGTATTGCCCCAGCTATGGGCGGAGCACTGTCGCAGGGGCTCGGATGGCGGTCCATCTTCTGGTCCATCGTCATTATGGTCGCTGTGTGTCTCCTCTGCATCGCACTATTCCTGCCGGAAACCCTCAGGTCCATTGCAGGAAATGGCAGCATACCAGTGCCGCGCCATTCACGGGCCCTTGTTCCAATTGTTGGCCGCAAAGCCGGTCGTGGGGAGTATGTCAGCGACCCGTCGCAAACAAAGTCCAGGCAATCCGTCAACCCCTTCGTACTGTTCACGTACCCAGACGTCATCGTCCTGCTCACATTTACCGGCCTTGTCTATGCGGTCAACTACACGATCACAGCGACGATATCTTCTGCCTTTGCAAGGATCTACCCCGATTTGTCCCAAACAGTACTTGGTCTTTGCTACCTCCCCACCGGAGCAGGAATGATCATCGGCAGCACCATGACCGGCAAAATGCTCGATTGGGAGTACGCACGTATCAAGGCCAAACTCGGCGAGAACTTCACAATCGAGTACGCACGTCTACGCATCATGCCATTCTACCTCGCCTTATTCGTCGTCTGTGTCGTTGCCTGGGGTTGGGCGATCCATGCAAAAGCACACATTGCTGTCCCGCTCATTCTCGGCGTCATTTTGGGCTGGACATCAATGGGCATCCTGAACACAACAATGACTCTCAACATTGACATCCTGCAATCACGCAGTTCAGGTGCCACTGCATGCACAAACTTTGTCCGCTGCTCGCTGGCGGCAATTCTTATTTCCGTTATTGACCGCATGACGAATGCTTGGGGCGACGGCTGGACGTACACATTCTGGGGCGGCATCTGCGCGCTGCTGCTCCCGCTCATGCTGCTTGAAATAAAGAAGGGACCAAAGTGGAGGATGAAAAGAGAAGCTGAGGAGAAGGAAGCGCAGTCTTGAGAGACTTGGCATTCCAAAAATACTTTCTTGCACATATTTGGGAGTCATGGAACTACGACATGCTAATTTTTGAAAAAATGAGAGATAGCGTTGGGATTTGAGCGACGAACAAAAGTTATATACCCCTAGTCGTAGATGCAGAGTAACAACAGACTTTGAAAGCAACCCTGTTCATCCTTGACATGCTCCTGCTTCATCATAGAAACAGCTCATACCACTAAGTGAAATACACCAATCCAGTAAATCATTCCTACCTCCTATAACAGTGAACCCCCTTCGATCTCATCATGTCTCCAAATATGTGTACATAACTCTTGAAACCTACACACTTGACTCGATCATCCATCATCCATTTATACATCCCAAATCCATCAACAGTATTGAATAATCGTTCCGCGCCGCTCATCCACAGCAATATATCAACACAAAATTTCCTCGTCCTTCGTTTTGGCTTCTACCTTCCCCTCCTTCATCATGTACTAGCTCCAAACTATTACCAAGTCAAGGATACATACATTTGAAAACTGAGCCATGATAATGCCGTCTATTGCTTGGTGCAGTATCCTTCTGGCTTATCGTCGTAGCGGTATTACCAGTCAGAGGGTAATGACTGAGTTTTGTGCCGCCAAGTTTGGGCATGGAGAGTGGTGTTTCTGGGGCAAGGAGGCAGATGTAATAGTTTATGTTCATCGGTATCGAGGTAAATGTCATTGTCTCACGGGATAGTGCCGTGTTCGATCAGCAGCTTCTTTACTGATTCGTGTCCTCCTTTTGAAGCCGCCTGGAGTGCGTTGCCGAAGCGTCCACCTTGAGTGTTGACGTCGGCGCCTTTGTCAATTAACAGCTTGACTACTGGCTCATGGCCTCCAGATGAAGCCGCCTCGAGTGCGTTGCCGAAGCGTCCACCTTGATTGTTGACATCAGCGCCTTTTTTAATCAGCAGCTTGACTACTGGCTCGTAGCCTTCAGATGAAGCCGCCTGGAGTGCGTTGCCGAAGCGTCCACCTTGAGCGTTGACGTTAGCACCTTTTTCAATCAGCAGCTTGACTACTAGCTTGTGACCTCTCAGTGAAGCCGCCTGGAGTGCGTTGGCGTATTCTCCACCTTGAGCATTGATATCAGCACCTTTTTCAATCAACAGCTTGACTACTGGCTCGCGGCCTTCACATGAAGCTGCCTGGAGTGCGTTGCCTAACACTCCACCTTGAGCGTTGACGTCAGCGCCTTTTTCAATTAACAGCTTGACTACTGGCTCATGACCTCCAAATGAAGCTGCCTGGAGTGCGTTGCCTAACACTCCACCTTGAGCGTTGACGTCAGCGCCTTTTTCAATTAACAGCTTGACTACTGGCTCGCGGCCTCTCCATGAAGCCGCCTGGAGTGCGTTGCCGTGTTCTCCACCTTGAGCATTGACGTCAGCGCCTTTGTCAATTAGCAGCTTGACTACTGGCTCGTGGCCTCTCCATGAAGCCGTCTGAAGTGCGTTGCCGAAGCGTCCACCCTGAGCGTTGACGTCGGCGCCTTTGTCAATTAGCAACTTCACAACTGAGCTTATACCCAATTTTGCTACGTAACAGATAGGAGAGTATGCTTCTTTCAGAAGCTCTTTCAGATCTACTTCTTCCTTCGCTAGATTTGAAACGTGCGATCGGATCCAGATAAGATGCGTAGGGCTTTCTATTGAAAACAACTCAACTGCAATTCGACTATTTTCCTCCATCTCCTGTCCTGTCTTTTGAATATGCTTGCTCCAGAACTCTGCTGAGTACCTTGCGAGCGCAAAATTCTCAAGAACGTCTATTGAAAACGGCTCTGCTTGCGGAAATTGAAGAAGATACTTTAAGCAAGCTTTTGTTATAACATTATGACATTCAATGTCTTGCATACCATACTGCTTTGCTTTTCCATGCCTGATCCGCTTTGAAAGGAGATACTCCTGAACAGAATAATGTGCAAGAGTGATAATCTGTTGTGCAGGCCTTGACAATGTTTCCTCAGTAGTTGTTATAGTAATAAGACTTGAGCAAATATTCAGCACCTCTAGAGGATCTTCAAGGATTTCTTCACGGTTAAATGCTGGGTCCCGCGTTACGTCAATAGCCACGACTTCGGCGATCTCTTCTACAGAGAGCGGTCGAGCAGAGAACGTTAGCCACTGCAGGATACGCATTGCATACTTAGAATCCTCTTTGTTTATTGCGAAGAGAATACGGTCATATGTCTCGTCCAGCGTTGGCGGCAATGTGGCGAGAGACGTGCGCAGCATTGCTCGATTGCGACAGTTTCTTAGGGAGTCTAGCTGACATACAGCCCATCGAAACCTACGTAAACGATAAGCTTTAAAAGTCTTACAGCTTAGAAGAGATTGGGTACGTACATTCCACGTGCTCCCTCCATTAGGGCAGTCTCAATCTCTTGCTTGATCTTGATGTCCTTTGTCCACTTACACAACCTTTTGTCGTCGGATAATCTTTGTTCAACATATCGCTTTATGTCCTCGTCCACTAGTTTACTTTGAAGACAAATTCTGCTCTGGTCTTCTACGAACTCCTCTATAGAGCTTTCAATATCCCGTTCTTTCCGGCTTGTTGCAAGAAGGTGCAGGTTCTGCAGTCGCCACCCAGCTATAGTTTCAAGCATGTCCATCAGATCTGAACAATTATTACTTTCATCTAGAGCATCAAGAATGATGAAGACCTGCGGGAACTCCTGTACTGTCTGTTTCATCACCTCTAGAAGCGCATTTACTGGTGGCTGTCGCTGCCCATTCTCATATGAGGAGAACAAGGCATCTATGTATACAGGGGTCTTGATGGACTGCTGCAAGAGCTGGCAGATCAGAGAGCGTAGCATCAGCTCTGGATCCTGCTTCTGGGCGTCATTAAAGTCAAAAAAGAAATACACAGTCACCTTCCCAGGATCATCGTGGCAGTATTGAAGCACATCCTGGAGAATAGTAGAGCTTAAGATAGTCTTTCCGCACCCTGGGATTCCATATAGCCAAAGGGGCGAATCAGCATCTGTCTTCCATTTGGCATATTGATCGCTCTTGAGCAACCACTGTCCAGTATTCGGCTGCCGTAGTCTGAGAGCCTTTTCGTAGTTTGTAGAGGGGTCTGGTGCTGAAAGCCAGCGGCAGATTTTTGAAAGTCTTTCATCTTCGAGTAAACAATTAGAATTGAGTATTTCGGTTTCCCACATGATACTTACTTGTGAGAGGTTGTAGTGACGAGACGGCTGCGCAGTAAAACGTTAAGATCCCTGTATAGTTGTGCAGGATCCTTGTGATGCTTTCAACTTTGGCATCCTGATGCAGGCTTACTATTGCCTTCTTGCCCCTCTTTCGCCAGCTATCATCGATTTCTGGTAGTGTTTGTATTAAGATGGCATCAAGCTGGGCGATCTGCTCGTTACATCCTGCTATGACAGGCAAGAGAGCATTTTTGGTCCCATCCGCCACGGAGCCTGTATCGATAGCTCTTTTGATCTGTTCAAGCGAAGCGCTTAACAGAGGAAGCTCAATTTTGATATGACGGAAAGACTTTGGAACCTCCCCTGCTTTTGCGTAGAACTCCTCTAAGCGACAAACGACTTTGGTGCTAAAGTCGACAAGCTGAATGATGCTTGCAACAATGCCGACAACGGCAAAAGCTTCAGCCATTGAAGTGTGTCACTTGATTCCGTATCGTGATAGAAGAGTGGAAGATTTGCGTGTAGTAATGAGGTAGAGAGTTGAACATCACAAGGCAGATGCGTAGCGGGGTGACAAGGCTGAAGGCATAGTGACATGGCGTGGCGGTGCAAGGGTGTCAACAGTATCCTTGCAGTTAGCGATCAAAGCATACAACCTAAGCGATTCCTGATTCTAGAATCATGGTCGAATGGTAAAAAATAACATTGAAATCAACGATGAAAATGGATCAGATCTTGTTCTGCCGAGAAAATATTAAGTATAAGAACGCTGCTCACCTTGGGTGTGTTTGTAGATTGCTTCATGTACTAAGCACAACGATTATGGCGTGAGGACAAGGTGAAATATTACGTTTAATGAATTTGAGCCTTGCCCTGCTCTAAGAATGTAACCGCTCAACGTAAAACTAGTTTAATATGTAATGCCTTTGTTAGGTGCACGTACAGTATGAAAGTCTCCAAAACACAGAGACTCGTATGAGGCAACTAATAGTAGACTAATACTTATCATAGGAATATGCCGTGAAGTAACTGTGACGAACGCTTGGGCGTTTCATCCTCTTATGAAATTCTGAGAATGATATGTCTACCTCCACTCTTTCAGTACAGACTCTGCCATGTCGATAATTTCGATAACGGTGATTCCCTCGATATCAAAGCATGTCAATCGCCTGGTTAGACTGTACATCGGCTTGTATACACGTCTCAAATGCTTCGGACCAACAGCATCTTCGAACATCTTCTTTAATGTATCATCTTCTTCCATCTTCAGTACGTCATTCACCTTCAAATCGCTATCATCCTAATCCTTGCCCCAAATTCATATCTACATTGGTAGGGTGGAAGATTAAGAATGGAGTGCTAGGGCAGCGCTGTCTCAAATTAAAAACAGTTATCATGCTAAGAAGTGGATAGTTGAAGGACAAGATGAAGAGGGTACTTTGTGACGCGAAATAGGTGGCGGAATGGAATTTGTTGTTGCCGAACCAGCCATGTTCTTCCAACTCAGGTGCCATGGCGACGAACTGGTTCACGGATATTGGATCTATGATATCAGTAGAAAGAGTCTTCAAGCCATTGTCTTTACGAGCTCAAAAATTGTCTGTGAGTAGTACTCAGGTGACCATAAGGGGTTTGCTCTGATGTTCGGGCATCCCCTCCCACACAAACAACGGGGCAGGATCAATTTTGACTAGAACTCCGTTGTCTGGTGATAGGCACGGCATTCCGGCCTCTTGACTCGTAGCCGCCAGCATCTTTCGGAAAATATAGCCCATGTCAATTGTAACCTAACACTTTCCCTCGACACTAAGCTCAAGAGATCTCTAGATTAGATCTGTTCTTAGAATACGGAATTAGACTATGTACCTCCCCTGTCTTGTTCTTTTCCGTCCCATTATAATTCAGCACATCAGTGACAGGATTTTCCCCAATTGCTCCCACTAATCTCACTGCAGCCATGCCACACTTTAAATAAGCAGCATTCATTCTCAGAATACCTAGGGCGTACTCTTGACCGGGTGACATTGTTGTAATGCAGATGGCGCGGTTATAGCCGCCACCAATTGTCCTCACTATATTTATCCCATCGGAAGACAATGCTAGCCACTGTTCAAAGACGAGGGCCATGACTCGGGCACAGAAGGCAGTCTGTGGCTCAAGGCCCTGCTATATGGTAGAAGTCTCAGATCCAGCCGTTGAAGAGTCGAAGTCTGATCTGAAGTCCGGGTTCTCGACTTCCTGGTCATGTTGCGCGCCATCTTCGAGTCCTGGTACTAGTGGCTCGAGAAGGCGCTTTAAGCTTGATATATTCTCGGGATATCTTGTTTTTTATCTTTAGATTTTCAAGGTTTAATGCCGTCTCTAGTCTCAAGTTTGACGTCAAGTGGTACTTCATGCACGGCCCTCAGATCACGCAAGCTGGTATGCGCTGTCCAGAAGCTGATATTGCACGGGATGAATGCAATTGCTCTCGGGGTAAGCTGGGTTGAAACGCAAAAAGAGCGAATGAGAGAGACAAGACAGCGTCAATGACGGACAAGTGTGCTGACGTGCAGCGACATGGGCCGGAAAGGTGGTCCAAAAATAGACGCGACGATCTTGGCCCCTCATGCAGCCATGCACCTGATAAGTTCGCAAAATACCCCAAAGGAGGCAGGACGGAACTCGACATAACCGCAAATTACAACACGCTACCCTTTGGACAAGACGACTGCATCGCGTGCCGTCGCGTCCGCACATTGAGACGAAGAAGCGCATTCTCGCGCTTGTAGGGACGCTGTTTCGCGAACGCGCTGGGCGCATCGCATCCTCTTGCTGGGATTGTTCGCGCTGGACACGCGAGGTGTCTCGTACGGGAAGCGCCCTTTGTATACAGTTACAGCTACAGCTACAGCAAGCCACCCTTTGGATGGGTGAGCTCGACAAGAAATAGCATTCTTGCCCACTGCATCTTATAGACTGTCTCGTATTGAAACCCAGGGCGCGCGCGAAACTCTCCCTTCAGAACAAACACCCATGGCGTGCTGAGCACCGGCTCACCGTCTCAAACTCCAAAGCATGCAAGTCGACTACGGCGAAGGGCCTGACAGTGAGTACAGTCTGCATCTGACGGCCAACGGACACTTCGAACACGCGGGGGCCAGCAACGCACCGGCGTACTCGCCCTTTCGGCACACGCGCGCTGGAGTACCAGCAATTGATCCAAGCCTTGACCAGAGCATAGGAGCGAGCCGCAATGGACACGGAGCTGCCCCAAACCATCTGCTCCAGCCTGACAATGCCTCTCTGGGTGGCGCGCAACTCTCCCATGGCTTCTATGGCGACATGACGCGCAGCTCGCCGACCCCTTCGAACCCATCGCCACGCTTCTCCGCCATATCGCCTGCCAGCCAGCCAAAGCAGCTCACAGCGAGTTTTGTCCCAGACGACCGCTCCCCGCCGTCGCGCAATGTGTCTGACGAGACCATCGACGATGCCTACGCGAATTTCATCCTCTACTGCAACCCCAACTTCCCCGTGGGCATTGACACCGCTGAGCTGGTGAAGCTGTTTCGGACGCCTCCCAAGAGTGATGGCAATGCGTTTAGCGTCTGGACACTGTTCGAGCTGATTCGCAAGTTCGACGCAAAGGAGATTACGACATGGACAAAGCTGGCTCTGGACTTGGGTGTTGCGCCGCCAGACACTGAGAAGGGACAGAGCACGCAGAAAGTACAGCAGTACTCTGTGAGGTTGAAGGTAAGGAGTTTTTTCTTAGTCGTCAATGTGAATGTTTTGTTTCTTCAGAATTGCGGTTTTGTGGAAATGTTTCTTTGAGATGCTTTTATGTGGTGTGATACCTGTACCATGGTAATCCACTGCTGTAGGCCTTGGGTTGGACTCATCACTTTTCAATATGCCACTTGCTGCGCTGTGGATGGACATTTCTTCATGTCAATCCGTCTTGTTCGATTCAAGTTGTGTCTCTTTTTCTATTGTTTGCAGTGTTCTCATTCTCCGATCTCATTGTCTCATCTCTCTCCGTCCTTGGCTACGTCATCTTCCTCACGTGCGATGCTGACGATGTTCAGCGATGGATGCGCGCCATGCACATTGACGCCTTCTTCGAGTACCTTCTTGGCAAGCAACATGCGTACTATCTGCAAATACCACCGCCACACAACCCGTTTCCAGATGGCGGGCGTGATGGTGTACCTCTAGAGGAGGATCTTGCAATACGGGCGCTTGACGCCAAGTTCAAGCCAAAGCGCGGGCGAAGAAAAGCAGATGACGGCGAGGAAGAGGGGGACATGGACGAAGGTACCCCAGCTCGCAAGCGGCCTCAATTGGATACATCGATCCCGTTTGGAAACGCGCTACAGCCTCAGTCGGCGTACCCTAACAGTGCTCATCCTGACAATATGGGAGGGTTCTTGACGTCTCACGATCCCTGGACTGCAGCATCCTCTATTGCACCGTCATCTGTAATGACAGGGAATTCGGTAGCAGGTCGTATGGTTCAGAAGAATCTGACTCCGTACTCGGCCTCACCAATGGGTGGACAGCAGATACGCTGGCGACTCAATTCACACGAAAATCCGACTACACCGCATCCATTGTCGGCTGTAACGCCCCATTCAGCGCACCCGTTCTTTGATGAGCCACAGTCGGCAATTACGCCGTCAAGTGCAAGGCCGCGTGCACGCCGTCGCCATGGCCCAGCAGTATCGTCTGCTTGGTCGAGCAACAACACTTCGTCGAATGGGAAGTTGAGGGGGCGACCACCAAGCAACCGGTCAGTCAGGGATGGGCCATTTGTCACGTTTCCTGCGAATCCAAAGACAAGAGAGGGGCCAACAATCGACATGCAGAGACACCATGGCAATCTGACGCCGATTATTGAACGTGCGCAGTCTGATCCACCGGGGAACGAGCAGACGTTTCGTTTTCCACCAACGCCTGCTTCTGCGGTGTCATTGCATGGGCAGGAAACTTTGCTGCACAGCGCAAGCCAGAGACGACACCGACTGAGTCTTCAAGTGCCGCAAAACCCTGGAAATCCCGTGCGGCTGGTGACGCCAACTGTGCTTGTCAACGGCGAGCAAAACAACAGCCCTGGCACGGATCTAGCCCCGTCGGCACTCAACCCCAGCCCGCCCACATCCATGTTCGACAACCACACTTACCATGGAACTCTTACGCCGGCAGAGACGCCCGCTCAGCCTCGCGCTCCTCTGCCTGCGCCGACAGCTCCGTCCCCACGTCCTCAGCAGCAGCAGCAGCAGCAGCAGCAGCAAACACAAACACAACCGTCCTCCCCATCCCTCCCACTCATCCCCCTCGAAACACTCAACCGCGCCCTCGCCGCCGAACTCATCCGCGCCCCCCTCACAGGCCGACGCAAACGCCTCCGCGGCACCGAAGCCAAAAACCTCGCTGCCTCAATTTTGCAACCCCTCTACACCACCACCACGACACACAACACGCACGTGCCATCCAACCCCGCCACACCGCCCATGAGCACCTCTTTGCTTAGCATCGCAATCAGCAGCTGCCTTGGACTCGGCAGCGCGGTCGGGCTCGGCAGCGGGGGTCCCACTGGCGGAGTCCGACGCGTAGAGTGCGTGCGCTTTCGTGTAGGAGGGGACGGGTACGAAAGTCCTGTCGAGGAGGACGATGACGACGATGACATTAATAACAGCAATAGCCATAGTAATAATGATGGGGGAGACAAGGCGGCACAGCATGTAGGTCACGTACGAGAGACGTTTGATGTTTTTTTCGCAGTGGCGTTTGGTGGGTTGGCGGGCGAGTGGGTGGTTAAAGGCGGGGTTGCTAGTGCTTCTCTTTCTTCGTCTTCTTTTTCTTCATCGGCTTCGACGGCTGGGGATGGGCATGGTGGTGGTGGGCATGGCGGTGGTGGAAGTGAAGGTGCGTTTGAAGAAGAGGCCGGGGGTGTGGTCTGGAGGAAGCGGTTTGTGGAGGCGCAGAAGAGGCTTTGGGAGAGTGAGGAGGAGGTGAGGAGGTTGAAGGATAGGGTTCTTGAGGCGGTGTTGTGAGGGTGTGGAGGGGGGATGGGTCATGGGAAATGGAGTTCTTTTTTTTTGTGGGTGGGATTGATTTATGGGCGGTTGGTTTTGCTATATACCCCTTGTGATTTAGGTGGGAGGTGGGGATGGGCAGGTTACATGGGAAGCGTTTTTGCATGTTTGGTTTGTGAGTGAGTGAATGTGAGTGAGTGAATGTGAGTGAGTGTTGGTGAGTGAGTGTTTGTCAGCAAGTGCAAGTAAGTGAGTGAGTGAGTGAGTGCATTTGTCCATCAGTCACATGGGTATCGTATCTACGTCGCCGCAGCTGGAACTGCCTCTTCCATCTCCTCCGCCACTGCCTTGTCAACCAACTCAGCCACTTGTGTCTTTTCAGCCACTGCAACCCCCTCTACTTTATCAGCCACTACACCCCCCTCATCCCCATTTGGCTTGTCAACTACATCCACCTTGTCAGCCACTACAACCGCCTCGTCCTTTTCCCACGGCTTCCTCCTCCTGCTCTTCTCAGGCTGGGTGCCCTGCCCCTCAAGGACCGTGTTGGGAATCTCCTTGATGCCAGGGATGGGCTTCCCACTCGTGATGAGGTCGACAATATGGGCAAAAGATGTGGGGTAGGGCGCAGGGGGCTCGTCTATGCTGGCAGGCGCAGGGAGGATGCCACCGCCTGCAGACTCAATGGGCTCTGGTATGGCGTCGGCTGCGGGTGCAGGCGTGACGTTCACTGCGGGGGGTGGGCGTCCACGTGCATTGCGGTAGGCCTTGTATGCGTCGAAGTCGATGGTGGTGTTGTATTTTCTGTAGACATTTAGTAGGGTATGTCAGGGTGTTGCGGTGTGCAGCGTGCAGCGTGCAGTGTGCAGTGTGTGGTGCATCAGGGTGGCTACCTCGCATAGTAGAAGCAGCGGGCGC
Source organism: Mycocentrospora acerina (assembly GCA_022701365.1). Taxonomy (NCBI): domain Eukaryota; kingdom Fungi; phylum Ascomycota; class Dothideomycetes; order Pleosporales; genus Mycocentrospora; species Mycocentrospora acerina. The sequence continues at coordinate 688,741 of JAKUHH010000080.1, forward strand.
GCAGGGCGAGCTCGGCAGCTTGCTCAGGCGGCGTGTTTGTGCCTAGGATGGCGCCAAGGCCGGACTGGAACTCGACGTCGTCATGCCAGGCGTAGCGCTCGAGGGCCTCGTAGACGTCGTCCAGGCCATCCGAGGCGGCGGCGACGCTCATGGCGGGGGAGGCAGCGGGGAGTGCAGGCGCAGGTGCTGGTGCGGCGGGTGCGGGTGCAGGCGCGTCGAGGGCATGGGCGGCGAAGATGTGGGGTAAACAACACGAACACACAGGAACACGGACACGGACATGGATGGACCTGGACATGGGCAGGCCATGGGCCGAGGGGCTCGCTAAGGCGCCATGCCAAGTCTCCCACGCCCATACGTCGGCCGTGTCTGCCCTGGCCAGGACTCCTCCTCCGCCCTCTCGCCCCCCATTGTTCGCCTTGCCTACGCCCGTCTCCCCCCGCCGCCCACTGCCAACGCCCGCCCGCCCGCCTGCGCCTGTTGCACCCCCGCAACGCGCAGCCATGTCCGAGTTTATAGGGTCAGTCCTGACAACCCTCGAGGCCCCCATACAAACACCACAACACACGACACCACCACCACCACTGCCACCACAACAACAACAATACGCCCGAGCTCCTGCTGACCACACACGCGTAGATCTCGCATCTCCCTCATCTCCAAGAGCGACATTCGGTCAGTAGTCCCTGCTTCACGTGCCATTGGGGCCTGCCACTGCCTACTATCACCTACCATTGCCTACACTACCTACCACCACCTTTCACTGCCTACCACTACCTTCCACTACCTACCACCACTACTACTACCACCATTTACCTTCACTCACTCACTCACTCACTCACTCACTCACTCACTCACTCACTCACTCACTCACTCACTCACTCACTCACTCACTCACCACCACTAACCCCCCGCAGCTATGTCGGCACCCTCGTCGAGATCAACTCGGAACAGTCGACCGTCTCGCTCGACAATGTGCGCTCCTACGGCACAGAGGGCCGCAAGGGCGGCAATGACGAGTACCCACCTTCCGACGTCAACTACGAGCAGATTGTCTTCCGCGGCAGCGATGTAAAGGACCTCCGCATCGAGGAGCCCGCCAAGGAAAAGGCCCCGCCGCCTGCCATGCCCCAAGACCCAGCCATTATCGGAGTGAGTCCTCTCTTCGCCTTGAATCCTTGTCGCGTCGCTCCTCTCAAGCGCTGTTGCTAATGCTCAAGGGATGCCACAGGTCCAGCAGTCTCAGCCCCGGCAAGACGCTGCCCCGCAACAACAGCCCCCTCCCAACTTCCCCCCGCAGCACGGCCAGTTCCCACCTGGCGGCTACCCTCCATTTGGCGGCCCTGGCGGCCCCGGTGGCCCATACCAGAACCGATTTGGTCCTCAGGGTGGCTTCCCTGGTGGTCCTCCTGGTCCTTTCCCACCAGGGCCGCCTGGTGCGTTTGGCATGCCTCCGTACGGACCGCCTCCTCCCGGCTGGTTCCCACCAGGTCAGGGTTTCAATGGTCCTCCCGGTCCTTTCCCGCCCCATATGGCCGGCGGTCCCCCTGGACTGCAGAACCAGAACCAGAACCAGAATCAGAATCAGAATCAGAATCAGCCTCCCACAGGCCCGCGAGGCGCTGCTCCTCCGACTGGACCTCAAGTTGCCAAGAACGAAAAGCCCGCTGCTCAGCCCAAGCCCGCCGAAGCAGACGGCGCCACCAAGCCTCCGCAGCCAAAGACGGCCACCAAGCCAGCAGGAAAAGCGCCCACGCCAGCTGCTGCCGCTAAGCAACCACCACCCCCACCCGTCGATTCAAAGCCCGATGTCGCGGCTGCGCTTGCGCCTCCCCAGCCTATACCAGCACAGCAGCCCAGGGGTGCACCGAAAACCGCTCCCACAGGACCAAAGGGTGGCCGCATCATCCCCGCTGTCCCAATCCCCAGCCCGAATGTATCCAAGAGCACACCGCGTGCGCAACAATCAGCTGCAGCCCCTGTAGCCCTTCCCCAGCAATCCGCAGCTACTGCCGCTCAGCAACAAAACGCGACTCAGCTGGCGACTGCTGCCGTTGCCGAGGCCATGGCCAAACTCAACCTCCAGAACAGGGGACAGGCGCCTGCACCAGTCTCCGACCCTTTGAACAATCTAGCGCAAAAGGTCGAGGGAATGAGGGAGCGAGAGAACCGCCAGAACCGTCAGCCAGCTCCTGGTGGATTCCGTGGAGGCCGCGGCGGAAGGGGTGGCAGGGGAGGTCACCAGCACCCCAAGATGGAGGTCCCAACCACCGACTACGATTTCGATGCCGCAAACGCAAAGTTCAACAAGCAGGACATGGTCAAGGAGGTCATTGCTACAGGATCGCCCCTTGGTGACACTGCCACTGTCGCGCCAACTGTCGAGACGGTATCAAACGGTCAGGCAAATGGCGCGTCTGACAACAAAGAGGACGTAGTCATTCCCTCGGCCATGTACAACAAGAGCTCCAGCTTCTTCGATAACATCTCGAGTGAGCTCAAGGACAGGGAGGAGGCTGCTAGCCGCCGCGGTCAGGAGTTCCGCACTGAAGAGCGCAAGAAGAACATGGAGACGTTTGGCCAAGGCAGTATTGACGGTTACCGCGGTGGATACCGAGGACGTGGCCGCGGTCGGGGACGCGGTCGTGGCTTTGCTGGCTACAGGGGTCGCGGCGGGCCCGGCGGTGCACCGTTTGGAGAGCAGCCGGCAGCTTAGGGTCATGAATAAGGTCTTCCCAGTCTAGGACAAGAACAGTCTGGACGGATGAAGCGTGGGCCTGAATTTTTTTCCAAGTCGAGCATCACGTCTTTTGCTTTGGAGTAGTCTTTGTTTACCAAAAAGTCGTCATCTTTTGAACACTTGTGTACGGATGGACGGGTGGATGGATGAATGGATGGGCGGCGTGCTGATTTTCTTTTACATGTTTCGGATCATTCTGATCTGATTCTAGTAGTCTTGGAGTTTTTTCTTTGGTGAGATTCCAGGGTCGCTTCAAGCGGCGTGGATGACGGCACTCCTGTACTTGTAGGAATCAAGAATCAGGGATCAAGGGTCAAGGGATGTATGGGATGTATGGAATGGGAGGGGGGAGTGTTTATTAAACCATGAGGTGACGACTTGGTTTGGATTGGACTGGATTCGAGGGGATTACACATTGGGGGGGAATGGGAAGGGCTCATGATATCAAACGAAATGAAGAAAAATGAATGCGTGTGGAAATGGATGAATGTTTATTTCCATTCCAACCTGATCTTTGATGTTTGGAGAGGAAAAGAAAAATAAGTCAAAGACGCCAGTTCCCCCCTTCTCTTTCCCTTCTCTTCTCTTCCCTTCCCTCTCCCTTGTCAAATCACCTCATCTCATTACACAAGTCCCCCTCTTCAATTACGTCTCTCCTCGCCACTCTCCTCCCCATCTTCACTCCCCTCCTCACTCTCACTCTCACTCTCATCCCTAAACACACTCTCCAACTCCCTCCCCACCCTCCTCTCCTCCCTCCCCATCCCCCTCCCCAACCCCCTCCCTCTCTCCCCAACACTCACACCCTCAAACCCCACCATCCCCTCCCCCTCCTCCTCATCAAACACATCATCCCCCTGAAACATGCCCCCATCCCTCTCCCTCTCCCGCCTCTCCCTGCCCGCGCGCCACCTCCCCGGCACAAAAAGCATATACACCGCGTCCGAGACGTGCGTGCGCCACCCCTGTATCGATTCCGTCGTTGTCGACGCCGTGGAAGGCAAGGGCAGGTAGTGCGAGTACCGCGTGCGGTGGCGGCGGATAAACGGCAGGACGAGCAGCGTGAGCAGCGTGTAGAGGGTTAGCGCGAGGGTGAGGGGGATGAATAGTGACTGTTGGTTATTTTTTTTTGTTATTAAATATTTTAAAAAAAAATGTAAACAATTTTTCATTTCGTTTGTTATTATAATTAGTTGAATTGGGTGCGTGGGTGTGTTAAATGGGGGGTTTTTTTTTCCAAGTTTGTAATCTTCATGATTGTTATTTTGTTTTTGGAGGAAGGGATGGGATGGGAGGGGAGGGGAGGGGTAGGAGATTGATTGGGGGGAGGATTTTTATTATTTTTAAATATGTAGGTAGGGTTGGGGAGTGTGTAGGGATTGGACGGAGGGAGGAAGGAAGGCGGATAGATGGGGTGGGAGGTGTGGAGGTAGCAAGGGAGAGACAGACAGAGAGAGAGAGAGAGGCTGCAAGGGGAACCAGGAAAGTGCATACATACCTTGAGGATGTGGATAAAGCCCGCCATGCTGGTAGTACCGATGGAGGCGAGATGTAAATCTCCCGCGACGACGACGACGACAGCGGCGGCGGTGGGTGTGGCGTAGGGAAGGAGAGATATGTATGTCGTCGTGCTGCTGCTGCTGCGGCGGAAGACGCGTCGTGTGACGGAATGCGGACGGATGCGATGCGCCGAACGGGCCTGGGCAGGGTTCAGGGTTCAGTGAGGCGGAGATGACGGATAGCCCTGCTGATGGCTGATGACTGATGATGATGATGATGCACAGGGCATCTTTCCATTCATTTTATTACCATCGTCGGCAGACTTCAGCCGCATCTTTGAAAAGGGAAGTAACTTTATTGCTTTCATTTGGCTTGATTGGGGCGTCTTTTTTTTTCTCTCAAACTATCCATGGTAAATGTTGATCTTCACTACTTTTGCACTGCACTGCTCTGCACTCTATAATGCCTGCTCTTCAACACATCATTCACAACAACATCACGACGGCGGCACATTGGAAACAGCGTAATGATTTCAAGAATTGATTGTGTATTCATCGTGCATCATACACGGCCCAGGAGCAACCATGCGACTCCATAGTACCGGAAACGGAAACGGAAAATAAAAAGAGAAGTCGTCTTTACACATCTACAACCCAACCTTCTCCTTGGTGGGTGCACGCAGACCGTACGCCTTGGTCGCGTAGTCGCCCTTGTGCACAATCAAATCCTCGGGCCTGTAGTCTTCGCGGCCCGAAAAGTATGAGTCGAGAATTGCCTTTGTGCCGGCGGCGTAGCGCTGCGAGATGTTAGTATGCGCAATCTTAATTTAGAAGGATATATCAATATCAGGACAAGACATACCTTTTGTGCGTCGATCGAGGTACCGGACATGTGGGGAACCATGGCGTTGCCTCCGCCCCAGGGGTTGGTGGCGTAGCGGAGCGGGTGGTCCTTGGGTGCGGGCTGGGGGAACCAAACGTCACCGCCGTAGCCACGGAGGTGACCCGACTTGAGTGCATCAGCAACATCCTCCTTGACGACAATGGCGCCACGGGCTGTGTTGATGAGCCAGGAGCCTAGAATTATTAGTCACGTGTCATTTTTCTCGAGTATTTTTTTAAAAAGACTCACCCTTCTTCATCTTGGAGATCAACTCCTTGTTGAACAGACCCCGTGTCTTCTCGTGCAGCGGGCAGTTGATTGTGACAACATCACACTGTGCAAGCATCTCCTCGAGGTTCTCGACGCGACGGCAGCCAATCTCCTTCTCAACCTCGGCCGACAGCGGCTGGTAGTCAAAGTACAGTAGCTCCTTGCAGTCAAAGGGCTTGAGGCGGCGGAGCACACGCTCGCCGATACGCCCAACAGCGACAGTACCAACGACCTTGTTCTCGAGGTCGTACTCGTTCTTGGCCACCTCGGCGACGTTCCAGTCTCCGCGGACAATCTGCTCGTGGGCGGGGACAAAGTTGCGGACGAGGGTGAGGATGGTCATGACGACGTGCTCGGCGACGGACACGACGTTGGAGCCAGTGACCTCGGCAACGGTGATACCGCCGTTGGTCTTGTTTGCAGCATCGAGATCGACGTGGTCAGAGCCAATACCAGCAGTCACGGCAATCTTGAGGTTCTTCGCCTTGGCGAGACGCTCTGCTGTGAGGTAACCGGGGTGGAATCTGTACCATGACTGATTAGCACTGCAGACTCAAGTAAAGTATGGTTGCGGGGTAGCTAAGGTCTATGCATGTATATATATACATGTACATATACATCTGTAAAAATGTATGGAGTATGGGGCTTGACGTACGGTGTGGTGATGATGACCTCTGCGTCAACAAGATGCTGGTCAAAGACCGAGTTCTCACCCTCCTTGTCGGATGTGGTGACTAGCTCGTGGCCTTGCTCCTCGAGCCACTTCCTGATGCCGAGCTCGTTTTCTGTGGTTCCGAGAAGGTTTGGCTCCTGCTCAGCGTGGACACCGCCCTGTGGTGTTGTCAGTCATGTTCTCGTGACCAAGTAACGAAGCAAGGAAGGAGGTAAACTTACATCGTAGAGAACGAGAAGAACTTTGCCCTGTTGTGTAGCAGTCGCGGTTAGCGTTCTGATTCCTTTTGGCTGTCGCAAGAACGAAGTCCCGAGTCGGGGGGCAGCGCGGGCGCTGAAGAGGGACGAGGCAGGGCGTGCAAGACGGGAAGCAGGGCGGAGGAATACCATTTTGAATAGTTGATGAGTGGGAACTTTGAGGATCCAATGTACTTTATATCAATCAACAAGCTTGTGTCGTCTAGTTGACATCACAATTGTCAGCGTGTCGGTCCCTTCAGCCGGCCAGGGGGAGGGGTTCAGCAAGCACGTACCGTTTGTGACTAGATCCGGAAGTCTGCTACGGAGGCTCTACCGGGATTGATGTATAGAAGAGAGATGATGATGCATAGGAACTGAGGGGTAACAGGGCCAACTTATATACATGGGCGGGCCCCCTTCCAAGCGCACAGCAGCCATAAGCCGCATCAACACTGGGTCAATGGCACGCCGCACCACGGTCTGGCCTCCCCCCCACTTGGTGATGCCCAGCTTGCTCCAGAAAAAGAACGGCCACAGCCTCTCGCGGATATGACGGTCGTGTTTGGAGTTACTTCGCAGCGCAGGCGGTGCGGGGTCGCAACGAATAGCGCCGTCGCGTCCCAGTACGCGCCAGGGGAGCTCGACAAGGCGACTGTCGTCTGGTGCGTCAGTAGCGTGTTGTCACGGTGGAGCGTAAGACTGGGCCCAATCGAACTGCCGGATCCACGCAAACATACGTAAACTTGGGTGCGGGTGGGCTCCCGCTGGACGTCGACGCCTTCCTTTCCGAGGCGGTTCGGAATGGACTGGACATGGCCGCCAGCATCGACACCACCCACACCACGCCTGCTGATTCCTCGAGAGCCAGCCATTGGCATCTTCTCGCGGAGATGGCTTCTCGTCCTGGAAGGCGCGAATTCGTGCTACAGGAAGCGCCTCGTCTGCTCAGCAGCCGTGGTGCGCTGATGCAGTTCCAGAAAGAGTGTGGGGTTCATTCCGAGGAACCTAGCGTCGTCCGCCGTCTTGCGAACGACTGCGATATGCCACCGAGACGCTCCGAAGCTCCGAATTTCGCTGATCCGTCGGTCGAGGAGATAGTTCGCTGATTCGGACATGATAAGATGGGCGCATGCATCCTTTCTCCCGATTCTACAATGCAAATGCTGACGTGTGCTTGTACTAGAACGGATCCTTTATCCAGCCAGCCGCCGACACTACATTTCCTTCCCTTTCCGTGTGGCTTTCTGCCGGCCAGACGTCTCATCGTCCATCGAACAGCACCCCGCAAATCACGTGTTCGATTTTCCAACCACCCACCACACGTAAACTTGGCGATCCTACCCGCAGTGGCATGGGTTGAATACGCAGCTTCGGGAATAATGATCCGACATGACAGCTTGGTCAAGTTCTCCCTAATTATCTTGAACATCTGTCCTCCTGACACAACTGCAAAATATAACTTTAGTGCAAGCGACACTCTGCCGTGCCACAGTTTGATTCCACAGCTTCCAAAGTATCCATGTCCAAGGATCTATATTAGCAGAGTCTGTACGATATACAAGCCCAAGATTGCAACATGGTAATCTTTCCAGCGTATTTTGATACGTTCTCTCTACGCGTGTCTCGCCCCTCATGACCGTTTATGATACCTGAGAGGACATTACGAAGAACCGCAACATTTAAACCATTGGCCACACTACATGCATCCTATTCACGCTCCAAAAGTGAATGAACGGGGGTAAGGCGAGATGGAACATAAATTGAGAGGTTAGATGAATAGTAAATGACGATTCCTTCTGTATTGCTGCCATGTTTACCATGTAGACTTTGTTCTTTTTTTCGGATACCCAATCCTACAACTTTGTCAAATTTATTGGATCATGGTCAAAAACTACCAAAGTCATACTGCTCCATTACAATTCCGGAAACTCGAGTCCTTCACACAGACGTTCATCTATTACGTTCCATGTCGAGGTTTCGATACAACGAATAGGAATAATAAATTCGCAGAGCTTACGTTATATTCGACAGTCGATTAACCGAAATACAAAAGCTTGCTGAATGTGATACACGTGAATATATCAATACCTTGATGCGCTACCCCACATCGCCAAGAATGCTAATTGGAACTTAAAAGATAAATCTCGCTGTGATGACTTGGTATGAAGGATATAGATGTCGTGATTTGTAAAAAATCGCGCGTCCGACATTACGCACTATAAGAGCTGACATAGTACTGCAAATGAGTCAGCTTTGCTCTCGGAGGATACTTGGTCAACATACAGTCAAGACAGATTCATCTTCGCCGTTGTCAGTTGGGAGATAGACGTAGAGAATGAGAGCGTGCTCATGGCAGAAACCTGAAAGCACGTAAGAACAATTCAAGTCGACAGCAGCGCCTTCTTACATGCAATGACTCGGCCGCCGAGTCGCCCCACGCTCATAACCTTGCCCCAGTCGCGACCATCTATCCTCACCGATGCCCACCCCTGATCGCTACGGCCATCGGCGGTGCCCAGCTGCTTCATTCGAGTACTGGGATGGTCGGCGATGCCGTTCTGCCCTCCTGCGACCTGGCTTGGGTCGAGTTCCGGGTTACTGAGATCGGTCCAGACCGAAGCAATGCTCATCGCATCCGTTTTGATGCTCATCTTAAGACAGCCATGCATATTCGCAGCCACCTCCAATCGTGTTCTCGAGGCTGTCGACCCTGTGCCAGACTTGGTGTCGGCCAACGCAAGCTTCGTAAAGCGGTCACTGATGCTCTTCAGTTGTATGAGCGGTGGCAGTATAATATGCACATCTGGCTCTCGACACTGCGGCTCATGCAACCCGGCAACCGTATCCGGCGCAAGCACTCGCACGGGTATCTCCTGTGTGACAATCGTCTCGCGGTTGCCCCCACCGAACGTACTATCAAACGGGGCATCGAAACCGTCGTCGTTGTCAGCCCCAGCAGTTGGAAAGGCGCTATACGTATTCGAAGACGTGGTGGTGACGATGGTGAGGGCGAGCATGGGCATATTGTCTTTCTTGGTGAGACGAATCTGGGCAGATGTTGCGTTCAAGGCTGATTTGAGCGCACGATTTAAAGAGGTGAGTGGAACTTCGAGATTAATGACGTTGTTCGCTGCTGACTGGACGCTGATGGTCTCGAAGATGGAATCCTGCCTTGCGCATTAGACCTTGCTGGAGCTCTGAACTGTGAAAGTAGGAAGGTGCGCTTACAACTGACAAAACACTATGGGATATTAGAAGGTTACATAGCAGTTATCTGTGAGATATCACTCACGCCCATACCTGCGTGCCCTGCTCCGGTATGATGGTGAAGCATACTTGTTCCTCGCTGAGCTTCACCCATGCGAGCGGACCAAGGGAGTTGAGCGACGCGGTGAGCTCTGTAGGTAGTTAGCCAGTATTAAAATAGAAGGACTTGACATACTTGTGAATGTTGTGATATTCTGTATGGACGCTTTGAAGCGCATTGTGTCGTCGCTGTCAGATGCACGTGCTGTGGTGAGGGGTTTCGTCGCGTCGCGTCTTCAACGTGTGTCGCTAGTCAGTGCGTCACGACGTCATCTTCATTTGGCGCTGCTTCACGTCGAAGCTTTTTTGTAGCAAACAACCAGCGATATCGTGATCGATTCGGGGTGGGAAAATATTTTCCGAGCTGATTCGTTAACTCTTCTTCATACCTAATAATTCAAGTACTAGCTCCTTTCCCACGTACAACCAACATAACATAAACATTGCATGCCGCACACAGTCTCACTTGTGGGGCGTTGATTGAACCATTATTTCAAGCCGAACAGTATCGAATGAAGCGATACTTGCAGACCTGAGCAATATGAAACACCACAAAATTTCTTTAAAGGCAAAAGGCCATGTTTAATCGTTTGTTTGTTTTTTGTTTATTGATTTTCTTTAAATTATCCCTTTTGCCTTCAATGCCGGCAACCACCACTTCGCATCAAGAACGAACGAGTTTCTCTTGGAGTGGAATCTGCACATCTGGCGCAAGTAGCACGCGTGGAACAGCTGTTGAAGACGTTCGGTATTTCTTTGGAAGGTCGCCTATCCTGTTCCACATGAGTTGTAGTTGAATATGTCTACAATGAGGGCAAGAAATCAGTACTCGTTCATGAACAATTCACAAAATCAGTTCTGCTTACCCAGGTGTGATACCCATTTGTTGAGAGCCCCAGTGAAACTGCCAGAGTGACAGTTCTTCATCGTCTTTGGGCACATGCTTGCCGTCGTAGTAACATGCAATATCACCAAAGCAAAGGAAGACATAAGGAAAGCCGTCCTGGACTAGAGTAAGCACAAAAAATTCCATGGAAAGAATAATCTTTTCGACTTACGATTGTGTAGAGTTCGTCATATATGACAGCCTCATGAGTCGCATTACAGTTCCATGCATAGTCCATCTTGCCATAATGACTGTCGCTATTCGCCTCTTGTGACGCATCATTGAAAGTACAGTTTCCGACCGTCGTTGAGAGTGTAAATGGGAACGTATCAAGTCTAGAGAACACGCCGCAGTCTTCTTCTCTGGCGTTCGCGATGAACTTGCCGTGGTCACTTAGGCAGCCAACAGTGGAGTCTGGAGTTGCAGTTTGCCAGTCTTCAGACTCTAGAACATATATGTTGCCGATGCCGGTGAAGTCGTCCTGCGTAACTCCAGCATATGCATAGAGTGGCAGGGACGAAGCTACCATGAAGGTGATGAATTTATGCATGGTATTCATTCGTTGAAGATGGAAGCAAGTAGAGAAAACAAAAGAATTGTACAGGAATCCGCTAAGTTTTGATATGCTAAGAGAACGTGTCTCGGAAATAAATGGAAAATGTAGCTGGAGGTTGGAGTCAAAGTAAGCTCGAGGTTGGGTCCGGTCGGTTAAAACTACCCGATCTGCACAGACGTTCGTCCATCAGCCGGTGATGTTTGGGGAGCCGTTGCACCTGGTGCCACAACCAACCATCCACAGTGTCACACGTGTTGTTTTTTGTATAATCACCAGGATGTTATTCCTGTTTCTAGGACTATATTACCTATGAATTGTGTCAGATTATGTGGGTAGGTTGGTCAACTAGTCGATTCAATGTATTTTTCGATCACAAGTATTAAGTCAAACACCTCCATGGTACTTGCCATTTTTCTATGTTTCTTAGACAAAAAATAACAATGATCTGTTACCGGGTAAAATTTAAATAAATGGTGATGATAGCTTTTGACCTAGTTGCTGTGAAAAGAAATAACCGCAGGTTTTATTAAGTCCCAGCCCCTTTCACTGCGCGCAATGATCATGACCAACTCACAGAAGTTTGCTATAGCAAAACAATACTTTCTATTCAGCTAGAAATGTTACACCTTGCTCGGACCCACCACCAACGATAACAAAATCCAATTCCAGCGTCTAGACATATCCCCAAAAGACATGACAGACAAGTTCAACGAGACACTCAAAGTTTTACTAGTGTCCAAGTGTTTCTGCTCTACACATCACACCCTACTTCAACTCTTCCATCTAAGCTACAGAATTTCGATACATCCAGGTCGCAGTGGCATATGGTGTGCAGCTGCTCTTCCACCGTGTATTCCGCAGAAGGCAGCAATAGCAGTGCTTATGATAAAGAGACTTTTACTTAAAAGACGAGTTTGAGCGTCTATTGAGAAACATGATGAAACTTCGATGTAAGATTTTGCTCCTGCCAAGAGATATCAAGGGCTGTGAAGAGATGGGGAAAGTTTGTCTGTTTGGTTGCGGGACAGAATGATGGCAATAGCAATAGGCACACTGCGCTCTCAGCATGTACATTGTAGACGATTTTATGGTACAATTTAGAATCTGCTTGAATTATGAAATGATAGTCAGTTTACTTGGTGGAGGGATACATAATTCCTTGGAGATTGGTTACTAGTCTAACAGGATATTTTTCTCAAAAACCTCTTGCATCTCTATCCACAACCGGAACCTCGAACTTTTTCCTCCCACTCACAAAGTAATAAATACCTCCAATTACCATCCAGCCAACCATAACTACACTCGAGTAGTTCATATTCTGCGGTGTGGCAGGCATGAACGTAGGAAAGGTCGAGAACACCATTGCCAACACCAACCATAGACATGCCAGCACGTTCGTAGCCAGCCCTAACTTCTTAGGCATTTTGAATACACCAAACTCATGGGGCTGCAACGTCGGACGTCCATAAACCATGAAGTAGATGATAGGGATGAGATAAGAGGCATAGAGACCTAGAACAGCCATGGAAAGGATAGCATTGTAGGCTGTCGTGTTACCGAGATAGATGAAGCCCAACAACGCCTGGAGAGCTGTAACCATGACAACAGCGCGTACAGGGATCTGCGACCCGCGGTCGACAAACGAGAAGTAGCGATGGAACGGAGTAGCCTTGTCTCTGGCAAAAGCCCATAGTGTGCGCGATGTGGACGTGGTGCCGGCTACGCAAGCAGCAATGGCAATCATGTCAAGGACTACGCTCATGAGAGTCGCACCGGTTGTGGATCGTGTGGCATCGAGGAAGATCTGCATGAAAGGGAAGCCAGTGGGAGTAGCAAGAATCTGCTCAAGAGGTCCGGTAGAAAAGAGGAGCATGACGCAGAAAGCCATACCCAGAATACCGTTAACGATCACGCTGCCAATCATTGCCAGCGGAACGTTACGGGAGGCATGGGGCATCTCTTCAGCAAGATGGCAGGCTGCGTCGTAGCCGAGGAGGGGATAGACAGCTGATAGTGTGCCAACGAGCCAGGAGACTCCGCCGTTAGACCAGCCGCTGTAATTGGTCACTTCGGTAAAGACGAAGGATGCATTGTTCTTAGGTGCCATGACGCCCAGAACGATGAGCATAGCAAGAAATCCTGTAATGTGGAGAATGCCTAGCAAAAGAAGAATTAGCACACTGTTTCGCGGTTATTTCACAAGACTCGAGCATACCTGATGCCAGATTGGCTGTGGGTAAAAGTCTTGATCCCCAAACATTCAACGATGCCGCATATAGGAGCACAGCCCAGTACAGAAGGAGACCCTGCCATCTTGCGGGTATGTAGCTATCATCGTTCAGAACGACCATACCCAGGATTTGTAGGGCGCCGGCGAAAGCAGCGGACGCTGTGAGCACAATTTGCCCACCAAGATTGATCCATCCTGTTAGCCAGGCGGCAACGGATCGTGTAGATGGCGGTGACAGAGCCGCGACCCAATGATATTGAGCTATTTCATAATTAACTATTGAACGTTGTATTGTGGTAGAAAGAACACACCTCCCGCGGTCGGGTATATGGATGCAATCTCTCCTAGAGACAGTACGATTGCAATGGTGCATATGAAGGATATGAGACTAGATATGTTAGCTAAAAAATCCATACACTGGAGATGAGCTTACAGGTTGAAAAATAGGCAAGGGGCGCCACCTGTTGTCAAAGCGGTGACAATGACAGTTGCGAGGGCCTCCCAAGTTGCCATAAGACAAAGACATAACCCTCCCAGCGACCAGATGGAATAGTCTCGTCGCAATTCCTGGACATGGCCCAGTTGAGCCAACTGATCATCATCAGAGTCGCTGTTAGGCAACTGCTTGAGATCCGGATCTACCATTTTGTCGACTTGTTTTTTAGAAGTTGAAGTGTTAAGATTCGTAAATCGTGGGACATCCGATCCACGACTTATATTAAGTCGGTGTCATCCGGAAGGAATAGAAATTAGGCCAGAAAGGGGGATTGTAACCTTTTTGGAAGTATATTACCTTAGTCTTGGTGTTGATTGATAGGTACCCTGCCGAGATAAGTAGCGCGGAGGCATTCCGGTAGTGTTCACCCTAGTCCCCTGTAAATGCGGGGTTAGCGTGTTTGTCTGCCATGCTGTGGGCCCAGCCACATCGTAACGAGGCCAGTGGCAGGTTCACTACCTAGAGCGAAGATAGGCGGGAGAGAATCTTATCTAGATTGCCTCTTTATGGGCGGAGCAATTCCTAAATCAGTGGCGCAGGCGGTAATGTATTGGCTGTGAATAGATAAGGACTCGGAAGCTTTCCGCTTCCCAATCAATTTCTACCATCATGGTATCGTGGGAGCATGCAGGAGTGCATTGAGGTAATGGCTCGCTATCAACGGCGTCTAGATTTTTTGATTGGTCTGAATGTCTATCGTCTTCGAATCATTTGAAATCAACTGTTTCTGTATTGCTAAATCACCGAAGCTTGGCGAGTTGAAGGTATATATATTATCCCAGAACCTCATAGAGCTTACCATTGATGCGTAGGTACGGGAAAGGTAGACATAATGGTCCATAGACTAATCTTGTTGAAACTAAATTTGATCTTCTTCATCCATGTTGCAAATCACAATCCGTAAATTTTACCTTACTAGAGCGCGGTGAAGCCTGGATTGCTGTGTTACGTGTTTGCACAATCCGTACAACGCCACAGGGCGTCTATCTTGTTGAGAACCAACGACAATAGTGCGGAAAACTTTTCAGCCATTTGTAAAGGCACGTTTCTGGACCCCGTAGACTCCGAGAGCCATGGTAATTGTAATAGCCCTTATGCCAAAGTATAAGTCTGCTGTTGTCTAGCAACTTAAAAGAAATGTTAGAAAAAGTTGTTAAAACCAAGATCGCTGGAGGAATAAAACCTCCAACATTTGTGTGACAATTTAAAAGTCAAATAGTTCTCTGTAGTAAAACAACCGTAGACTGAGTCAGATACCGAAGATGGAAGTATAGTATTACGTTTAAATGAAGGTGAAGTATAGACATAGAGATAAGGACAGCGCCATGAAAGAATATAACCAAGTTAACTAAATCAGTAGACGAGATTAGTTAACATCATCTAGGGAGCAATCATGACAAGGAACATTAGGATCGCGACTTGTCAGACGAGGAGACTTTGTCGTTATACTGGTGAACTAATTCACTTGCAAGAATCCATAATCCTCGGTCAAATCAAGCTTACAAGAAAAAAATCATGTGCAAACATTACCGACCTTTCACGACAACATATTCATTCATAAGCCAAAATTTTTATGGTAACTCGTAAAACTCAGAACCCAAACCTTTGACTAATAATGAAACAGGCTTAGGTATGTACAGCAAGCCATCCAAATTACGAACAAAGCAAAAACCATGCGGAGCAAAACAAACTTCTCTACCCTTGAAACACTGGGGTCATACATCGGCCTAAAGCCGGAGTTCCATCTGCTCTCCAATCGTTGCATTAGCATGTCCGTTGTGATAGTGATCACTCTCGTTAATAAGTGCTCGGTACTATTTCAAGAGTCAGTGTTTGCTCCTCTCTTAGCAAAGATCATCAGCATACCTTAAATCCAAAGTTCAAGCACAGTGCCACAGCCAACCCAACGCAGACGACCAACGGCCCAGTAATGCCATCGAAGTCGGTTCCGCTCCTCTCTCGAATCAACTTCATCCTCCAGATGTACATTCCGTAACCCCATGCGAGCGTGAATGCCGCAACACTAGTGTATACCACTGCTAGGGCCCTGGCAACGTTGTTGCCCTCACCTGCTGCATTGTACAGACCGAGTGACAGGGAGGCCAGTAGTACACTGACATGCTGCCATTTGATGAATGTGCGCTGATTTGCAAGCCAGACCTTCGCCTCGACGCGCACAGGGCCTTGATCCTTGATCCAGACACCAGGGTCGCGGATACCAGGCGGCAGCTGGATGCGACGTTGTTGTTTGCGGGCATATTTGGAGGTGGAGAAGGAAGGGAAGAGAGATGCAAGACCTGTGCGTTTGCCATCATAGGGCTCGGGGATATCATCCTCATCTTCGTCTGGCTCCTCGTTTGTGCGGCCATTCTTGTTTGATTGTAGGGAGCCGATATCAATGGGTGCGCGAGCGGCAGGCATAGACTGCGCTGTAGTGGCACCAGTAGTGAGGACGACAGTGCTACCACTCCTCTTAGGGACGGAGCGCGATGCCATTGGGGAGCCATAGGGTGAAGTCATGGATGCGCGGTAGCTGGGGCTTGCACGCGCGCCGAAAAGGGAGCCAACGGCGAATTCGTTCTCTGCAGTGCGACGCTTGCGTTCCTCCTCATCTGCGATTGCTTTTGCAGGCTCTTTCCTGATGTCATTGTCGACTTGGCTGAGCCAGAAGGGGAAAGTATTTACGTTGTCTTCAAAGAGCTTTGCGACACCTTGAACAAACTTTGAGAAACGTGGCGACTCCTGAACAAGATGCGAGTTCATCAAATCTTCAACCCACTCATATTTTTCCGTGCCCTTGACCTTGATCTCCAGCAGCGCGTAGGGAAATTTGTTAATCTCCCCTTTCTTGATAGCCTTGAACGGGAATTCCATGTTGCCATTGTCAATGTCGCGCCTGTGCCAGTCGTCAGGTTCACGGCACGGCCTGTCCATATCTAAAGCGTCTTCACGAATCAGGGCAAGATTGGTGTCGAGCGAGACACGGACGCGGTCGTCGCCGGGGATCTGGAACGCCGTACGAGTATAGTTGGCGCGCAAAACAGGCTGCAGACCCTTCTCCTTAACGAAGCTCTGGATATCCTGTACGGCTTTCTTGAAGCTGTCCACCTTTTTCTGGTCCTTGTTGGGCCTGTACTCGAGCTTCTCAATGCTCTTCTCCATGTGGTACTTGTCCTCGAGGAACGGCTGCACATATTTACCTTTGATGGGAAAGCGCACCTCTTCGCTAGAATTGCCATCCTTAATGACCTTCTTTTCAAACACAATCTCAGGTTTCTCGTTCAGCTGTCCATACCACCTCAGGCGAAGCGAAGCAGCATCGGGCTTGCCGTTAACCTTGTCTGTATATAACGAGAAGTTGGGATTATCAAAGTAGATCGAGGTGATGGTGGGATCGCGCTGAGTACCGTCGGCAACCTTGGACGTCTGCGAGTTGTAAACGAGGACGGGTAGGCGGCGGAGAACGACCGTCTTGACCTCAAATAGGTTGTCCATGTGAACCCAGACTACAGTGTGTTAGCCAACCATGATAGTCAATACATGTTTCTCAACTTACACTTGTGCGAAATGAAGCCTTCGCCGCTCGTGGCGTCCTCGGAGAAAGAGAGCGCATCCTTGGACTTGCCCTCCAAGCTCTGGCGCACGAACGAATATAGTGCTGACAGTCGGTACAATAGAGGAGAGGCGTCCTCGGTCAATAGTGGCTGCTCAGCGATGCGCGCGTCGATAAAGGGCCGCAGACGATAGGACTGGCCGCGCAGCTTGTCGTGCTTCTTGGTCGCCTTGATGACAGCGGTGAAGTTGATTCTACTGAAGCCTTCTAGCTCCTTAGTCTCCTTCGTAATGCTATCGAGCTCCGCCAGCACCTCGTTGAGGAGCTTCTTCCTCTCCTCCTCATCAACGTCGGGCTTCTTCGACTCTTCGCCTGCCTCAGAGAATAGGCCCTGACCTTGCGCATTCTTGACATTCGCGCCATCCTCTTTGTCTTCAGATGAAATTCCTACGGCGAGCGGCTCCAGCTTCTTCTCACATGCGGAGGTTCGATCGCGCAGCTTCTGGGAAATCTCCTGGATGAAGTGGTGCACCTTCTCCAACTGCACATTGGCAAGCTCATGGACGAAAGCCTGCTCATCATCGGCAGTCCACGAATCGTCGTCCTCGTTGTCTTTGAGCAGTTTCTTCAGCCGGTCGTAGTCAATGTATTTGCCCTTCCATGGCGCGTACACGCTTTTGCGCAGCGTGGTTCCGAACTTCATCGCGCGAATCTACACACAATCCTACAGCACCCTGTGTGAAGCTTCCGACAAGGGGTTGAGCTTAGCGAAGGTCGGCAATGGAGTCGCAGATCAAGTGATAAAAGCGACAGCAAGCGTTCAAGAATTGCAGCGCGGTAAGCTGGGAGTTGTTGTTGTTTTCGAAGAACCTGGTTGAGAGCTTCCCAGCCAATCCTTGGCCAATCGCGGTGCACGTGTAACACCTTCCCTGCAGCGTCATAGCTGCGCACAGACTTTCATCTCACATGTCGGCGAAGCTGCTCTCAACAGTATGAGTGGCTTGGAATTTCTTTTGCCGAGAACAATTGTTTACTTAAGAAATGATCCGGCATCAACCCCAAGTATCGCTGAACCGTAACCCAAACTAACTAGTACGACTATGTTCATGTTAATGTTCATGATTATGTCGCTCGGAAAACATACAAGGTGCCTGGACTGTCAATGTGTTATTGTGTTCTTAAGCAATTCCTTTTCGAGCAAAGACAAAGAAAGAAAAAACTATTCTTTTTTACGAGATTTCCAAAACCTCATCTCCCCAAGCTGGATGAGTCGAAAGGGACCCGTTGGCGAGTCAACAGAATAGGCTCCGATCCAATAACTTGATGCAAAAATGATCATAAGTGGAACTTCGCGCCGCGCTGCACAGCTTTTCACTATTCTGTAGATATCCAAGTCTGACCTTCAATGTATGAGTTGTACGCCACTTCACTAGGTCACGAGCACGTCAGACTGATAGATTTAGCCACCTAAAAAAGTATATCGGAAGGTATATAGTACCACTTTCTCATGAGGCAATAGATAGGGTCCTTGCTGAACAAAGACCCAGTTTTGTTTATGCAGACAGACATCGTCACAAACCACTGTCGCAGACCAGGTAAATATAGACGTTGGTCGTACACTCAAGGAATCTTTTTTCAAAGCCATTGCATTTTCAGAAGTACAAGCTTTCATTAGGTTGAAAACAAGACTATGTACTCACACAGGTGAGCTGCCTGTTGAGCACAGAGGGCCGCTTCAAACGACAGGTCGTACTGGTCGGTAGCTACTACATAGCGACAACGGATACACAGTACCTTGTCAAATCAAAGGTTAACAAGGTTGGGAAATTTTGTACAAGTGTGTAAGGCGCTGACAATTGGTAAGAGAGAGCCATTGGCATGGTACTATTGGTTAGTGTTTATCCCGAAAACAAAGATTGGTATTATGATATTATCGCGGCGGGAGGTGGCTGGGCAAGGCTGCGATAGCCGAGAGAGATGCGGAACTCATGGAACAAATCCTGCTAAGCATGGGTCTAGGAGCTTAAAACCAACCCCCGACAAAAGTGGGCTGCATGATTACGATGTTCACATCCGTGTAAACAGTTGAACATCGCTCCCCTTTGCATCCCTAATTTCAGGTCTTGTGATAAGTTGGATCAGGACAAGAGATTGAACGGATGTACAGGTGGGGCGGTCTTGCGCAAGTAGCAGATTACGGTGTTACCTTCAAGTCAATGTTTTTACTTGAACTAGAGATTGTGGCTGTACAATTCTCGCCTCGCTTTTCTTCGACACAATCTCAAAGTCAGAAGACATGACTTAATTTCTGTGCTGACATCACACATCGAAGGACCAGCCACGAAAGCACCACAGCAGTCTGTCGTAGTCCATTAATTAAAGGGAGAGGAGGCTTGTGTTGCTTGAATGCGAAAAACAACCCCGACGTGATAATACCCGCCTCCTCGAGATATTGGGTCCAGCATTTGAGGCTGCAACCCGAACTAGCTTGGTGGCGGCGAATTTGAGTACGTAAAGTAGGACAGTGGTGCGTTAAACAGACGTTGAGTAGGTTGTGCATAAGTTTTGGTGGAGAGGCAGGCGATCTGCGGGCAAACTTTACTGAAACGGCGCTAGGCCGGCTCGTGTTGCCTACCAGCCACCCATCAGATCCCCACACTCTGACGTCTCTCCAGCAGCAGACAGGGTGTTTCCATTTTCCAATCAACAAACACTCAGCCGCAATGTCTGACACTCAGCTTGCTCAGTTTCGTAGCCTGGCGGAAAAGACCATCTGCGAAAAGTGGCGGGTATTGTGGAACTGGACCCTGATGGCTTTTCACCAGCATGCGGAGTGACGCTTCGTGTCATACCACTCGCGGCTCTTCGACGACTATTTCAACGCTATTGCTGCCGCGACCCAGCCCCAGAGCTGGACCTGCGTCTATGCTCACAAACGTTACTTGTGATTGGTGCAACCGCCTGGATGTGCGTGTTTTCCGCGCTCAATGTGCACGCTCCTTGTCCAAACATCGGGCCGCCGACAAGGCGTTGGTGTGAGGAAATCTCTTTTGGGTGCTGTTATATGTGCCTTGCCCAGCCTGCTCTGTGTCGCACCTATATCTCTATTCAACACTGCTGTCCCATTCAGTAGTAACTATCATCGATTTCCCAAGAAGTGCCTGGAGCCCATTGCCTGTTTGGGAGTTCACTTTCCTGGCTACACAACATCCCTACGCTTGAGAGGCACGGCCACAAAACGGGTGAAATTGCTGGTGACCTTGTCGTTTGTCATCGCTCCAACCCTACGTGTGACGTATCACGGTCGCGTCGCTCTTTCCTCGTCGACCTTTTAAGCAGCTACGGCTGATCAAACAACCATCCATCTACGCAACAATCCTCCTCCATCTCGACCACCACGGCGATTGAGTACCTTTCATTCGTTCCTTGTTTGGCTCAGGCTATCCGATCATTCGACCTCATTGATTCATCAGTTAAATTACATACTCGTTAATCTGTTGTCGACGACCACCTCACTATGAAGAATTCTGTTCTGTCTGCCCTTGCCGGCCTTGCCACGATTGTTGGCTCAGCTCCAACTCCCACCTCGCCTCAAGTTCAATCTCACATCAAGGCCCGTCAAGGGACTGGCACTTCGACTGCGCCATGTGCCCAGGTCTCGCAATTTATGTACGGTAACGGAACCACGGTGGTTCAGCGTCAAGTGCCTGCAAAAATCGCATTTGATTGCATCAACAGTGTGCCGTTCAACGCGACGTCGGCTAAAAGGCTCATCCCCGCTCTTCGACCTTACATCAACTGGCAGAGTACACTCGCTACGTTGAAGAACCCTCCAGCCGAATACGCGGATAAGGTCCAACCACCAGTTGATATCCTTGGCGGCCTCAGCAAGATTGAAGCTGATATTGATGCCGGTCGTTTCACAAGCGAGTATGACTTTGGCTGGACCCTCTACACTCTGATCCAATCAGCCCACGATGGCCACTTTTCTTACGTCCCAGACTCTGTCAGTGCGATCTTCTCGTGGGGCCGTTCGGTTCCGCTGGTTTCTGTTTCCGAGGACGGGATTCAGCTGCCTGCTGTATTTGCCTATGAGGATGTTCTGGGCCTGCAGTTCAAGAATATCTCGTACACACCATCCCCAATCGTCCAAATTGACGATATGGAGGCTGCAAAGTTTCTGGAGAGCCTTAGCCAGTACGGTTCATTACAGGACCGTGATGCACTGTACAACAACGTTTTCTATGAGCTGGCCCAGATTGGTTTGGCCGATTCCGGATCTGGAACTGGAATGTTCACTGGTGGAGGTCGCGGGCGTTGGGTATATCCAGGAGGTACTACAACGCTGAAATTTGCCAACGGTACTGAGCGCACGTTGCAAAACTACGCTACGGTGATCAACAACTTTCGTGGTATCAATTCCGGCGAAGACTTGGCAAGCAAGTGGTTTAGCTGGGGTTCCGATGCAGACGCAACTGTCCTATCACCAACGGACCTGAGTTCCAGCTCGCCGATTTCAATTGCTGCTGACGACATCGCTGTTGCTGCTGCACCTGGGTATCCCACGCCTCTTGTTGCTGGGCCCTTCAACCTTATCAACGCATTTTTCATCGATGCTCCTGGGTATGAAGATGTTGCGGTACTGCAAGTTCCAAACTTTGTAGGTATGGCTTCTGCGCAAGCTCGTTTCCAGCAAACCACCCAGGAATTTATACCCAAAGCGCTAGCTGCGGGCAAGACAAAGTTAATCATCGACTTACAAGCCAATGGAGGTGGAACTATCATGCAGGGCTATGATCTGTTCAAGCAGCTTTTCCCAGATATCGATCCCTACGGTGCCAACCGATACCGTGCAACTGAGGCCCTTGACCTTATTGGCCAGGCGTACAGTGCATATGGATCTCAACTCCCTCGAATTCCAGGCAAGAATAGGACAGCCGAAGCGGTTCAGTCCTCGTACTTTGACTATCACACTGATATGACTGTCGATGGAAAGTCGTTTTCGTCCTGGGCAGAGAAATTTGGGCCAGTGGAAACGAATGGAGGTACGTTGCTTCTCAGATACGAAATGTCTCTTGCGTGGTTACTAACTAAAGGTAGAAAAATTCACCACGTCCAACCGCTGGAATCTCTCCGATGTTTACATTCCCTATATTTCTGGCGGTATTGCTATTACTGGATACGGAAATCTCTCCAATATTACAGGTCCTCCGAAATTCAAGCCTGAGAACATTGTCCTATTGACAGACGGTTATTGCGCTTCAACTTGCTCCATATTCAGTGAGCTCATGACAAAACAGGCTGGTGTGAAAACTATTGCTATGGGTGGTCGCAGCAATAAGAACCCCATTCAGGCCATTGGCGGAGTAAAGGGGGTGAACAACTACCAATTTGGTTACGTTCAGTCTCTCGTCCAACGAGCTGTCATCATAAGTCCGGAACTGGCAAACTCCACTCTACGACGTGATTATTATAGCGACATACCATTCAACCGTGGTGGCGGGTCTATGGCTGTCAACGTTCGAGACGGACTCCTTCTTAACGACACTTCGGGCACCGCGTTACAATTCATCTACGAGGAAGCAAATTGCCGTCTCTTTTACACGCCCGAGATGACAGTCGATATCACATCTGTCTGGAGGGCAGCTGCCGATGCACAGTGGGGCAACAACGGCAAGTGTATCTCCGCAGGCTACAGCCACAAGCGTGGCGCCTACGAGGTGACGTCGAAGCTGAACCCGAGGGGACTTGGGGTCTCGCGAGTTGCCGCCATGAAGCAGGTGAAGGCGTTCGAAGATACTTTCTCTCTGGAGACTCACAGCAACAAGATGAGCGGCGATGGCTTCATGCAGCCGTAAGAGAGGAAGGCACGGAAGCGTTTGCTATGCCTTTGCGAAGACACAAGGTATTTTTCTGTACAATATTTTAGTTCACAATACTGGGTTTAGGGCGTGAGAAGACTAGACGGCATCGCTGAAGAGTGTCTGTCGTGATGAAGCAGCCATCTGCTGGTGCAGATATGACGACAAAAAGGGGCATCCCCCGTGACATGATTATGATGAAAGACTTAGCATAGCAAATAATGAGTACAAAGCTACGATGCAGACATTTGCCACTTGCCATATGCGTTTACCAACCGTCATGCTCGCATACTAGTTCTCGTTCGTCACCTCGAAATAGCAGATGAGCTAGCTGTCTAAGATGTCACGAAGTGGTTCTGAAAAGCTTCGTTGATGTCACTATTTATAGAACCAAATGATCTACCAGAAGGTAACGTCAATCCACAGTCGTCGATCCTTTTTCAAACATAGCAACATCAATATCCCGACTAAGGGTTAAGAATTTCCCTCGTGCCTGACATCATGCTGCCTACCTAGTCAAGCCAGCTGCCAACTCGTGGATTTGGCAGGGGACAGCCTCGGAACACGAGAACGTCATCTCGGGCAAACCTTGAGTATCCCCACTCTTTTACTAGACTGCCCCGAAATCCCGAGTCCTTGCTCATTGTTACCACAACAAAAAACCATTGCAATGCAACGTTGCGACAAGGCTTGTTGTTAGAACCACCAAATACTTGCCCTGCATCTGTGGCGGCGAATCGCATCGAGCAAGCCTCTGGTGGCGTTGGTTAAGCTCGCGATTAACCCCAAAGCGTTATGGATTTTTTTTAGGGAGGATGCGGCCCGCTGCAGGGAATTAATTGCGTCAATGCGGTGGTATTTTGGTAGTGGAAGGTACGGATGCAGAATATGGGCACGGTTGTTCATTAGGGAATACTGATCGCTGGTAAGGTGAGGTCATGCGTTGATGTAAGTTTAAGTAGGTCTTTACTCGCTTCCTCCTTTCCGTCTACTCGCTCGCTTCTATTGCTCTGTGGTTACTTCTTCGGTCGTATCGGAGATTTTTTTGGGCTACCTGGTCAACGACATCGCATATTCTTTCCTGGATTGATTGCAGCATTTCACCAGGGGCTTGCGACGTTTTCTTCAAAACAGCTTTGCGAGTTTCGTTCTCTGTCAAAGCCATTTTCTTCCCTCGTCAACTATTTCGCTCACTATGAAGCTTATATTCTCTTTAACGGCAGGTCTGCTCTCTGCGGGCCTAGCAGCATCGCAAAAAGTCTCTACAGATGGATCTTGCGGCGGAACGAATGGCCTTACCTGCCTAGGGTCTGGCTTTGGTGATTGTTGCTCACAGTACGGATGGTGTGGGTCATCGAGTGATGCGTACTGCGGCCAAGGGTGTCAGTCTGGCTTTGGGAAGTGCACTGGTTCCTCGACTACCTCTACTGCTCGCACATCTTCCACAACTCAGACTTCGGCTGCTACTCCGCTGCCATCAGGATCGAACTCTGCTAAGGAGTGTCTGAATGGAAAAAATGTTCCCTACAAGATGTCCTCTGACGCCGACTTTGCTGAGCTTACCGAGCCATACAACCTCCGCATTCCTTACACCCCTGCGGTAGTGGTGGTTCCTACTACCAACCAGCACGTTCAAGATGCTGTCATCTGTGCCGGTCAAAGTGGTCTGAAGGTCCAGGCTAAGTCGGGCGGTCACTCTTACGCCAACTTTGGCAACGGTGGAAAGGACGGATCGTTGAGTGAGTGGTTTCCAGATTATGATAGAGTAACCATTAATGAGTTCCAGTAATCAACCTTCAGTCTCTTCAGACCATCAAATTGGACCAGGCTAGTGGCATCGCCACTGTCGGTGGTGGCGTGCGACTGGGCAACCTTGCAGACGGTATCTTCACTCAAGGCAAGGCTGCTGTTTCTCACGGCACATGTCCTGGTGTTGGAATCGGTGGACACTACACCCACGGTGGCTACAGCCATACTTCCCGCAATTTTGGTCTTGCCATGGACCAGATCGTCGCTGCAGACGTTGTACTTGCAGATGGCAAGCTCATCAAGGCATCGCAAAATGAGAACGCTGAGATCTTCTGGGCGATTCGTGGAGCCGCAGAGTACTTTGGCATTGTCACCCAATTCTATCTCCAAACCCGCGCTGCACCAGACAACATCACCTACTTTGCATTCCCGCTCTCCAGTGTGTGGAATGACAAGAACACATTCACAAATTCCTTCCTACATATTCAGGACTTTGCTACGAACTCATCCGTTGTGGACGACCGTATCTCCTTTGGAATCTACCTCGACGGCTATGGCACGTTTTCCCTCAGTGGCGCTTTCTTCGGCAGCGTAGATGAGTTCAACGCCAATATCAAGCCTGAGCTTCTCCGTAACCTGCCATCACCTACCACCAGCACTGTAAAGTCCTACAGCTGGTACGACTACCTCGTCCTTGTCTCGGGCGAAAACACCATCAAGGTACCCACCACAGGTTACGATGAGCACGACAACTTCTTTGCGAAGTCGCTCACTGTCCCCGAAGCCGACGGTCTTAGCGCAGCCTCTCTGAATGCCTTCTACGACTACATCAAGAGTGGCACCTCGGTCGATTTCTACGTCATCATCAACCTGTACGGCGGCCCTGGATCTGCCATTAACTCCAAGGACACGGATTTCGCCGCATACAAAGATCGCGACAGCCTCTGGGTATTCCAGAACTGGGGGTACACAAGCGGGAATGGAGACGCGGTGTCGTTTATTAACGGTTTAAACAGCGCCGTTGTAAATGCGCAGCCACAGACCAACTTTGGCGCGTATTTGAACTATGTTGATGCGAGCTTGGACGCAGACGCAGCGCACATGGTGTACTACGGCGATGCGCTGTATGCGAGGTTAGCGGCGCTGAAGAAGACTGTGGACCCTGGGAATGTGTTCTGGAATCCCCAGGGCATTAGCGCCTAGACGGTGTGGTGGTATTTTGTGCTTTCTCGAATGGGTTTGTTGTGCATCATGTGGCGTTTTGGCGGTTGGCATGGCACTTTTTATAGAGCGCGAGAAAAGGATGTGGCGTTTTTAAAAAGAAGCAGTTGATAGAGCGCTCAACCAGCTGTAGTTTCTAGTGATAGTAATCAATACTCATAATACTTATTGCTTTCGTGCGCACCTGTACTTGATTGAGTGTTGACAGAGAGGGAATCGTTAGCAATACCAGGTAGGTCTACGAAGAGCCGCAAGATTGCTTAAACAGTACCAACAGGGATTTTCACTGGCCACCTTTCTCGAATGTTTATTACCGTTTGATTACCGGTAATAGGAGAGAGAAAAGTAAATAAACCGTCGCAAAAAGAATCATGCTCCTCGTTGTCCCCTTCCTCACCCACCGGCCCGTCTCTGCCCACCCCTTCAGCCTGCCGACAATATTCCGCCGAAACCCCGTCCACCAGGCTAGTCCCATCATCACGTGCGCCACTAGCCTGCCAAGCCCGCATGAGGGTATATAAGCCTCTCGTCGCGCAACCTCTTACAAGGCATACTTACCTTCTTGGGATCACTGAGCTCAAGCTTTCAGTCGATCTGCTTGGATCTGCTTCATTGTACAGCGAGGACAGGTCTGAGTATGAATCTCCTTCGGGGGCTTCACTGGGGCAATTTTTGCTGGACTGCTTGTCGTCAAGACGCGCTTTTTCATTGATTCTGTTGCCGTGAGGCGATGGGTTGAGGAAGGAGTTTTTGTGTGAAGATTGTGACTGTGGAATGTTTGGGGAGGCGAAGACTCGCGAATGAGCATCGCGTGTCGCTTCAAGGCTACGGTCATGTTCTGCAATCATGTTCTTCTGGTTCAGGCTGGGAGACGCGTGACTTGGATGTTGTCGCGTTGTTGCGATGTCTAGGCCGAAGCAGGACACGTGCTTTGCAAAGACATGTTGTATGTCAGTGAGATGCATTCGTTCGCATGTCGATTTGTACTGTTTATCTACGTCTATTTTTATTTATTGCACGTCGTATGTAGTTGCTCGTGGCGAGGCTGCTCGATTGAGCTTTCTTACGAGCCTTGTTTCTAAAAAGCCAGCAAAGGCAGATGGTCTTCCTGGCATCAAAGTGTTCTTGTATAAAGACCAAGCATATAGTGCACAACTGTTCACGCTTCTCAGCACCCAGTACACCCTAAGCTGGACAATCTCAGCTACCTGTAGCTCTCTCATCGCGTCGTTGGCGAGGCGACGAGGACAGCGTAACGCAGGTTCATCCTTTGACGTGTTTCTCTCACGAGGACGCTCTCTGCTGGCCAGTCCTATCTTGTAGTGGTGTCGTGTAGCATAGAGCTCATCCATCGTGTTTGTCTTCATACCACATTACATGCATCACTCGTGTCTTCATCCACCTACCGCCTTGCCTGTCCCTTCAATATGTGTATGTTCGGTGTGACTGGCATGTCCTCCCTCTGCATCTGTATGCTCCACTTGATTCCCACTCTCCTGCTCCACGCCATCCTCGCCCCCCTCCTCAGCATCCTTTCCTTCCAATGCGCGATACTTTCTCCTTCTCTTCTTCTCTGCGCTCTTCTTCTTCTTACTGGCTTCTCTCGCCCTAACCCTCGTCCTCGCATCATCCCCCAGCGTTGCCTCCTCAATCCGGTCCTGCAGTATCCTCCTTGCCATCTTGCGATTCAACTCCCTGCTCCGCGTGTCCTGGTACTTAACCACAATCCCTGTAGGCAGATGGATGAGCTGCACCGCGGAGGAGGTTTTATTGATCTTTTGCCCGCCCGGCCCACTGCCTTTGAGGAAGTTCTCCACAATCTCCGAGTCGAGGATGGGGACGCGCGGGGGAAGTGGCTTGCTGGGGATAGATTTGTTGGCGGGGATGGGGGAGGTTGTGAAGGCGCGGAGGGAGACAGGAAGGAAGCATCGTGCGGAAGATGTGACCAAGAGAGGGCGGAAGTATGGCAGTGCGAAAGTCATAATGGGAGACGACGTGGAACAAGCACCACAGTTGTGCAAGCAATCATCCATAGTATTTCGCCATGATGCGCGCGTCACGAATTCCTCCGACGCGCACCAAATCGCCGAGTCTGTCCCGAAATCCTCCCCCAACCTGACAGCCCGTCATCCCAGATAATTGCGCGCCTTGTAATCTCCAGATACCACGCCACGCAGTCCCTCGTCCTCGACCCGACGTGCATATACCACGCACGCTTGTTCTCTACACATAATCACACACACCTCTCAGTCGATGCTTGTCGCAGCAATCTTCCTCCTAACCGCCGCATCCGCTCTCCTCGTCGCCGCAATGCTATACCCATCCGCCATGCTTCGCTGGTTCCAGCGCAAGAAGTACCAATACGAAGTCACCTTCTCGCTGTACATGTTGACCGGGACGGAGAAATTCATCTTCAGTGCGTCATTCCCCATGCGGCAATACCGCTTCCAGCCAACGACCCCCTTTCCCTCTGGTTGCACACGTCTCGCGCGACATCCAGACATGCGAATCTACGTGTAACCACATACTAACGACTTGCTCGCAGACTCTGTCCTCTTCCTCATTCTCTCCCTCCTCGTTATCGCTGCGTCGCTGTATCTCCCTGAACACCTCACCATCATCGCGAACCGCATGTTTTACTACGCCTCGGGCAACGAGGATACCATTGCGCAGAAGGCGTCTGAGTACCTGGGGCAAGATGGGTTAGGAGGTGCATTGGCGGGGCATGCGAGGGAGATATAGGTCCGCTAGGTCAAGGAGTGCAGGGCTTGAGAGATGGTGCTGCTCTGAAGAAGGAGTAGTAGATGCACTTTTTATGTGTACGTTCAAGCGCTGAGCAAGCGATGCGAAATGAAGCGTGGTTTTGGAGCGTTGTGTACACTGCGTTCTCTGGGTGGACTAGGAGCTGCTATCATACTGTTGCCTGGTTTCAGGTGAAGTTACTTTCAGATTTGCATGGCATGGCATGGCGTTTATGGAGGGTTGATTGTAACAGACGTTGCTCTCGAGGAGCTCTGTCTTTGGCTGAGGGCATGAATATTGGATACACTGTTTAATCATAATGATTCACTACGCTCAATTTCGGCAGTCGCTGCAAGTCATGACTAAGGTCCGGATAGTTGGGAAGCCTGGCGTACGTCACTATTGAAAGAACAAAGGTATTCACTATTATCATTGGGTAGAGCTAAATCTAGAACCAGGAAAGCTGACAGGTACCGCCCAAAGCATATGCAAATGTCGCTGAAAAGAGACACAAAACCCATCCATGTTCATGATATATATATACAGACTATACGGTGTAATTCTGCTGTTGTGATGCAGGTCGCGGCTTGATCTTACAGAAGAGTGACGATAGTGAAGGTGTTCCAAAGCAAATACTAGTCGAGGAGGTTCTATTGCGCAGGAGCGCATATCTTGGTGTATGCATGTTGTCGTAAACAAATGAAATACTGAGCCAACAAGTTACTACCTTCCGAAAAGTACCTCTACCACGGTTTTATACGTAGTAGTTGTGTAGTCGTTGATAGTCGCGAGAGCGGGAAAGTCTTGCATGGCTGTCCCGTATTTCTGTGCGGTCACCTGATCGTCTACGAGAAGTAGTACGATTGGAGCTTCCATCATTGATCCGTTGTTTTCCATTTCCTCTAGAACTGCTCTTGCGAATCTGACTTGCTGTTCGGAAGCCTGGGCATTGCGGCTTAGAATGTGCTCCGTAATGCAGACAACTACCAGCACAGCCCCGCTTGTGGGAAGAAAGTCTGCGTGTGTCTCGGTCATGCCATAGTCTAGCCGGTAAGGTACGTGGCGAACTCGCCGAGGCAGTGCTCTCCCCAAAGGCTCAAACGGGTCCATGTCTCTTGCCAGGCTTGTGTTGGGAGAATGTGGAACTAACGGGGAGAAGAGAGTGATGATTTCTGCCTCGTGAAGTCTCCGTAATCGTGTCAGGGTTTCTGCTGGGCACCGTACAAAGTTTTCATTGATAGTTGTGACTGATTCCACACCAAGGCTGGATTTGCTTGCTGTAGAAGGCATGGTACTGGATTGAGACAGTCTCGACAAAGTCTTGGCTTTACATTCACCCGTTGCAGTGGCAAGGACAGGTTTTTCTGAGGCCAAACAATGAGAAACCACAGTAGTTGATGTGGAAGAAGGTATTAAATGATAGTACCGTGCTGGCCAGGTGGTACTTGAACCATTAATGTGAAAAAGGAATGGTCGACTCTCGTGTGATGCGACCAGGCTATGGGTAGTTTTCCTGAGAGTTTTGCCGAATGCCCACGGGTGCTGTCAAGCTTGATATGACGAATAGAGCGCTTGGAGGGTAGGGCAATTTATATAGTTGGAAAAGACAAAATGCAGCCAAGACAGAAAGCGTGCTGTTGAGTGGAAACTCTGTCTCTCAGCGTAAAAGGCAACGATGTCGCCTGTGAGGTCTAGAGATGAGATCTTCGTACTTAGCGTTGGTGTTTCACCGTTTAACTCGGGATTAAAGTGCCGGATTCTCTGTATATTTCTGGAGTCTGGAATTGATACGAAGGCCTTACGATGAATACATGCTAATAGTCTAGGACGTCATGTTCGATTCAAGGCAGCACAGACAAATAGATAGTAGCACTAAAACTTGAACGCGCATACCTCGCGTGTGCAAGGCAAATACCACACTTTACCGGCGGAAGTTTAACGACTGGCAGCTATGTCTCGAAGCCAAGTGCCATCGCTGACACACAGTATGGCGGTTGTTGCGGCGTTGTGGTTACACAGGGGAATGGGGCTTTTGGCGGACTTATATCCGTCTGGCCGTGGATGCTCTAGGTATCAGCAAGAAGCATCCGTCGATGGAATGAGCAAGGCAGATCCTGGTTTAAGGTGGCGACCGCGCGCTTATTACATCCGCTGAATGGTACGATTACTGATACAGTTGAAGAGGATCGTAACAATCCCTCCTGGTTGAGGTACAGTCTTCGCTCGGCTCAGGAAGCCGGCCGTTGAATGTGAGGCAGCCAGCCAGCAACCAGGATCAGAACCGATGCGGACACCCGCCACCGCCATATGTATAGAAGCAGTCACGACATTCATGACAGGTAGGGATCAATACTCTTTGAGCCAGCTCTGCAGCAGCCTCGTCGAGTCCATTACTGACCTGCCTTGTTACCATCCAGTCAGAGCCTGAGAATAAAGCGCCTAGAGGCAAGAAGTGTCAATCAATGTTTGCCGTGTAACATATTAACCTAGATATGCTGCAAATAACAAAGGGAGTCGCATGCATGTAGAGTGAACAGTTTATTGTGGGGGATTTTCACCAGGTGACCTCAGCAAGAGTGCGTGAGGAATGAGACAGAGCACTGACCGTCATGCCCACAAGCAATCAGGTGCAGCACATAGCAGAACTGTGCTGCACTTAGTGGGGTAGGTCGCCACTCTCGATTACGTATCTAATGGGTAAATGATACACAGAATATGAACAAAGTTGTGCAGAGCAGTGAAGATGTGTGAGAGTAAAGAAGAAAAGATAAGCTTAGTGATCGGCATTGTCCGAAACAGGCAAAGCCCATTTAAGCGCAAACACGACCACGACGCGTTCACTTATGTTATCCAGTGCCTTCGTATATGCATGAGCAATAACATCACTGATGCCTTCAGAAGCAGGTAGAACATAATTCAGTACATACTGGTGAGAATCAGTGGTTAACTTTTTTTGTTAGAAGAGCAGCTTACGCTGCACGACGCGCTGGAATCATTGCAAAGAGGTTGGTACGGACACGGGCCATGCAGCAGAGAGCTAAGGCTAACAAAAGGCAACAGCTTCAATAACACCTGCGAAACAACGGTCTACTAAAGTGTCTGTTGTGGTTGATGTTGTTTGCCGACATGCGTTTGAGCATGGACTCGGTCAGGATGCTCTTCGAACTATTGTGCAAATCGCGTCGGTCAAGACAAATTTAGATCAGACGAGTGTAACCACGTTGATCAAGAACTTGTATCCTGCTCAGCGAGTTCCTGGGGATTTAGTCATCACCATCGTGGGGGCCCTTGGTCAGGGTCGGGGCAAACCCTCACCTGGCACGCAAGACGGGCTTGTCAAGTGGCTCACCATTGTCCACGAGATCATTGAGAATCCCACCATTCTATCTCGTCTATACGGGGTACTGTTTGGCATGCTCGATATGATCAGTATCAGGTCTGTTTTTATCGCTGCTATGGTACGTACGAGTATTTACTAAGTTTATCAGAACTTCACTGTGCCACCTTCTCTCCTTGATTACCCGGAGGAAGCATGTGAAACCATTCAGAATACAACAATTGTACGTCAATTATAGAGTGAAGAAACTCAAAGTATGTCGTACTCAATGACACGCACTAACCTTGCTGCAGACTTGAACTCTCGCGCGGTCTGGGTAACGAGCCTGCACTTCAAGGTCTTCTCCGCGTTTACAAGGATTACTATCCCGATATCATCATCGGAATCACTTCCACGAGTCGCAAGTCGTTTGCTCCGGTGAGTTCCCGCGTTCTTGTACAACTCGACATGCGTCCTCAAAATATTCCTGCACTTCCCCGTCGTCGTCTGTCACATGCTTATACTTATCACTGATTTACAGCAATCTGATGCCGAGTGGCGAACAAAGATACTTGCTATCCAAGAAGCGGGTGCAGTAGTAGATGATTTCATTACCGACACACACAACGGTTTCAAGGTCTTACGAAAAGGTCCAAAAAGGAGCAAGGTTTCGGCCATCCCCGATGTCCACACCTATTATGCCACTGAGGTATGTATTGTGTCACAATTCAAGCTATATATGGTTGTTGATAGTGTTCCATAGAATTCTGTGACTCTCGAAGGGATTGACAGTGTGGAAGACTTTGTGGAGAAGTTGGACCGAATAGAGCCACCAGGGCAGTTGATTTCCTTCCTCACTGACCCGCTTTTACAAAAATATGTAGAGTTAAGACCGTCCCCAATTATATCGACCAGGATCAACTTGTGGCTTGCAACTTGTCTGGAAGACCAATTGGAAAATGGGAAGCTTGGTACAGGGGATCCCCAGTACCTGTCTGAAGTCCTTGATGGCTTACTCGCGCATGCGCGATACACCAAGGTACGCTTTGTATGTTGCCTCTTCTAGTGAAGATTTCTGACGTCATATAGCTTCTGCATCCCACTGTGCTTGTCTTTCTTCAAGAGTACCTCGGGATTTGGAACGGCGTAGACAGTGTTGACACTCTTTTGGGCTTGTTGGTCTACATACCATTCGAGTCTTTCAAAGAATCCTACTCAACTTACCTTACTTCTCTGGAACGGGTTCTGACAATGCAGGGCTTTTCCTTATACGAGAAACTCATCGATTTCTACAGCTCTCTTCTTCAGTATCAGACCTCCGTCTCTTCCCCAAACCAGCAAGCACTGAAGGATCTTACTACACATATTGCAACTTTGTCGACCGCGATTCTTCTGGCATTACCTCCCAACTCAGGTACCAGTCTCATCTCATCTATCCTTTCGTTCTACGAGCTGCTCTCCACATGCTCAAAACCACATGCCATACCTATAATTCTTCCTCCGATGCATCTAGTCTACTTTCTAGTCCAACATGCATCGCCAACAGTACTATCACGAACTTGTGGGATCATAGGAAATTATAAGTCAGCATTTGACCAACACCCAAAGCCTGTCAAGAACTACTACCCTGCCGCTGTCACTGACGCGCTGAATTGGTGTCTCCGCGATATCTACAACTTCATCTGGGTATCCCGCGCTCTTGCTGTGGCTGACCAGAAGTCCGTCGGTCTGTACTGCCAGCCTCCTGTCCGACTTGCCCTGAACGACTACCTGGCTAATCTGAATCGCGAGTACGGCATTGGTACTGCTTTCACACTCTCCAACAATGCGTGGTTGGCTTCTTTGTCAGCATCAGCATGGCGCGCCATCGAGGAGCAAGAATTTGAGAGGCACAGTCTTGACAAGAAAAGTACCAGGCGCCATCAAGGTCCTGTAAGCCAACGAAGCCTGGAAGCGTTAAAGAGACAAGGAGGAGTAAGTGTAGAGTGGGATGGCTCATCAGGGTACAAGGTTCTTGTTCTGCAGTGGTTGGAAGAGCGGGGTATGGGTGGAATCAAGCAGCTCATGTTTGCCACCGTTACAGACCTGAAGGGAAGAGTTTGAATGGCCGGTTCCTCAGCGGCACTTAAAAATCGAGTTTCCGAGTAGCTGGATTGATGAATCCCCCAAGAGATCGTTTTCCACATCTCGAACAACCATCATGGCGAGCATCTAATCCCGTAATAGCGCCATCATCCAAACGGAGGCATCGAGTCAAGTACGAAGTCAGAGAAGAGTCCTGCTTCGAGAAAATTCATAGGATCAAATGTAGTATCGAAATGAAATTGATCGGCCTCGGAAAGCGATGGCTCAGTCCCGTTTTCTCCCAGCCCCCTGCTCTCCACATATTGGCCAGATGCAGATTGATGTTCACCTGTTGAGACTGCGGAACTCGGTATTGTGGTAAATAAATCCGGTCCAGTTTGAGCCCGATGACGCAGTATATGCCGACGCAGGGCTTCGAGAGTCGTCAAGCAAGTCTTGACAGGGTCCCGCTGAGGCAGGTTATTCAATGCCAGAACCGTCTCTTCCCACGCAAGATCCCATGCATCGCCTCCAATAGAGTCGTAAATCGACGGGCAGATCCCGGCGAACAAGACGACCATCGCAGCTGTTCTTATGTAGAACATGTTGTACCACCACGCTCCTGTTGCTTCTGTGCGTGAGTGTTCTCGGATTGTCTCAATCAAGAGGATGGCGGTTTTGACGCAGTGAAGGGCGCAGTGGAGGGCGAATGGAGTGGCAAGGGCGGATTGGGGTGGTAGTTTGTGCCCATTGGAAGGCCGTGAGCCTGTGGGGAGGGAGAGTTGTCGACAGTATTGGAAGAAGAGGGGACGGTGTAGGAGGATACGCGCATGCAAGAATCTAACGTGGAGGACGTGAGACTGCTGCAGAAATATTCCGCTGGTGTCGAGAATGGGGGTCTGGTCGATTTTGGCCCACGATAGGACTGTAGGAACGCCGTGGGCGAATAGAGAGAGCTCATCGTCGAATTCTACGAGTACATCGAAGCGCGTGAATTCGTTCAGTTGCTCTGGTCGATCATTGGATTGGTCGTTGAGCTTGTACACGTTTAGTAGAATGCGACCCACAATACGATAAAGCTTGATAGCTTCCACAAAGAATGTAATGATGGATGCCGTGTGTAAATCTGTCCCATTAGTGGGTAACCAGTCATGTTCGTCTGCTGGCTCTGGCAGAGAACGGCCAGCATCACCAACCAACATAGCAGGGCGTCCAAGAGTCATGCTCACGACTACGTCCAGTGTGACACACCCATGCCACACTCGCCTTTTGATTTCTCGCTCTAAGGGATCTGTGGTTTGAATAGAGCGGGTTTCCTCCAGATGTAGGCCCAGGCCTTGCGCGAGTCTACAAGCTGTTCCTATTGAGATCCAACATTTGTTGGGGTAGCTCGTAGACTGGAAATACTGTGTCAACAGTAGGAGTGTCTGGACAACTGATATACTGCCTTCAGCGAAGAGATCTAAATTGAGGAGATTTCTTGACTTTTCCATGCACAAAGTTGAAAGCCTGTCTTTTTCACAAGCAGAGAAATCGGAAAATTGTATTCCGAGTGCCAGTGCTGCGTTTAATGCACAATGGAATATCACCGTCAATGGTCCTGAACTGTTCGATGCACCCAATCCAAGATTTGGCTTGCATCGTAAATGGTGGCTGGATGAAGACTTCCAAAGGTCGTCATATGCTTGGCTAAATGACTCTTTGTGCAGAAATGGATAGAGTACATGAACTCGATTCCAATGGAGAGACATGAGGTGGTCGGCAAGGTGTCTCGGTAATAAAGAGAGGTTTTCCGGTGGAATACTACATGCTGCTGATAGAATTTGCATAGGTAGGTCTTCTGTTATGTTTGAAGGAGATTTCCTAGCATCCTTCTCAAGGATGGCACTGTACATCTGGCGGGCGAAAGACAGGGCGGAAGAGCTCCCGTAAAATCTGTTTCTGGTGTCTGGCGAGTCATCAAGGCCTGTATTTGCTCCCATGGCATCAACAGGGCTGGTGGGAGTTGGGAAAGTGCCTTGGGTTGGAGGGATGTGCTCAACATTATCGTGTCCCGGACCTGCTACTATTGTAGTGTTTGGTATGGTAGAATGTGTAGAAGCAGCTGCATGTGTACGATCTAGCTCTTTTTCTAATTGCGAGATTCGATCTACCAACGATTGGATATAATCATTGGTCCGTGCAGCATTCACGGAGGTGGATTTGTACATGCACTGCCGCGAACGACTCGAGCAGCTTGCACATACTGGCTTGGCCCCATCGCAACGGGCTTTGCGACTGCGACATTGCTCGCAGGCAGCTGAAATTTTACGCCTTTTCGGCTCTGCATTAATTGCTGGAGAAGAGTGAGCGGCACGAGAGGGCATGGTGATTAATGAATGATGAGAGTTGTATTGGTTGGTGGATGAGTGGTTGAGAGCCATCTCCAATGACAAAGGTCTTCCACAAACACCACAAGAATTTCTATTAGCGCTAATATCTTGTCCATCGCCTACCTTCTTTTGTGGCGTTGTGTAGAGCACATGTTGTGATTATCACTATTTTAGTGGTCTTCAGAGCACCTAGCCGAGGTAACAAAAAAGAGTTGCTCTAGGGCTAGTCACGTGGAGCTGTAGGTACTAATAAGAACTTTGCAGTATCGATCTGTATAATGTACAATGCTGCTATCTAAGCTTGCCTTGTCATGACATATATAGGTTCCAAATCCGCTGTATGTCCAAAGTAGTAAATCACTCGGAACTTGTATCGATTTCTTATTACACTGGAGCTTAACATCCCCTTGTGAGATTTCTGGAAGGCAACACTCAACCAAACATGGCTACGAAGATATAGCTGCTGTGGAGATATCGGTTGAGTGAAACACAGACGGAGTTGGGAAGGGGACGGATATTCGAGGAGTTGAAATGATAGAACTTGATGCCATACAGCACTGAAATGATGCGCAGATACGGAGCTTGGAAGTAGCAAAAAATTAGAACTGGATACCTCTAGTTTAAATCTGGTACTAGTACTTGAGGGTTGTGGATTTTAGGAAGAGTTAGAACGGTCGTTTTGTCAAGATTGTGAGACTCTTTGGTAAGATTCTAACGGTCAATTTCTCAGTCCACTTAAAAGGATTTCATTTCGATCTAATCCAAAATATAGACATACTCCTGTAAAATAAAATCGTCTCCCAGCTCCAATTCTAGAGCCTTTTTGATAGAGATCAAAGCTGGGTGTTCCATATCAGGCTCTGCCATTAAGCGTGCAAGGTTTCCTATTCTGAAATGAAAATTCGCCAATAAATTGGTGGAAGGACGGTACTTGTAGCAATAATTCCACTCCATGAGCTCCCGTTGTGTATGGTGTCAAGCTCCAGGGCGGCACCTTGCCACGTCAAGCACGCCGCTTCGAGATTTTTTTCCCAGAAGAGACGGTTCCCATACTATGTCGTGGCCATATATTGAGCTATTGTTGTGTCTTTCTATGTCCATTTGTGCTTTGACATATTCTTTTGCACAGTCTCGGCAAGATCGCGCTCAACTCGGCTGCCTAATTTTATCCTCTTGAATCCTCGGAAAGTGTGGAAAGGCGCCAGAACTGCCTGTTGCATATTTTCGGCGAAGAAATCTTGAAGAATAGGCCTGTTACGCGGGACTGGACGACTGTGTATGCTGGGTACCACTATAGTGTCATAAAAGCTTTCTCACCAAAACCTTTCACATACGCGTCACTGTCTGAGAGTCCTTGACAGAATTTGTCAAGATCTCGATGGAGAATCAATAAAGTGCAGAGACGCATCAATTGCATATACATTGATTCTGATCCATCTGATATTTGAATTGGGGCTGACCTCTAGAGGGACATAGTAAGAACAGTTTCTTTAAATATTTTGAAAATCGCTGGGTCTTCTGACACTACAGGAATTCCAGCAATCACGAGAGCGAGCGATAATGGGATGCCACCTGCAGAACCGGTCATAACAAAACGATTCGACTTGACCGGAACATAGTAGGCTTCACGGTGGATATCGCTATTCGTACGGAGAATTGCTGTTTCGATGGCATGAATTGCGTGTAGGGAGTTTACTTTCACACCAGCACTGATTTCAGAGGGCGGTGGATCAAAACTGCAGAGCAGGATGCAATACATATTCTTGCGAATCTCGCTAGGGAGATCGCTAAAGCGAAACGGAGTAGAGTCCATTGTATGGTCAGGGCAGGTACTTCTGTTTAGTAGGTGAAATCGGATGGCAATATCAGGAAAGGAATTGAAGATACAAAGTTGGTGAACTAAAGACAGACTGTTGCAGTAGAGGTCAGACAATGTTTATTGTTACCATATAACGGGGTTCTTCAAGGTACGGGGAAGCCACTTTTCCAACTTGGGCTGCGCCAAACGCGCAATTATGTGCAACCGCGTCAATTATGCTTCTATCTGTGGAGTCAAGTGAACTGAGCCGCCTTGTCAGATCGACCAGGAGTTCTGCTCAGTAAAATCAAATTCGACCTACAAAAGCAGCATGAAGTAGCAAAAGATCAACTTCTAGCTACAGCACCCAGCAGATGTGTATGGTCCTCCGCTACAAAAATTACGTTAGAAAAACCCCATCATCCAAGACCGAATTGCTGTTAGAATTGGTACCACCAAAGCCTAAAAACTCAAGCAAGGATAAAATAAAATGCACTGCTTAAATATACATGGTTCTAAGTGCAAATATAAATGCAGTACCTGTATCTGTGCTTCTTTTTCTAAGGTTTAGCTTCACATGAGTTCTGACTTAGCAAGCAGAATCACCGTATGGTGTGATTAGTTCAAATTAGCCCTTATTTCCCAATAAACAACAAATCATCTAGTGAAAAAATTGCACTACAGCTCAGCAGCTCTGTGCGTTTTTGGACAAATTTCATTGATTTTTGTTTTTAACTCAATTTGTACTCATCATCGACCCAATGGTTCAAACGAAAAAGCTCTTCTTCTAAAGGCTGAGATTGCGTTGATTTGTTGTAATATCAATTTGCCAGATACCAAGACCTGCGCATTTTGGTGGGGGTTAGACTGCCATTTCGTGACTGTGCCATGGCGTCAACGTCACTGAAACCATGAAACTCTAATAACTTTCCATTGCTAAAGCAGCGAACACAAAGTTAATGGTTACCATAAATCAACACTACACCAAATCTGTAAATTGTCTACTAGAACTTTCTGGCGGCCTCTGTATTGTTCTACACGCATTTGCATTCACACCGCAAGATAATACCACTTTTTGGTTTCAATTGAGGAAAAACAATAACCTTTCTGTTATGGCACGCGGGCACCAGCGCACAGTGCCCAAATACCGTTCGTCATTTCCGCGCTATGTCGTATTTCGAACCCAAAAAACTGGGCCCGTGTTAAGTAGCTCAAGAACAACAAGGTTTGTACCCAGCTGTGCCTTGCACCCCCTCGGTATACATT
The DNA here is from genome assembly GCA_022701365.1 of Mycocentrospora acerina. Taxonomy (NCBI): domain Eukaryota; kingdom Fungi; phylum Ascomycota; class Dothideomycetes; order Pleosporales; genus Mycocentrospora; species Mycocentrospora acerina. The sequence continues at coordinate 728,461 of JAKUHH010000080.1, forward strand.
ATAAGCCGTCAGTCGCGGGATTTTTACATTCCCCCGGGCTAGGTTTATCGACTGATGTCAGGCCAACTTGAGTCTACCCTCGAACTCCTACCTGGAAGCAGATCCTATGCGTGCTTCCTCAACATGGGTTGGCTGAAACGACCGATTCCATGGCAGGTGTGATTTTACTAGCCGTGATGCATACTACTTATGCTATGCATTCCCAACGTGCGAGACACCATCTGTCAATTCGTTCTTCGGTTTGAATCGTTAGTCTGCACAAGACCACAATCATCAAAGTGTTTCCAAGATGCCTGGAGGTATTCATGCTCCCATTACAGAAATTCTGAAATGGCCAAAGTCAAACCTTAAAAACCCAATATTAAGACCAAACACACTCCTCTGGATTTCTTGTATTTGCGGCCCCATTACTGTTTGCATGATGATAGTAAGGTTGTGGGTTAGAGTCATATATCGGCGCAATCCTGGCTGGGATGACTGGCTGATGCTGATTGCCACTGTATGTCCGAGATGGCTCATATGTGTTGTTAAACTCACAATTTTAGATACCAGCCACTGCACTTACAGTAGTTATTGCATGTGGTAAGTATACCAAATACCAATGCGGATGAAAATTGACGCGGTGTAGCAAGTACCACTGTATTCAACAGGCATATCTGGGATGTCGATTTCATTGGAGAAGTGGATAAGATTGTTGCTGCAAGAAAGTATATCTTTGCCATATTGCTAATGTTCAACAACACGTCTGGCATTATCAAGATATCTATCCTGCTATTCTATCTTCGGCTCTCCGATCGTGGCGTATCGAAGAGATATCAATGGGCAATCTGGCTCAGCATAGGTTTCGTTGCGACATACACCATTATCATGTCAATTATCCCCTTTGTTGTATGTCATCCCTTCTCGGCGTTCTGGGATCAAATGGATACAATTAAGATGCTCCAAGGATACAAGTATGACTGCCTTGATGAAGGTGCCGACATTCTAATTGGATGTATCTGCTCAGCCGTCCAGGATCTGCTCACTGCTATCCTTCCCACCTTCCTTTACTGGGATCTCCAAATCCCCATCCGCCAAAACCTGGCAATATTTGCGATATTTGCCATTGGATACGGCGGTGTTGCACTTGCTAGCATGCGTGCGTACTTCACTTGGAAGACATACAACGCAACTTATGATGTCTCGTGGGAGACGTGGAACCTTTTCATTGTAACTATGCTAGAGCTGCACGTCGGCGCATTTTGCGCCAACGCACCTAGTTTTAAGGTGTTTCTCACCTTTCTCATGAAGGAGAAGCTTCCTTCAATGGCTAAATCGGCAGGTTTATCACGTGGGAGGTTCAGCAAAGCGAGCTACCCTTCGGGATCAAGGTTGGACAAGTCGAACAACAGCAGTGTGCTTGAAAAGATTGCCTGTTTGTTTTCGAAAGATCAAAGCACGCATAGCGAGAGCGCATACTTCTCTAAAAATGATACAACAATTGCGGTCGATGTTCATGGGGATATCCATGCCCGGAAAGAACTTTATGTCATACGCTCCCCACCGCTGGTCATAAACAAAACAACAAGACCCATCCGTCACAGCGTACACGAGTCCGCAGACACCATTTCCATCCTCGGCAATTACGATGACATCGAGTTAGATCGCTATACGCCTGGCATGAATTGGCGCACATCAAGTCTTGACGACATCGAAGCTGGTACCCATCATCCAATTTCTCCGAGACCCCAAGAAATCCTCCGCACTGTCAAAGTCCAGACCCAGGCATCCACAGTTCAAGAAATTTCGGACACACCAGGAGCCATTGCGACATTACAGATTATGGACCAGTACGACGGAAGCAGGCAACCAACCCCATATCACAACTTGTCTCGGAGCCCAAGCCGGCAAAAGCCCCAATGGCAATCCTGGTCATAAGGCACCCACAGTTTTAGCATACAGCCGAGAATTTGCCAAGGAGAGAATGAAAGATAGAATAAAAAAATTGCTTCACCCACGATTCATACAGTACTTTCTGGGATGTATGCTGGGGTAGACCCGAAGTCTTCGTAGGCCTCACTTACCACCATTAAATCATGTAGAAACAAGTTAGCTACGTAATCCCTTCTTCACATTGGTAATTGTTGTCAATCCTATATTCTACGGCAACTCCTTGAAAACGCGCAGATTTTCGAATTTATCAACTACCCCAGTACTACTACTACAAGGTTAGTCTGTCATATTATACACAACTTGAGATAGGCGTTTTAGAAGAGCTTAGGAAATCTATTCACCCATACAAGGTACCACCCTGCTTTGTAATTGCTTCTTACGCTTGATGCTTCATTTTTTCTTTTAGCAAAGCCGTCCAGACTGACGATAAGGCGCAAATCTCACAACGCTTGACATCACGCTATGGCAGCTAGCTCACATTCATTCCCTCGTTTTCTTTTTTACCGTCGTTGGATTTGCCACGCTAGCGTGAAACAGGGAGAGCTAAGGGGGTTCTTTACGAAGTATAGCCACCCATATTCACATTCACGTACGATTCCGGCCGCCAGGTTTCCCCCCACCACCATTACTACTGAATTAGAGCAGCTACTGGAAATGATTATCCTGATCTTCGTCTTCACCTTCATTTCCGTCACCGTCATCACCATCGTCATCACCAGCATCACCAAAAAGACAAGCAATACCACTTCCATTTTCCCCAAAACTATCCAGGTAACCATACCACGTCCCACTTCCCACGTCCCCACACAAACCTCACCCCAATCCCTCCACTCGACCAATCTACAAAGAAAAAGCGGAAGATGCCTTTCCCCCTTCCCACGTTTACGCGGGGAACGGAGCATGCCACAAGCTCCACACGCTAGCACCACCCAGTTCCACGGCATTATCCGTGTCCATCCTTTCCCTTTCTCCACCAAGACGCCGCTACCCAGGTAGGTGGGCCGATGGACGGGAATACAGACAGATGGATGGATCAATAGATAGGCAGATAGATAGATTAACATGTAGACAAAGGCGGGACGATAGTGCATGTATAGCCGGGAAAAAAATGCGGTAGCGAGAAATGGTCGGGGGGTTCTTTTTGGCGCGTGTTTCGGGAACAAGGACTTGAATAGTAGGGTAATGGATAAGCTTTGATTACGTACGGAAGTGTAGTTCCTTGGTTTGACACCCGGAAGTTAAATCGGCATGGCTGCATGAGACGTTTTGCTGTGGGTTGGCGGGTAAGTAGACGTTTTGCTGTGAGTTGGCGGGTAAGTCGTGGTGGTTGTTGAGAATGTTAGGTTTGTGATTCAATTTTCTACATGCATGTTCGCTTGGCGCGGAAAGTGGTATATACGAAGGAGCTCGTTTTGTTTTTGGTTTGTGTTCTGCTCGCCAGATATTAGTGCAAAACCTACAACTAACGAAAATATAGAAGCTCTTTTGTAGTTTGGTGGTTTCTGGAGCGAGCGCAAGGGGTTTCTAATTGCAGGGTATTCATGATGAACATACTCATCTTATGCATACTTTGTTAGGTCAAGGTAAAAGAGTCGGGAAACTTTGCAAGTGCCATACCCCCACTTGTTGCACCACTACGTCAATTCTTCTTCCTATCCGGCCCATTGCTCATATGTTGATAACACTTTATGTATACATATAGTATGTGACTCTCCCCTAACAATCCAGTAAATGCTCACCTGCTGTACGAAAAACAATTAAAAACAAATGTGGCCATCCGCAGGTATATGTGTCCCAAAGTTTCATCCTATCTAAAACAAAAGCCCGTATCATCCAATTCCACGTATCTTTCACAATGCTGCTCATCTATCAGCGCATTCTATAGTTTTCATATGCCTGCATAGGGTCAATGATGATCGTGTCCAAATCCATAAACGCCATGATCTCAGAGTTCACGTCAAACGCGCCCGATTCGTCGAATGTAAGGTCAAGACTCTGCTGCGATTGAAGGGGGTTCATCGCGTCCCTAGGGGGTATGTTAGAAGAAGAAGAAGAAGGAGGAGGAAGAGGAAGAGGGATGCTTGGGATGTGGAAGTCTCAAACGGAGAGTACTTACGGGTCGAAGTCATTCCACAGCTGAGCGATGAGTTGGTCATCCAAGTGGAGTGGTGTGCCCTCGTTGCTACCCTCACGTTTGATACTGGGATTGTTTTTGTTTTCGCTTGAGGGCTTGATGTCAATGTGAATACCTAAATCGGCGAGTCGTATTGGTGTCTCTTCGGTCACCATTTTGGTGAAGCCAATCTGCTCCATACTCCGGCAGAGCGCTATGCAGGTCTCGATATGGTCGCGATACTGATGTACTCTTGTGTGTGCATATGCAAGAAGGGAAATCATAACTAGGCGAAGAATGCATGTGCTATCAAATGCTGTAAGACTTGATAACATGCCGTCGACGGCCATTTGTTGCAGGATAGCAAGACATTTCTGTGCAGCATCAATGCATGTTTTGCCCATTCGTTCGAACCACATTTTCTTAGACGAGTCGAGAGTCGTGTGTTTGATGACTAGGTAGAGCAGGAAGGGACGCGTGAGGAGGATAGTGGTGCTCCAGTATTGGAGGTGGAGGACGGCGACAGCGCGTTTGTGCGTTGGGGGCGCTGGGTTCTTGTAGTCTAGATGGGCTGGTATCCGCATGTACCATTTTCGAAGCGAGAGCAAAGACTCGGACACGGTTGAGAAGGAAATTGTCTTTGCAGAACGTTCTGTATAGACTGCTTGGATTATTTCTCGCTTCAGAAAACACAGAGAAGTCGAGGTAGGTAGCCAATTCAGCGGCGTGTACAGTCCAGGATTCAGAGTCTACAAAAATTAGCTTTTTTTTTCAACTGTCGTCGTCAAGTGAGACTAACCTGTTCGGAGGAAGCTATAGTGGTGATTCTCATGTTTCGTTCGTCGATGATGGTTGGGCTGCCATTTCTACATGCAATTTCCTGATCCAGCATGAACAACGTCCACCATATTCGGCGATTCTGCTCGCGTTCCAATACCATACCAGATGCGGCTTGATCGCGGTGCAAACCGAGGGAAAATGCCATTTGAATGCTCGCTCCCATGTAAAGATAGGAACTCACTCGAGAGCACATGTTTTCGAGGTGAATGCTCTGACATTTGTTAGCCGTGGAAAAAAATTGATGATGTGGTAATCACTGACTAGGATCGTCAGAGCGCGGATACTCTCAAGATCCGCCTCATCATATACGGCTGGAATTAACTCCTTTGCCAGAGCGAGGTAGTCCTCAGAGGACTTGGCATCCAGTGGTGCACTCGAGTTTGACGATGGCGAGTAAGCATTAAAGTCTACACGATTGGATGCCCCGACGGAAAACATGGCATAAAGTGAGCACATCCACGAGCTTGATAAAGTTGCTAGAGTGGTGCTCAAGTATGTATCATCCACTCGTCGTAAAAGGGATTCGACGGGATATAGCCAGTAGGTACAGTGTACATCCTGGAGATATCTCGCAACATAAAGATCGCAGAGAGGTCGAGGCGGCAGATAATAGACCTCCTGTACGGTTGCTTCTGGGCATGGTGATGAGACTGGCAAAGACGGCGGGTAGGATCCTACTTTGGGGGCTTCAATAATGGCTGGGTTCTTGTGTTGATTCCCCAAAGTCCCAACGGCACCGTTGAAGGGTATATCGCTGTGGTTACCGACGTATCTGAATTTTCCTCTCGAGTCCTTCATCATGCAGCCTAAGGTTCCGTGCAGATCATCCACATCCTGTGCTTCTGTATTTGGAGGAACTTGCCCATCATCTGAAGGCGTTTCACTTTGTGCAAAAAGTCTGTCAGTATCCTGGATAGGCGGTGCGGCCAAGGAGCCATCTTCAATGGCCTTTACAATAGTTCGTAGCGACTGCAAGTTCAATTCGCGATCTGGGAAGAAATGCTGCAGGATACGTGTTGAACATTGATACTCCTCCTCGGTGACATGGTAGTAGGGGCGTTTCTTTCTTGGCGTAGCAATGGTGCACGTGGCGCCAGTGCGAGCACAGTAACGACATGGCCCTGGAACTTGAAGACGTCAGCCATCCGACATCAGTCTACTTGGCAAAAGACATGGCCTTACTAGGGTCAATGCACTACAGTCCCGATCAGTAAATAAGACGGATATGGCGCGGGTGATTGGGTCTACCTTTGTCTTTCTGCTACGACACCGATCGCAGCTGTTGTGCGCTCGATGCGCATGTGGTGCCCTGAGGGAAGCGACAGGTCGTGATGTGGAGGAGCTATCAGCCATGGCGCTTTGGCGACGTTCCAGGATCCCCTAGAACAGAGGCTGTTTTCATTCGGCCGAGCTGCAGCGCGTTGGTAGGATGGGGTGGAGAAGTCGCGAGCTCGGTGGGACAGAGCCGATGGCGTATCGCGAAAATTGCCGACAAGGGGACAGGGTCAATGCACGCGATACTCGTTCAGTGCGAGACATGACGGTGTTGGGCCTCACAACGGCTAGAAATTGAGACTGATCGAGGGGATAACATGCGACTTCTAACTGCTAAGTTCGGGCCTTGTACAAAGGTTATCCACGCCTTGGTGCGGCCGACGGAAGCAGCGGGCATGATGGTTGTGATAGGCTAAAGACCCGTTCGTATCCCGTGAACAGAATAGGCTAGTATCTTAACATGAGCTTTACCAGTGCGAAAGACGATTTTCTCAACTAAAGAAGCATCAATTGTTAAAAACTTGACAAGTAGTGATTCGGCGACAATTAACGATCGTCCGGGAGAAATACTGACGTTAAGAGTGACAGCTTCCTCTGGAGGTGTACTGAAGATGTGGCTTCGTACAACCCTCGCACATGCAAACATTTTGCTTTTTCTTCTCATCTCTACCAAGGAGCACATCTAAACATTGGTACAGTCCACAGGCACGAGAGGAATCACATAGGGAACGATGGCATTTGTCTAATAACGTGGAGTTTCATTCAAATTTACTAACACAGGTGAGCACAACAGCCAGTACTGCGTATCCACACGGCAACTGCAGCTCAGAAATCATACCCAAAGAAGAGCAACTACCAGCGATGCGACCAACGCCACAGTTTGTGAGCGTGCATACATTGCACTACCCGCGCCCTGCACATTCAGTTTAACAACCGCGCCGGGAAAGTTGCATCTTAATTCGTTACCGTCCGGATCGCGCAAGCCGTAGGAAAGTGCCCTGGCAGGAAAGTCTGGACACGAGAAGCCCAGCTGTGCAGGACAACTTCTAACAATGTCAAAACACAAGTCCTCACAGGGAAGCATTTCCTTGTACGGACCGGGGCTGATTGTCGTGTCAATCATTGGATTGCGGCTTTGGCTGTATGCAAAACGGTCTCGCTTGGTTTCGTTGAACTCTCTGGTCAAGTTTCCTTCATAGGGCAAGGTGCCGTTGGGAAAGGGACTCTTGATGTTCCGCTCTTGGAGCCAAATATCATTTGCCGACCAGTCTTCGCAGCGCGGAACCAGCACAGAGCATAGCCAGCGTTTGTAGTCTGTGCGGCAGTCATCACAGGTGCGGGCGAGCGAGTACTGCGCGTCCGACGGGGCGTCACAGGCCACCTGGGCGAGCGAGTTCTCAAAATTTTGGTAGTAATCGCGCGCTTGCTGCTCATAGACGTCTTTGAGCTGGGTGTCGTTGAATTTGTATTTCAACGAAGAAGGTACTGCGTAGGCGACTGAGTCGCAGAAGTCGAGGTCGAAGAGAACCTGACAGGAGTCCTCTGGCTGATATGTCAGCGTTGGTGCGGTGGAAAGATGCAGCGGAGGGGTGAAGCTTACCTGCTTTGGTGGTCCAGTTGAATTGCTGGAAGACCTTACCACCAGCTCTCACCGTGCCGACTCCCGGCAGCTGCCAGGTCTCTTCGTTTCCTTGGACAACGAGGTAGCCATTGTAGGTTGTGGCAGCCTCGAGGCCCTGTACGTGGAACTGGCCCTTGGGATAGCCGGCGCCAAAGTGAGTCGTAATGGTCGTGTCGGTGGTGAGATTGCTAATGGTCGTGTTGTCGAATTGCCGTTTGACGGCGCAGTACGAGTGCTCCAGGCCTGTGACGGGTGTTCGGTCGCCGGCCGGGAAGGCATACATGGTAAAGGGGTTGTTCTGCTTCCATTTATTGACGTTGTCGGTTTCGTTGGAGGCGGTGACGTTTGGTGCAGTGAGGTTGTAGGTGATGAAGAGGGCAGACTCGCTGTCCGTGTCGACCATGAACAGGAAAGGGTTGGTGGCGTTATAGCTGTGATAGAAGCCATCGGTGCTCGCAGCCACCTCAAAGTGCCAGCTCCCGAACCAGTCGTCGCTGAGCGTTGGTGCCGCGATGCCAATGTAGACGTCGGTGGACGCGTTGGCAATGAAGCTCGCAAAGCCGCCGTCAAAGGGGATGCCCGTCCGGTTGGTGGCCAGGTTGTTGGTTGAGGCGGGGCCGGGCTTCTGGTTCTGCGCCGACGTCGAGACGTACATGGTCAGCTGGGGCGAGGCGGGGCCGGTCGTGTTGCCGCGAGGGACGGGCTGCTGGCACGTGTTTGCCGAGATCCAGACGCTGCTGCTATTGTTTGCCTTGTTCTGCTTGGGCGCCGCGAGCATGAAGTAGGCCGTCGTGTCGGGATTCATGTCCTTTTCCGCCTTCTTGTTGTTGGCCAGCTGGCTCACTTCGGCCACCTGCCGTCCCAGCAGGCCGCGTGCAAAGTAGGCAAAGTCGGACACGTAGCCCTCGGCGGCATCGCCCTCGAAGCCCTGCTCTTCTTGCTCTTCCTGCCCACCAAGCGACGCGGGCAACCCGAGCTGGCTGCCGTCGCCGGGCGCCGAGGCCACAACAAGCTCATCGGCACACGCGAGCGGCGCACGCAGCGCAACTAGCAGACAGCTCACAATGGCATACGCAAGCAGCCCCGACTGCGGCCATGCGCGCTTTGGCGGTTGCATTGCCCTCTGCGCTGCCCTATCGACGGTTCTGGGGATACATGAGGGGGGTGTGCGCAGAAGGTGCGCAACGTGGGTGAGCGGGTGGGGGTTTGGAAGGCGCAATAGGGCAATTGGGCAGTTGGAAAGTTGGATAGTTGGGCAGTTGGGTACCAGTTGGATAGTAGCTGGATAGCCGGATATCAGTCGGATAGTGGGATACCAGTTGGATAGTCGTTGGATGGTGGTTGGATATCTAGCTGGACCCCTGCTGTCAGAAAGAGCATAGGTACCTAGTGGTTGTTGTGCTGACGGACCCTGCCAAGCTCCATCTCCACCTCCACCTCCATCTAGTTAACGTTTGACTTGCAAATGAACGCATACCCTTCTGCTCCATGTACACCTTCTCTTCCAATCGCGTGCAAAAGAACACGGCTGCCTAACACAGTACACGGTCAAGGCCATCTTACCTGCAGCCTCAGCCCTCGTATTGTGGTCCCGTGTGACACACAGTCGCTAGACAACCTCCTTCTCTGCAGCCAAGCCATGTTTGTGCTTGGTCGATTGACATGTATAAAGTCGCGACTCTGCGGCACGATTGAACGCTCTGCATCTTGACTTACCACTATCCCATGTTCCCACCACCAAAAACAATGAAAGCATGGACTCACACGAGCGCTGGCCTCTACTCAGACGTCCTCGCTCTCTCCACCCTGCCCACCCCTGCCCTCACTTCGCCGACTCAAGTCTTGGTCCGAATATCCCATTGTGCCCTAAACCCAGGGGGCAGTATCATCATGCAGCTTATTCCCTTCTTCTTCCGTGGCTCCCTGGCAATCCCGGAGATGGACTTTTCAGGCACAATTGTGGAGACGGGCGCACGTGTTGCCGCTGGACGAGGTCTGCTTCCAGGTACCTGCGTCTTCGGCTCTATTCCCCTCGCGCACCATGTCAGAACGACCTCTGGCGCACTAGCTGAGTATGTCGTGGTAGAAAGTGATGCAGTTGTCAAGATGCCAGACGCCATCAAGCCAGAAGAAGGTGCTGGATTGGGCATCGCCGGTGCCACGGCCCTTGAGATGATTAGGGCCGCCAATCTGAAAAAGGGCGACAGTGTGCTCGTAAATGGTGCGAGTGGAGGTGTCGGACATTTGGTTGTGCAAATGTGCCAGCACGAGGTCGGAGAGTCAGGCAAGGTCGTTGCTGTTTGTTCTGGGCGAAATGTAGAGTGGATCGAGAAGTACGGTGTCGAGGTCATTGATTACACCCTCCATGTGCCACTACATACCCATTTGGCGAGTATATTTGGACAAACTCGCTTCGATGCGGTTATTGATGCTGTGGGAATCCAGAGTGTCTTTAATAACTGCCCCAAATTCCTTGCCAAAGGGAAACCCTACGTTACAGTCGGTCCGCGTGCTTACAGTTATACATTTACAGGCATGTGTGCAACACTCTTCGACATGGCTAAAAACGCTCTTTGGCCGCAAATTCTTGGAGGCACTCCCAGGCCATACTATCAAGTATCGGCAACCGCAAACCTCAAGGCCATGGAAGCTTTGGCTAAGATGGTGTCAGAGGGCATGTTAAAAGTTCATGCTAGAGTGTACGCCGAGACACACATATCCCAGGCATATGAGGATATGTTGGGTGGGCATGCGCAGGGAAAGATTGTGGTCATTGTAAACGATGAATTGGGAGATGGTACAGTGACGTGAGCCAAGAGTGTCAAGCCACTTCTGAGGTTGAAGACGCCCCAACCATTTCCTTCTTCTGCCTTTTTCTTTACATATTGTCTACCTCTGTTCTTCCTTGTTCGGTTGTCTACAATTCTTGACTTAATACACGCTGATGGTCATGCGAAAAATGATCCGTACTGAACGCGTAGAGTTATGCGGCTTATTTCCGTTAGTAGCTTGATGCTACCAGTGTGGAGAACCGAGGCAAATGACTAGACATCGGCTTCTGAGATGCACATGTGCAGAAACCTAAACACCACTATATATCATCTCAACCGTGCACACTCTGCAGGTGTTGCCTTGGAAGCTTTAGAAGATTCGATTGATTCTCCACGCAACATGTCGCACCAACCACTCGCCGCGTCTTCGTCTACATCTGGTTTCTTTCAAGAGCTCCCTTCTCTTCCGCCCCAGTATACTACGCCTGTAGCAATATCAACAAGCCAGTCTCGAAACAAGCACAGTCACGCGGCTTCTGACGACCAAGTACTGTCTCGAATACTTGATCTCTACCTTCCATCTAATGCCACCGAAGTGACCAAACATGTCCATCACATGGCTCGAGTAGCACTAAATCCTTCTGTTCTTGTGCACGCTACAGACGCAGAAACAAACCATCCTGTCCTTCGGCCACTGACAACGTTTGGTGAAGAGAATAGGAATGATCCGTTATGGACAACCTCGGGATGGCAACGACTGAAAGAAATTGGATATGAGGAGGGGGTTGTGGCGGTCGCATATGATCAATCAAAGACGAAATTTAACCGACGCATACACGAATTTGTGCTTGGACATCTGTGGAGCTGCACAGGTACTATGACGGGCTGCCCGATGAGTATGACCGATGGAGCGGCAACATTGCTCAGCAAACACTTTCAAGACTCGGATGGAGAACAGCCAGGTCGCGGGAAGGTAATCCGCGAGGCTTACCGCAGGCTAACAAGTCGAGATCCAAAACAAGCCTGGACAAGCGGACAGTGGATGACTGAAAGAACCGGCGGTAGTGACGTCTCCGGCACCGAAACCATCGCCTCTCGTCTATCTCAAGCAGAACTCGAGAAAGAAGCTGCTGAAGGACGAGACGTCGATGCCATTGGGCAGCCTCTTGGTCCCTGGAAGATCAACGGCTTCAAATGGTTCAGCAGTGCTACCGACTCTGAAATGGCGGTCCTCCTCGCCCGCACATCTGCCGGCGGCCTCTCCGCCTTCTACATCCCCATGCGGCGGCGCATCGGTACCAGATTCCCATCCGCAAACATCATCAACGAAGAAGCTCCGCCGCGCACAGAACTAAACGGCATCCGCATCCAGCGCCTGAAGAACAAACTCGGCACCAAATCCCTCCCCACCGCCGAACTCGAACTCAAAAACGCGCGCGGCTGGCTCCTCGGCACTGAAGGGCAAGGCGTGAAGGAAATCTCCGCCGTACTAAACATCACGCGCCTCTCCACCGCCGCCGGCAGTGCAGCAAACTGGTCGCGCGGCCTAGCCATCTGCCGCGCCTACAGCAAAGTCCGCAAAGTGCGCGGGGGGCTCCTCCAAGACAACCCCGCGCATCTACGCTGGATGGCTGGCGAAACAATAAAATACCACGCCGCAGCTCACTTTGTCTTCCTCGGCGTCGCGCTCCAAGGCGCCGCAGAGCAGTCCTGGAGCGAAATGGTCGCCAACACAAAAGCAGCGGGCCTTGTCCCCAGAGATAAATCCCACGTCGCTGTACTTCTGCGGTTGCTGCTTCCCGTCATGAAAGCACAGGTTAGCGTTGCGTCGGTGGATGGGTTGAGGCAGTGTATGGAGTGTCTGGGTGGAGTGGGGTATTGCGAAAACAACGAGGATGGCGGGCTGATGAATCTGGCCAAGATTTATCGTGATAATCTGGTGAATCCCATTTGGGAAGGGACGGTTAGCGTCATGGCTGAGGATGTGGTGAGGGTATTGACGGACAAGCGGCTTGCTGGCGGAGATGTGCTGGGAAATGCGTTTGCGCCGTGGGTGAGGGCTGTGCTGGGGACTTGCTCTGGCAGGTTCTCAAAAGAGGTTGGTATGGTCAGTGTGGCGCTGGAGAAGTTGATCGGCCGAGTCAACGGTGTGGAGAGGGGAGAGCTTCTGTATCGCGGGAGAGAGATTCTGGAGCTTGTTGAGGCGGTGGTTGCGGGCGCGGTGCTCATGTATGATGCGGACGTGGATTCTGATCCCGTTGCGGAAGAGGTTGCTAGACGGTGGGTGAGTTCCCGAATGGCGAGCTCCGACGAACCGCAAGATTCCCGAGCGTGGCTGGAAAGAGTGCAGATGGATAAGAGCATATTCTTGGGGTCTCCGAACACTGAGTCTGAAAAACTTGCGAAGTTGTAGATATAAGATGTCGACTAGTAATTTCAAGCACAACACTTCTTTTTGAGAAACTTGGTTATTAAGCCTAAACCGCATTCGAATCACTGTCAACGTGCTTTTGTATGCAGCAAGTCACTCTGGAAGAAAAGTTCTCATACAGGAATCCATTACTTAGCACCGGGATGCTACTTTTCCCAGCTATTACACTGCATTCATATATATATCCATCCATCCACCCATCCATTTGTGCATATATGGTATCTCGCATCATGAGAGGGGGAAAAAATCCCGAGGAAAAAAAATAAAAAACGAAGAAGTGAAAGAAAACACAAACACCTCCCAATGCAACGACACCATGTGCCAGAAACCCCCTCAATCTACCACCTCATTCTATCAAAGATATTGCTGCTCCTAACATCCCTCTTCCTGCTACCCCCAGGCAGCGCAGAGGTGCAGTCAATAAGCCCCTTGGCATCCACACCGATCATGCTCATCCTAGTCATTGCGCCCACAAACGCCATATCCCACGCGCCCTTGCTGAGCGCAAACGTCGCAAATGGCAGCATAGTGAGGGGATTTGTGGCAATGCTCTTATCGACGGGGAGGGTAAAGGGCGCACCTCCAGACTTGGTTTCTTGGTAGTACTTGTTGTCCCAGGTGCCGGGGGTGGAGTCCAGGGTTGCATTGGCCTGGGAGGGGTCGGTGAAGCGCTGGCGGGCGGTGGTGTGGGCGCCGATTAGGGCAGCGAGATCGATGGGGGAAAAGCCCTTGGATGCTGGGGGGAAAGAAGAGTTAGTAAGTTGGAATGATGACAAAGAGTGTGGTAAGGGTGTATTTACCAAAGAGTTTAACCATTTCGACGGCGTTGGCGTGGCCGTTGGGGAGAATACCCGTGGGGTTAGGGGCGCTGGAATCTTTACGCCCGACTTTCACGGGGACGGTGGGGCCGCCGGGGCAGGTCTTGATGGCGTGGGCGGCGGCGAATTGGATCAGGTCGGCTGCTCCGACGTTCTTCTGCTGGGCGAGGTCTCCGAGGTTGCTACAGAGGCGCTCAATGCCTCTGTTTTCAATGTTGGAGCATTCGCCCGCAAGGATAAGAGACCCGTCACACGCGCCGTTAAAGCAGTCATGGAAGGAGGAGCGAATTGCGGCGCGGGCGGCGTCTGTGCATTGTCCGTCTGCGAGAAACTGTGCGGTGAGGGCGGTGGAGATTTCATTCCAGACTGGAGGACAGGTTGCTGCGGTTGAGCGGCCAAGGGAGCCGGAGAACAAGTTCAAGATGTCGCCGAGGAGGCGTTTGGAGTGCTGGGCTGCGGAGTGGGCTTCTTCCATAACATTGAATGCTTGTGCTGTGCTGCTCGCGCCGAGTGCGGCGAAAACGATGTGGGAGATGTACATTATTTTGTTAGTAGTATGATTAAGTGGTGATGAATATTTTAGAGGAAGTCAAGATGACAAGCGAGAGTGCTGAGTGAATGTGAATGAATTGATGACTTGTCTGACAGCGTACTTGTACATGGCCCTTTATACATGTTGATCTGACTCTATGGTCAATAGAAACTATTGATAGATTGTAGACCCAACTGGTGGTCCGGGTCAGCTTTGCCGGACCCTGTCCGTCGATCACGGTTACAGGTGGCAGAAATAACCTTTAGAGGACGCTAGGATGGTGGAGAGATGGTGGGAAGAATGGAGTACACAGGTGTGCCAAGAGCAACCCACTGGTAGACAGGCAGCCCTCATGTCGGTCATCTTGTGCGGAGTGCACCATGCTAGCGCTTATTTCATCAAACACGTCGGACATGCAGCATGGCATTAGTACAGCAGCCCTGTAATCATTTTATACCGAAACTTATTCTTCAACTTGGTTCACTAAGGTCGTAGCACATTCAATTGCTGATGTTGTGGTGGCGAGATTTTCCCCTCGACTTGGAGACAGGAACGATATCCTGTCATGGCAGGTGCTATTTCTCTTGCCTTGCCAGTCTATTGTTTTACACTCCACGTTTTTGAAGAATTGAAACAAATGTTACTAAAGAAGGAATTCGAAATCCAGTTTCGGATTACGGCTATGTTAGCGAGCGTAGAGGCTTCCTCCCAAACGCCTAACGTTATGGCCCGCGAGTCTAATATTGGTCGCCGAGCGTTTGATATCCAGAACAAGCTTTTTGAATCCCGAGGTTAACCAAAAACAGTATAGAGTATTCGAGCAACGCTGAGTGGTATTGTGTGGACGAAGAAGGACATCACTTTGCTGTGTTTCTGCGAGAATGGTTTCAAAAGCCACGCGGGGGTGAGGACAGCGATCATAACATCGATGCGTACTTTTCAACAACCCATGAATTTTCGAAAGTATGTTAAACGTGAAACTAGGTGGATCTCTACGTCTTTGTGTTCAAAAAGGGGATATCGCCCTGCACGTGTCATTGAAATTCGCGGACATGTTTCGAACGCGCCTGCCGGCTAGTAGGCCAGGAGGCGGAGGCATCCAATCGCCAGCTCGATATTACTTGCCGTGGCGTGTGTTGTGGCGTGGCGCGGCGTGGTTGGCGACGACAGTCGTACGGACACTCAGAGGGGATCCGAAACGTTCTTGTTGTTGACCTACGGAAGTGGGCAGAAGCCGATCCACATTGCTACTTCATCTCGTCCTGCCTCGCGACGCCCCGCAACCTAACAATGCGCCAGCGCCGGAACTCCAGAATCCGTCATGGAGAACATCAACAGCTGGGATGGCGAGAGCTTGTGTGCGACTGCGCTAACAACGACCTCCGCGGCGGTCTTGCACTAGAAACCGTAGAACCGTAGAACCGTGGATGCACGCTGCAGCCCACACTCCACCTCTATCCACCTTCTTCCACCTCCAAGAAATAGGGTCATTCTGCCATGTGCAGACTTCGCCGCTCAACACGGCACCTGCATTGCTGGCAGTGTCAGGTCAGACAGCATCTCGGCACTCATCAAGCTGCGTCAAAAGACAGTACAAGAAGGATTTAGGCGCGCGAATCGACAATCTTGGGCACACGAATTCTCACTGCTGACGTCTAGGGTTCTGCAACATTCACCACTCACGCATACCGCTCATTCTATCGACGCAAGATGGGTTGTGCGATTGTACAAGAAAGGCACACCTCGACGCGGTACATGAGTGTTGCATGACGATGCTTTTCGGAGCCACCATTGGTCAGCAACTGCGCACCCTTCTCAACGCGTTGGTAAGTCCGGCACCTCCTCCGAAGTTTACGACATCGCCCTCCGATTGCTGTTCTATGATTGCCGCATGATGATCTCCGACGCCAAGGCGTTTACGTCTCTTGCATATGCGGCGTCCTCGGCATGGAATCCAGCTGTGAAGCCTACTTTATTGGCTCAACCAACTTCCGAGACTTGGCGATTGTTGAGATGGAGGCATTTGACGGAGGAGGCGTTTTCCTCGTCAACTCGAATTCCTCCGAGGGACGCCCGGAAGTGTCATGCATATATATTCTTCGATGCTACTACCGATCTTGGCGTTTGCAGGCTGCAGGGCGATTCAAGACGCAAATCCTCATTCATGTTGAATGCGCCGGGGTTATGAACGCAGGCCACCCTAAATTTAATTTGCTCAATCTCCAGCCTCTGCCGCAAAGAAACACTTCTCGGAGGTCAAACTACATCTGTCTACACTATGTTATTCTACATCACCTTCTCACAGCATAGACACGAATACTGGACTCCCAAGGCCTCTGCGTCTTTCATGCTATCAACGGGAACAAGGCATGATTCTTCATCATCTTCAATTCCGATTTCCCTCTACACATCTGGGGTATCTAGAAAATTTTGTAGCATATGGGCTGTAGACGGATTCAGTACATTGACCCGAAAGCTAGTCCGATACCGAAAGGATTCCGAAGATACATTAGAAACAAAGCTACTACAATCTGACCAACCACTTGCATCTATCTTCTTTTTCTGGCCTACTTGCCGAATACGAAGTCTGGGATCAAATATTACTCGCCACCGGCAACCAAGAGCGTGTGATTAGTCATTGGCAACATGCAGATATTCAGAGAGTATTCGGCTCTGTCTTCAAAGCCGAGCCGACCTTTGCACAGATTACTGAATCGCTCATTCTGTCGAAATGCCAATGCTTCCAAGACGGCACAGCTTTCTCTTTTTCTTAGTCTGTTCCAAGTAAACCGTCAGGTTCCACAAGCAGACAGTGATATATGTTGGCGCATGCCTCGCCGATCCTTCTTTCCACTGTCAATTCACTCACCATGGATCAAAAAGAAGTGTACAAGCCCGCATTCACGTCACCCCCAGGTGAAGTATTAGCTGGAATCCCAATTACACACCTCGAACTCCCACCACCATACATCTCGTATGGTCTTCCGTTCTCTGAATCCTGCGCAAAACACGTCAAAGGGACCTTTTGTGCGAAACGGGTATACATCATCTGTTCTGGGTCGCTGGAAAGAAATACGGACAACCTCGACAAACTCATCCATGCGCTGGGGAAGGACAATGTCGTAGGGATACGCAAGGGAATGACATCACACTCACTCTGGTCTGAGATTCTAGAAGTTGTACAAGAATGCAGGAAATTTGATGCAGATTGTATTGTTACGCTAGGAGCAGGGAGTTTAACTGACGCAGCGAAGATAGTTGTTTTGGTATGCCCCCCGAATCATCTACCCACCCTTTCACTATCTCACTCAAAACCATCCGAACTAACTTCCACAGTGTCTCGCAAACAACGTTCATACCTCCTCCCAACTATCTCTCCTCACGATTGATACCATTTCCCCCACGTCAACAATTCGCCGCCCTACCATCCCACTCATAACCATCCCCACCAGCCTCTCCGGTGGCGAATACTTTCCCCTCGCCGGCGGGACCGACGACTCCACCTCTCAAAAGCGGGCCTTCCTTTCTGCCTTTATGGGATCCAGACTCGTCATCTTAGACCCAACACTCTGTCTCACAACGCCAGAATACCACTGGTTGTCCACAGGCGTCCGCTGCATGGACCACTGCGTCGAGGCACTCTGCTGTCTTGCATCCACCCCTTCTTCCGACCTCGCAGCTGAAACAGGACTCCGACTCCTCGTCCCGAGCCTCCTGGCATGTAAAGCCGACCTAAGCGATGTTGAAGCAAGACACAACTGCCAAATGGCAGTCGTGCACGCAATGTCCACCATAAGAGAAGGCATCCCAATGGGAGGGAGCCACGCAATCGGCCATCAATTAGGTATTTTATTATTCCAATATCCCCAAATATCTCACACCGTTAACTAACCATCCCAACAGGCCCACTCGGCGTCCCCCACGGCATAACATCATGCATCCTCCTTCCAGCAGTGACAAAATATAACATCCTCCACGCCCCCACGCCCTCCATCTCGCTGCACCAGCAAAAGGTCACTTCTATTCTATGGTCCGAACCCGCTGTCTCAAACCTCCTACTTGCCGCGGGACTTGCCAAAGAAGAAAGCGACTTGGGAGATGTGCTTGATGTCATTATCCGCGCACTGCACCTCCCGAGAACGTTAACAGAAGTCGGCATTGATAGAAGCGTGATTCCGGCGTTGGCAGAAAGCGCGCTGGGGGATTTCTGGGCACCAACAAATCCCGTACCGTTGGTGCGTGCGGAGCAAGTGAGGGAGGTGTTGGAAATGGTGGTGATGTAGAAGAACAAACCAGTGAACGGGCAGGGAAGAAGAAAATTAAAATATAGATCTATCATCAAACTCATGCTTTTCCGACTTTTTTTTAATCTTCAAATTTTCACATTGTTGTAATCCACGTGGTTGGCACAGTTTATTACTTTTTTTCGTTCTACCGTTTTTTTCTTGGACCTGTATTTTCTCCAAAGAAACTGAACCCCTCTTCCTGCTAAACCCCGCTCCCCAGCTCTTTTGCAGATTTAAAAAAAAAGTTACGTACACGTACGCTGCTATACTCGGGGATTTTTACGGGCCACTACAATAGTGAGAAAGAAAAAACAAGACTCAAGTGAGTTCCTTGTATCTAATGCACAACGAATGCAGAAAAGCTAACCAACAAACATTTGAGATGAAGTAAAATAAAAGATTTTTAAAAAAAAAAAAGTGCAAAAGACAAAATCGCATGATTATTTTTCGCAAAGACTGCATGCAATTGCGAATTCACCTATATGTATATATATGTACTTCTGAATATTACATTTCAATAATAATAATAAGAACAAGAAGTAAAGCGGAGCGGGTATTTAATCGAACGGGGTAGTAAAAAGGAGGAAGAAGACGAAGCGTATCTAGGCTCCTCTCTCTTCTCAAAGCGCGAGATGCAAGTAAAAAAAAGATTAAAGGAAGAAGAAGAAGAAGAAGAAGAAGAGCGAACGATTAAAAAAAAAAGGGTGAGGAGGAGGAAGGGAGATATACCTGGCCCTGCTCCCACTCTTCCTTCCACAACCAACACCCCCACCACATACAAAAAAACAATCCCTTCCCCCCCCCCACCCCCGCATCGTCAAAAAAAAGAAACTAACCAACCAACCAACCAATCAATAAATCAGTCAGTCAGTCAGTCAGTCAACCAGGCGAGTCGCAGGTACATTTCCATTTCCCATTTCCCATTTCCGTTTCCAGTTCACCCCAACCCCAACCCCGATCCCGATCCCAACCTCCGGCCCCCTCCCCTTCTCCCACCAAAGCCAAAGCCAAAGCCAAAGCCAAAGCCAAAGCCAAACAAACCCAAAAGCTCCAACCTCAGGACTTCAAAAAACAACAACAACAACAACAAAACAAGGCTCTAGGATTCCTCAAACACCCCAACGCCACCTCACTCCGGATCCCTCATTTCCTCGGGCGGCGGCGTCAACAACACCCTCGCGCCGCCATCATCATCCTGCTCCTTCATCTTCTTCTTCTCGGGACTCGGCGGACTAACCAGCGTTGTCGGCGTGGGCAAGCCCCCGAGATCCCTATCCCCATCTTCGTGTTCTCCATCACCCCCACCATCCGTCGCGATACTCATGATGCTATCGCCTTCCTCGGGGATGCTCGGGCTCATTAGACCACCGGCCCCCTCCTCGCCCTTTGCGCTACTCGCCAGCTGCCTGCGCCTGCGTCTCCGCTCCCTCTCCGAATCTGCGCTCTCGCGTCGTCGTCGGACATTCAACCCTCCCTCACTATTTGCCGAAAGGCCTTGAAGCATCGCCGCCGCGCGGTCCGCAACGTCGGCATCGGGGTTCGTTGCTGTGGCGCCAGTCATCGCACCAGCAGCACCAGGGGAAAGGGCAGTGCTGGGCTCTCCATCTGTGGTATCGCTCGCAGGGCTAAGGAGCATACCTCTCTTCCCGTCTTCCGTCTCTGCGGCGCCTTCAATGGGCTCTCCGTCTTCGCCCACATTGGCGCCAGTTTCGGGTATTTGCTGGCCCGAGGCAACGCGCACTTGGTGGCGGTCCTTGAGACGTGCGCGGCGGCGGCGGTCTCGTTGGTCCCGAGCTTCGGGCTTCGCAGCGCGCAGTTTCTGTAAGAGGTCGTCCATGGCACCAGTTGAGGCGGGGGACTTGGGTGCATCGGCATCGAGAGAGGCGGTGCCTGCAGAGAGGGGGTTTGACGGAATGGGTCCAGCGGCTTTGCGGCGCATCGAGGCTTCGTTGCGGCGGTGCTGGTCTTCGAGGGCAGTGTTTTTGTCCTTGGATTTCTAATGGCATGCGTTAGTGTGTGTTTGTTAATAGAGAAGTGTAAACCTACTCTCCACTCTTGCACAAAGTTTGCCAGCTTGGCAAAAAAGTCTCTCCTTGCACTGTCGTCCTGCGGATCCTCCCCGTAGAACGCCATGATGTCCTCGTACGATTTTTGCATATCCTCCAGGAACACCGACATCTGCTCAGCCTTGCGTCTCGCCTCCTTCATGCATCGCTGCACTATAATCGACACCTTGTCTTCAGGATGGAATCTGCTTGGATCTGACAGGTTTCCAGAATCAAGACTGGCCTGAATATTCTTAATATTGTCAATGTACTTCTTGGCGTCCTGCTGCAGCTGCTCGACATTAATCTTCTGCGCTGTGATGACACCGCTGATTTCGTCGGTGAAGTTTTCCCACCCAGAGTACTGGTTGCGCACGATGCGCTCGACCAAGTCGGCAAACGTAGACTCGTTCTTGTCGTCCTTCAGCATGCCCAAACGCGATAGCGTCGAGAGTTTGAATCCGTTCGCCTGCTTGTTCGCGTCGTTCATGAAGTTACCAATGTCGAGAATCAAGCCCAACACGCTGATCAAGCTCGACGAACTCCTCAAGCTCTCCGACACACGGGAAATCTCCAACAGCTTGCTAGAGATCTCGTCGTACTCGGCCTCGTATGTGCGGGTAAGCGACAATGCCCTCATTCTGCTCTTCCAGTAAAAGTGCAGCTCGTACGCAGTGTAGAGATAGATCTGGTCTTCTCTGGTAAGCTCTGTCGGATCGAGCTCACGCTTGCTCTCCATGGCGTTGGGGCCGTTCCAGTCCTTTGAATATGGAGCCATGAGCTTGGCCGTGTTGTCAGGAATATCACAGAAATCCTGCTTCTGCAAAAACTCCATCACAACGCTGTCGTCGAGAACCTTGTTCTCGCAAGTGACAATCATCTGCACGAGATCCTCTACGGAATATGTCGAGTACTTGGCCATGCTGATCTGGAAGTTGTGCATTAGATCACGCGAGATGATCTGCTTCTTCTCGTCCTTCTTCGATGACTTCTTGCCAAGGGCCTTGATCTCCTTGGCCAAGAAGAGCTTCTCAACTTCTTCAAGCACACCCTTCTTCGACAGCTCTTGGTACTTCTCCTCCTTTTCTTCGGACGTCAGACCACGTGTAGCCCACACTGTTGAGTTGGGCGAGTCGACCTTGTCCCAATGTAGAGCCTTGAGCTTCTTCTTAGGACGTGGTCCTGACAATCCAAGCTTGGGCGCTCCAGGGAAGCCAGGCGCCTTAGGCATGAATCCAGGGCGTTTGGCGCCAGGCATTGGTGGAGGTGGAGGTGGGGGCATGCCGCCCTTCATGCCAGGCATCGGAGGTGGCGGAGGAATTCCAGGCGCGCCACCAAAGCCAAGCTTACCCGGTGGAGGTGGTGGAGGTGGTGGAGGCGGAGGAGCGTTGCCATTAGTGCCGGGCATAGGCGGCGGAGGAGGTATGTCGGCGGAGAATCCAAGGGCGCCAGGGGGTGGAGGTGGCGGCGGGGGAATGAATGCGGCGGGGGAGTTCGACTTGAGACCTGGATGCGAGAGCCCAGTTGTAGCTCCGTCGCCCTCTCCGTCCGAATCGTCGTACCGCCTGACGTTGGACGCAATCTCTCCCATGAGAGCATTCGCTGTGGAGGCGCTGAGTTTCGGCTTGTGCATCTGGATGAGGCGCGGCTTCTCGATGACCATGTCCTCATCGTCGTCCAGCTCCATCATAGAATCGTCGTCCACAAATCCGCCAACAGGCTTCCTGCGCGGCACACCACTCTTTGCCCGCACAGAACCAAACGAATTTGGTGAGAGACCGCTGAAGGTGTCGTCCATCTCGCCCGTGCCATCCATCTTTTCTCGCAGCTCTCGCAGCTTCTCGCTTGGCTGCACTTGCATAGTCTTTCCTTCGAGTGTCGCATGTGTCTTTGCTCTCTGGAGCTGAATCTCAAGTCTGTTCATTAGTCGCTCTCGATCCATGATACCCTGCATCTGCGCGGGATCCGTCGCTCCCAGCCCTTCCTTACCAGACTTCTTCGCCGCCGACGCTGCGACATCTTGCGCATCTCGCAGCATGAGGTAAAGTTCACGGGTCTCGAGTTCGTTCCGCTGCAGCTCTTGTGCGCGAATTCTCTGAATTTCGGCCAGCTCAGCCTTCATCGTCTCGACCTGCCTACCACGAAGCTCGATAATACGCTCTTGCTCTGCAAGCTGCTTTTGGAGCTTTTGCACAAGTCCGTCTGCTCCAAGTTCAAGCTGTGCTTTCAACTCATCGCGCTCGGCAATGGCCGAGTCGGCGACCTGCCGTGCTTCGAGCGCCTCGTCTCGCACTTGTCGGGCTTCAGAGTCCGTGTACAGTTTGTCAAGCAGGGACTGCACCGTAAAGTTTAGGCTTTGCTTTAGATCCATGTCTGGCAGTCGGCGGTCCATAGCCACGTAGCTCAGCATGGAATCAACCAACTGGAACATCTTGAGGCGGTCTTCGCCGTCAGTGTCCCGAATAAGCAGGAGATGCTGCATGGCAGACAGAAAGTAGTCCTGCGCTCTGCTTCCGCCAATTTTGGTCATGATGGCATCGGCGATTTGGCTGGGATCGTTGAGATCTTTAGTATCCCCTTCGACACTATCAACCATGGAGTCGTTTTCGCGCTCAAGGTATTCCTCATAGTCGATGGCCTCGTTATTGATATAGCGCTCAATCTGCTTGTCAATGACCTCGTACTGGAAGCCCTCCATCTTCTTGAAGATGCGCTTCAGCCCGCATCCCGTGAACTGGGCGCGGATGTGCATTCTCAGCTGGAGGTCGCGCTCGGGGGCGTCGACGACCATGTTGATGAGGAAGAGGGTTGCAATGGCGTACTCCATCAGCAGGTTCTCGACGCCAATGCCGCCGCTGCGCACCTCATCGGAGGCGCCGACCATGGAGCCCATCTTGCCGCGGCCATCGACGGTGACCTCGACGACGCGCATCCAGGCGTCGAAGCGGCCGTTTTCGCCATACTGCGTCTTGAGATTGTCGAGGGCCTGGAGGACCTTTTCGTGGCCACTGCCCTCGCCCCAGTGGCAGAGGAAGGTGAGGACGTCGGAGACGAGCTTGCGGGTGTTGAGGCGGGTGGAGATGAGGGAGCTGGCGAGGGCCTGGATGATGGAGGGGTGGTTGAGGGCGTTGTCGGCGCCGTACTTGTTGTTCATCAGGGCCTTGAGGCACTTTATGATTTCGTACTCGCGCTCGACGTCGTTTTCGGCCTTTTGGACCATGGCCATGGGCGGCGGGGCGGGGCCCTGGCCCTTTCGGCGGTTGATCTTGGCGAGGACGTTGGTGAGGGCAATCTGGCCCTGGGCCTCGATGAAGCCGCGGACCCAGGCAATGGGCTGGGTGCGCAGGCTGATTTCGAGGCTGGACATTTGCTTGATGGTGATTGTGTTGTCCATGACGCGCTTGACGTACCACTCGGGCGAGCCCTCCTCCTCGGCGCGGGCCAGGATGTCGGGGTTCTGGACGCCGCCGTACGTGTTGCGCTGCGTCTGGCGCTTCTTCTCCTCGTGCTTGAACTCGGCCAGCTTGTCCTGGTAGACGAGCGTCCACTTCTTGTCGATCTGGTAGGCCTCCATCTGGCGGCGGGCCTGCTCGGGCAGGCTCTTCCAGCCGCGCTTGACCATGAGGTTCATAAACTCCTTCTCGACGACGTGGTCCGGGGGGCGCTGGATGCTGAAGGCGTTGGCGCCCAGCGCGGCCGTGGCGGCCTGGTTCATGTGCAGCAGGTCGCGGGGGTCGCGGTCGCGGAAGCGGTGCGAGTCGCGCGGGGTGGAGGCGGCCATGGGCAGCAGCGAGCCGGCGTCGAGGCCGATGCTGGCAAACGTCGACTGCGAGGGGTTCTGCGAGAGGTAGGGCGTCGAGGCGGCCGTGGAGCTGGTGCGGGTGCGCGAGTCGTTGGAGTAGATGCTGGCCTGGTCGAACGAGGAGCGGGCCTGGTAGTGCTGGGCGTCGCCGTTGCGCGTCGAGCTGCTGTCGCGCGACCCCCACTGCTGCAGGCCCTGGCTCGAGGTCATGGTGATGTGCGGCGGCGGGCGAGGCGGGCCCGCCGACGCATGGCTGGCGCCGGGCGGCATGGAGGCGGAGAAGACGGGGTACTGGTGGAAGTCGCCGCCCGCCTTGTTGAGCTCGTGGGGGAGGGGCTGCGAGGAGGCGGAGGCGTCGTCGTCGGGGTGCCGCGGCGACTCGATTGACGAAATGGGCCCGGCGCGCGCAAAGAGGCCCTCGGCGCTCATGGACACGGGGCGGTCGATGCTTGCTGCTGACGTCGAGTGCCGGTGCTGTCGCGTCGGGTGCGGGTGCGAGCTGTGCGCGCTGCCCGGGGGGCTCTCAGTGATGGAGGGCGTGCCGGCGCCGGTGGTGGTGCTGTGGCGCGCCTCCTTGTCCTTGTCGCGCTCCTTGTGCAGCCGGCGCCCAAAGAACTTGCCGGCCGACGTGTGTCGCCCTTTGCCGTCCATGCTCTGGCGATGGCGACGGTCTGGCGGCGGTGCGCATGTGCTGCCACTGAAACAGAGGCAGTGCGGGGGGTGTGGCCCTGGACGCGGCCACTAGACGCTGGACGTGTTCGCTGCCACTAGACGCTGGACATGGACACTGCCACTAGGCGCTGGACATGGACGGGGACGGGGACGTGGACGGGGACGTGGACATGAACATGAACATGAACATGGACGTTGAATGGACATGGACACTGGCACTAGACGTTGCACATGGACACTGACACCGCCACAAGACACTAGACACTAGACACTATATACACCCACGCCCACAACTCCCGTCCATTGGAAGGGTCCTGGCCAGCCGCTGCGGCTGCGCGGCGGCTGCTGCTGCAGCTAGTGTCGATACGGCAAGTCCGCCACACGTCCACTCCACGACCTCTCCTCCACCACTCCACGCCCAACTACCACGACGTCTGCCAATTGCCGTTGGAGTGCCGTCTTCAAGTCTGGGACACATCCACTGCAGCCGTCCGCTTAGCCCTCTCCTGCCCATCCCATCGCCAGCTCCCACGAAACTACCCATGCCATCTTTCCATTGCAAAGCCACATTTCTGGTGGCAGACCTCCTTTGTTGTCCGGTGTCTGATGTCGACCCCAATGCCCTTTGCCACTTGACCTGCTGAACAGAAAACATCACCACTCATCCCTTGGGTTCTGCCAGTTCGACATTCAATCAAAAAAATTCGTGGGACGGGTAATTTCCAACTTCTTTCGCCTACCTTTGACCATTCGCGTATTCGCGCGCCATCATGCCGCAACCCTGCAAACATACCGTATCACCATGTACACACCCTGTTCACAACTCCTTCCTCTTGCACAATCTGCTCTTCCAATTCACACTTGTCGCGTGGAGAATATCAATATACCAGCCCCACAGCTAGAGATCAATTGGTTCTTGGCTGTGATAACTCTCTACTCACTCGTATACCAACCTGCTTCCACTTCATCACATCAGACCAACTCACCCTCAGACAGCTCTTCTCGAGTCTCACAGTGTCGCCGAGCTTGCAGAACAACGACAGGGTGCGCAGCTACATGTACAGGCCAAACTGCGACGCTTCTCACAACTACGAGCACAATCAGCACGTGCTCGTCCTCCATACCAAATCCTCAACCAAGAGAAGCACCAGTCCTGGGTCATGTCCATTGATCCACTTGAAGTTTACCTCACAGCTCTGGCCCACAACATTAGTCCTGGCAACAGCGATGCTGGCGAGAACGACAGAGTTATGCGGGAGCGCCAGTGCGTCATGATCCGCACGTTCCTTGACGATCTTCGTGTTCCTCCCAAGATAGCTGCCGAAGCTTCAGAAGTCGTCTCATACGATCCCTTTGCACGTGCGCAAAGCAAACAACAAAGAATACATTAGACGCTTGTCTGACACCTGGCCCGCGCTCAGAATAGTGCAGGGCGCAGACAGACCGTCTCGACAGGTTCGGTGCAGCTCGCATGCGCAGGCTACCTTCTCGTGCACAGCAGCTTGAACACGGCTCGAGTTATCGAGAGACAATCCAAGAAATACGCTCTGCTAATGAGGACAAACACGGGTAAGTAATTGGCCGAGACGTGATGCAAGTGGATGGATGAGGAATTTATGCCAAGTTTTTTTTTAAAAGCAGACAAATGTCGAGTCAGTGTTTGGAGAGAATGGTGTCGAGGATCCTTTGCCATGGCATCTCATGGGTCATTGGCCAGGCAATCGTCTAGTGACAATAATCATTGGTAAGGCAATCGTTTAGTGATAATAAATATTCTCTAGACGATTGCCTGGTGACAATAATTATTCCCCAGATAATTATCTAATGTCAATAAACATTGGCCAGAAAATTGTCGTTTCACATTAAAAATTGACCAGATAATCGTCTAGTGACAATTAACATTGGCCAAACGGCTCTACTGTATCCTCTGCTGAATCCTCTGTTTTACTTAATTTGAACCCCCAAATTGTTGTTAGCATCCAAGGCCATAATATTAATAAGATATATACAAGTACAAAATGATTCGAATGGCAGCATTTACAATAGACTTGATTCAAGATGATTCACTTCTTCACTTCTTCACATGTTAAGCTGCCTGCCCGTATTACTCGACACGGTCAAGTTGGACGTGCCATGGCGAGCGTTGGTGCAATGGACGTGCACCCGCGCTAAGACAGATCATGCATGGTGCTTAGCTTAGCGCACGCTCGCTTAGCCCGCGCTCTGAACTTTCAAAATTCGAGCTCGTGGGAACTTCAACGACAAGCCGACAACCCAGGACCAGGACCGCCGACAAGCTCGACACGCACCGCCAACATGTCCACCTCGCTCAACAAGATTGCGCCCAACAGCCCCTCGAGGCAGAGCCCCTCGGAGATCGAGACCAGCATCGCCAACGCAAGTTGCACCCCGTCGATGGAGCGCCGCACCCACAACTAACACTGCACAGGCGTTGACTGACCTCGAGAACAATGTCCCCGACCTGAAGAGCTCTCTGCGCCCTCTGCAGTTCGTCTCTGCCCGCGAGGTAAGATAGGCACTCCTCGCCCGATACGCTCCACGATGCGCTCGGTCGCACGCGTACTCCTCCCAACACACACACACGTCGAACAGAAGAGGCGGTGGGCACTGGGCAGCTTCAGCATGCTGACACCAGGATTCTTAGATCGAGGTTGGCCACGGCAGGAAGGCAATTGTCATCTTTGTCCCCGTTCCCCTTCTCCAGAACTGGCACAAGGCCCAGCAGCGGTATGCACCCCCCCTTTTCATCTCCCGCCAGCGTCGTGCTAAACAAATATCCAGCCTCACCCGTGAGCTCGAGAAGAAGTTCTCCGACCGCCACGTCCTGATCGTTGCTTCCCGCCGCATCTTGCCCCGCCCCAAGCGCTCCAACAGGTCCCGCACCTCGCAGACCCAGAAGCGCCCCCAGTCGAGGACCCTCACCGCCGTCCACGACGCCATCCTGTCCGACCTCGTCTACCCCGTCGAGATTGTTGGCAAGCGTCTCCGCACCCGCGAGGACGGCAGCAAGATCCTCAAGGTCGTTCTCGACGAGAAGGAGCGCGGTGGTGTTGACTACCGCCTCGACACCTACTCCGAGGTCTACAAGCGCCTCACCGGCAAGGGCGTCAACTTCGAGTTCCCCCAGAGCGCTGCTGCCGACTACTAGACGGTTCATTTGCTTGGGTTATATATGGTTCAGGAGTTCGGCTCAGGAAATGCATCATGTGTACTCGGCTTTCAAAAATGGAATGAGATGATATGAGCCCGCGATGGGCACCCCCAAGATACCCGCAATTGACTTGTTTTTCTGTGATGGTCCGTTCCCTTCTTGCCTGCTTTTTGAGTTTTATCTGCATAACTGTCGAGTGCAACCTAACCTCTCAGTAAACCGAAATGGCGGGAATCAAATCTCCACGCTAGCATTCCGATGCCACGCGAAGGTAGCTGTGCAAACACCATTGTTTGCGTTTTTAGAGATGCTAAACTGCTTCAATGAAGCAACACCAATGTTCTTTACTTTCTTTACTTTCTCTACTTATTTCCCTATTCCTTTTGTATTCTCCAAAGACAGTCTCCACGACTTCCAACGCGCAGGCTTCCTTGTCGCTGTCCCCACTGCCCAAGAGCCCACCAACTACTGCCGGTCCAACTCAGAGTACCGTCTAAAAATCCCCATGCCAAACGGCTTCCTGCGCCCACTCGCCAGATACGCCTTGACGCCCTCCTGCTCCTTGACGCCCTCAAAAAACGTCCCCGTCAGCACGGGGAACTCCCCCTTGCGCGCCTCCATCTCCCGGGGAAACGCATAAAACAGACCACTCAACACATGCCACACGGTCAAATCCGCATAGCTCAGCTTCTCGCCGACCAAAAACGTGCCTGCGGCCCCCC
The DNA here is from genome assembly GCA_022701365.1 of Mycocentrospora acerina. Taxonomy (NCBI): domain Eukaryota; kingdom Fungi; phylum Ascomycota; class Dothideomycetes; order Pleosporales; genus Mycocentrospora; species Mycocentrospora acerina. The sequence goes on from JAKUHH010000080.1 coordinate 757,493, forward strand.
CTCCTCCGCCCTGCGCCTCGTTGAACGCGAGCACGCGCTCAAAGAAGCCCAAGAACTTGGGGATCCTATACTCGCGGAGCTCCTGCGCGCGTCGTAGCGCCTCCGTCTTCTGGTCCTCGTAGTGCAGCCGCGAGGAGACCGGGTGGTGCGAGTCGTGGACTTCGTTGTTGAGGTCGAGGGCTGTGAGGGTGTGGGAGAGGATCCAGGACTTTTCTGCTTCGTTGGAGCCGGCGAGGTGGAGCTTGTCGCCTAGGTAGGAGAGGATGGAGGGGGTTTGGTAGAGGAGGAGGTCGGTGTTGTTTTTCCCTGCGTTGGGGATGCGGAGGGCGGGTGGGGCGAGGATGGGTGGGTTGGTGCCGGTGCCCGGGGAGGAGGGGGAGATGAGCGGGAGGAGGGCGTTGATGCCTGGATTTTGTGGCGAGGGTTAGCGGTTGGTTGGTTGGTGGGAGGGAGGATGGAGTGGTAGGAATGTACCATCTTTGGATTCGTTGGCCGTGTCTTTGTAAGGTACGCCGGCGGCTTCGAAAGCTAGTCTGATGAATTCGCCGCGACCTGGGATATCGGGCCAGTACAGGAGCTCGTAGGCGGGGTGTTCTTTGGTGGAGGCCATTGTGGTGAATTGATGTTGTAGTGATGAGAAGCTGGGGGATGGCCTGCTTATTTTGTAGAAGAAGAAAAGTCGAAAGCTGCAAGGGGTGCGGAGATGGAGCATCTGCATACAGCTGATAGTTTTTGGACAATTAGCAGGCGTTTGCTAGCTTTGATCGTCATGATTGCTGGATTGGCCATGTTTCGTGCCATTGTGGGGTAGATGGTGGGGAGAGCTCCAGGGGTGGATCAGACTAGCTCTCCGAGGACAATAAAAGCCAGGGATAGTAGTACAGCATTTAATTCATACAATATTATCGTGTAGCGCCGGTAAACCTAAAATGGCTCCAACGAGTGAGATGGCAGTCCATTTTTGGATATGCAGGCCGGATAAAGGCTGCGAGCAGAAGGTGACAATACTTCTGACAAATGTTTGGAGCTGCTTGCCTACAGCTCCAACTGCACCTCAAGAAATCGGGTGCCTAAAGGAACGCCGCACAGCAAGTGAGGCGTTTCCACGTGTGTTGAGCTTCGAGTGACCCTCTCTGGTTGGCTACGCAAGCCAAACTCCGAATGGGTTTAGAGTTTACGAGATGGCTTGCAGGACCGTTCGTTGCGTGTGAGCATCAGGTCCACCACCCCCACCCTGAGTAGATTGGTAGACCTCTCAAGGCTCCAATGTCACTATCTGAGCGCACGAAAGTGATAGAATACGTGTCTTCTGAGTTTTTGTTCTCGACCACACACTGGGGACAACATATGTTGCTGTTAATTCCGGTGTCCAGAATTATGCATACACACTTGTGAACGCTAGGCGATACGCTCACTCGTGCCACACATCCACAGTAGCTCGTCGCAGCAGAGCCAATGCAAGATCAAGCACTGCCCGCTCCCGTCGTACGTGGTACAGCTGTTGCCTGTTCAAATACATTGTCCATTGTCGTTATTTTTACCTTCTTTCAACTCCTTTCCAAACACGAGGCGCCGCATTGATCCGCCCCCGCCATTTCCTGCTTTGTTCTAGCGCGCGCTAACGGTCATTGTAACCATATCTTGGGGTTCCTTGCCAACCGTTGCGGGACAAAACAACACCTGTGACATATCCCTCCGCCACCTGCCACAACCGCACTTTCCTTTTGAGAAACTCAATACAACACATGGTTGGTGTTCGCATCATGGCTAACCTCGATAATTACGCAAAGCATATGCAAAATTTTCGCGCCTCGGACGAAGCTAGGGATAAACTCGTTGGAGTAAGCATCTCACGTGTCCACGCAATACACCAAATTGACAAGACGACAGGAACTAATTCAAAAATACTCGGCTTTGGTGGAAGATCATGCTAATTTGAAAAGCGACCTTTCGAGTGAGAGAGACAATAGGAGGAATTATCAAAAGCAGGTTGAAGAGCAGAGGGCTGCCGTCGAAGGTTATGGGCGTCAGTTGGTAAGTCTAGGGCTTTATTGGGGATGGCGCTCTNCCCCCCCGCCCCCTGCCACAACCGCACTTTCCTTTTGAGAAACTCAATACAACACATGGTTGGTGTTCGCATCATGGCTAACCTCGATAATTACGCAAAGCATATGCAAAATTTTCGCGCCTCGGACGAAGCTAGGGATAAACTCGTTGGAGTAAGCATCTCACGTGTCCACGCAATACACCAAATTGACAAGACGACAGGAACTAATTCAAAAATACTCGGCTTTGGTGGAAGATCATGCTAATTTGAAAAGCGACCTTTCGAGTGAGAGAGACAATAGGAGGAATTATCAAAAGCAGGTTGAAGAGCAGAGGGCTGCCGTCGAAGGTTATGGGCGTCAGTTGGTAAGTCTAGGGCTTTATTGGGGATGGCGCTCTTCCGTCGTAGTATGACATCTGCTGACAGGTGTCCCGTAGAATGCCAGTTCGTTTGTTCTAGCCCTTATCGATGGTGATGGAGCTATTGTAAGTCATGGCTGCTATTACAAGCACTGCGATTCTCAAATCGACAGAGCGATTCAAAATACTGTATTAACATATTCCAGTTTCAGGATTCGTTGCTTAAGGCAGCCAGTGGAGATGGTGGCTCCGAGGCTGCCTCTCTTTTGCATCGTGCAATTCAAGACCACATTGGCTCTTTGTACAGTAATTCCAGTAATTGGCCAATAATGGTACAGATTTACTTAAGTCTTGACAAGTTGGCTCAGAAGTTGGCACAAGTCGGGCTTCTTCGGAGTCCTCAAGAACTTCGACTTTTCGCGCAACGCTTTAGTGTAAATCAGCCGTTATTTAGTATAATCGATGTCGGTCAGGGCAAAGAGCGAGCCGACCACAAAATAAAAGGCGAGAATCCTCCTGTATGTTACCTCCATACAAAACTGACCCACAAACAGAAATGCTGCGTGCTTTTAGTGATAATTACACTTGTCGCCATATCATTTTTGGAGGATGTCATGATGCCGGTTATCTTCTGAACCTTGACCAATTCAAACACAACGAGCTCAAAGCTGGTCGAATTACGCTTCTGGAGACAACTCCTGCGTACAAAGGCTTTCTAGACCTTAACAACTTCAAACGAGCTCGTTTTGACAGCGTCTTCAGGACCGAGCCTCTGCCCGAGTCTTCGTCATCATCCGTAGCTACAACTCAAGCCAATGGTTATGCACAGCAATCATCATCACCACAGCCTTCTCCTGTTCATCGGTCCTCAACAAATAAGATCTCACCCAGCTCTTCTCCAAAGCTTCCAGTCTCAAGTGCTCCTAGTACCGCCTCTTCAACCACAGGCCCGCCCACCGAGGCTATCGGCGATTCCTCGTGGGCCTCTATAAGCAAAAGCGGCCCTTCCTCCGTCAAAAAAGCTTTAACCAAGGCAGATACAGGGCCCAAAATGAATACCAAAAATAAATATGCTTTCTTCAATAAATTGGAACAGAGGCTCGACGAGCCACTTCCGCCAAAAGACCCCGGAGCATTACAGTCCCTTGAAAGACGGATGCAGAAAAATGGCAGGAAAATGTGCAATCACTGGCATCTCGGAGGAAAGTGCGACAATGGCAAGTTCTGCAAGTTTCAGCACGAGCCAAAACTCACGCCATCTGAACTAAACGCCCTGCGCTACAAAACGCGCAGTCTTGCTTGCAAGAATAGATTTTGCGATAATGTTGATTGCTGTGAGTGGAGACCATCTATTGTTGCAGCGCTCATTGCTAATTACTTCACCGACAGACATGGGCCACCAGTGTGCCGCTGAACGTGACCAGGGTTACTGTCCATTTGAGTCCTGTCATCTCAGTAGCTCGCATGGGATGGATAAGGTAAAGTATGTCAAGATTGATAGAGAGGGTAACGAGATATACAGTTGATTGTTGCGGAGTGAAGCGTAACAGTCTCAAGTCCTTGAGCTTTGAAAATTGACTGCTGAATTTGGGATCCTGGATATGTTGCATGTTTATTCCTGATTTTGATTTTTTTGGAGATCACGTAATGTTTAATAGTACAACGCAATCTAAGGCTATCATTCATGATCATGTTCCGGTTTTCCTTCCACGATTGATGCTGTATTTCTGAATTATCGAAACTTGCTCACACCATTGAACAACTTGAACGTCAGTTCGTAGGCTACAGCACCTCTTTCCATTTCTCTTTCTTCGGGGTTTTCCTACCTTGTATGCTGCAACACCTCTATAGATTAGGTGCCAAGCCATGATCTGGGGCTTTCAGGTTTGAAGAATACACTGGCTTTTTCTTCATCCTACTTGTGCCCCTATTCGCCATGAATACATCTGAACTACTGTAGGCATGCATCGTAGTAATATAATAATTCTAAATTTGTATACTGCAGCACTGCTATCTTTCTCGAATTCTTTCCTGTTCTTCGCTTGTATGCGGTAAAACCTTTGTAGAGCTGATGCTGTGCCTTCATCTACTCCCTCGATATCCTTATCTTTGTCATTGAGAAATGCTTAGTCGCGAGAAATTACTTAAATAGCGACATGCGCCATCACTTTGCGTCTCGTTTTCGACTAATCTTGCTTCATAATGAGTCTTTTACAGCTTAAAAGCTGCGCATCGGAGACGAAAGTTGAGCATTGAAGTTGAGAGGTGATGTAGGTTTGTGGTTGCTGGAGTGAGCGAGAAATTTGCGCTCACCTTCACTTCAGCGTTATGGATGAGACAGCGAGCAAGCACCGACTAAACAATAGTGTAGTATAAGTCTCTGGAAATAAAAGCACTTGGATTGCCATCTGTCACACTACTCCATACAGTCCTTGGTAACCTGCCTAACCAAATATTGACATTGCAAAACTGCGCCAGCTCCAAAATAGCGAATCCAAAATGTTTTCCGCCAGGTTCAACGGGCCTGAAGATTTGGAGCAAGAAGAACTTGGAGAGTTGATTGATATGACAGCATGCATTCGTTAGGAGGCAGAGAATTTTGTGTGGCTGACTTCAAAGAAAAGCACACCCAAGGTCAAGAGAGATATAAAGAAGTCGCAAGAGAATCACGACGCCAAATTGGAGGAATTAAAGGAATGCTTTCGCTCGTGGTGTTTGAGGCTGCATGCGACTCACTCGACTGACCGAGTCATAATTACGAAGAGAGGCGTCCCACTGCAACAAGACCAAAGTGCTCGACAAGCAATAAGAAAATTTGCTCAATTATTTGAGACTACAGAACACCCCTGTTATTCCCGGCAACCATGACACCTGGGTCGCAGAGTTGAGAAAGTATTAATATGCGTTCGCCGACCAGTTGGCAGGAGCCGACAGTGAGAATTACAAAGAAGCGACTTTATGGGAGTCTAAAAATATCTATCCGCTGCCTCTAAAAGGTAAGAAAACTATCTAAATGTGTATAATTTACCTTTCATGCTATCCATGATCAGGATCATCGTACTACCCCGAACATCTTCTCACTCTCAGTCCGCCCCCGCGTCTTGAAGAAATCCCTGTGGTAGAGGAAGAGTGCTATACGGAGCAGAAAGAGAGCCATGACAAGGAGTTTGAGGCTTTGGCGTCAGCATGTGAAATAACAGCAATGCGATTAAACACAAAGTTTTAGGGAGTAAAATAAGGAGGCGGTGAAGCGGCTCGAAAGCTTTTGTTCACTTGTCACTTACTTTCTTCCTCTTCTTCTTCCATCACCACCAGTTACGATATCTCAACCGCGTCATCATAAGACCATACCACTTTTGTCCCGTTACATACTCTGTGTTCAACAACCGTGATTCAGCCATCATAAATTTTGTCCTGTTTGGGAATTGAATTCTTCAATAGAACAATGCTGGTTGTCGTCGTCTTTTCATTGCGCTTGCGCGAATATCCGCACGCAGTCCACTTCATCGCTCAAACCACTGGGATGAGACCTACCCATTTACTCCTCAAATACACGTTTGACTTGAATATTTACACTTACACCGAGAGACAGCGTATCACGAGACATCGACCTGACTGGAACGTATCTTTGTGTATGTGATGCTCGCTTTCTTTGATTCTACAATAAATTCTATCAGGCAAATATTCATAAGACTAAGGCATTAGAGTTCAGTCATGTTGGCGTAGATGTGCAGACATAGAAATCTTCGGTACTGGTTAATCGCCCCCCCCCCCCCCCCCCCCCCCCCCCCCCCCCCCCCCC
>JAKUHH010000080.1:763846-884307 GCA_022701365.1 Mycocentrospora acerina
CCCCCCCCCCCCCCCCTTCCCTTGTACAGGAGATTGGAATAGGAGGAGCTGAGATCTGACTGTTCTTTTTGGGCTCATAACTGCTCTCGTGTTTTTGCATAGCGCCATTGCGTGAGTGGAGCCGCGAGTAGAACGGTAATGTCTCTTCATTGCCATTATCTAACAATAGTTTTACCCTTCTGCTTCTGATCTTGTCCGTATCTTGACCAGTTGACGATTTATCTTAGACTCCATCACCGGTAGCATACGACATCATTTGAGGAAGCTGCACACCGGGACATGGCAGCGGCTATTGAAGAATACAAGTAAGTCTGGGATCACTGCCTATAATATGTGAAATACATGTTTGGATGAAGATTGAGTAAGAAATCAGATCACGATGGCGATTACTCGTGATAGCATCTGCCTAGAGAGAAACATGAGCAAACCTCGTCATTGTAAATCGGTAGAACGCCGGTAGATCTCCGGCGCGACGGCTGCCTAGAAAATACCCGATAGAGACTAGCTTAATCACGTGATAGTCTAGCGTGCCAAGGTTCTATCAGGTATAAAAACGTCCCTCTCCCCGTCCCCTCTTCTATTCTTTAGCTCTCTTTGCCTTTTGGCTTAGATCAAGTGTAGTATCTGTTCTTTTCAGTTTAATCTCTGAAACGTTCCTACGGGAACCTTCAAGATTATCCTTATTTTTGCACCTATCTGGAGACTCCCTGGGCTTGCTCATAGTCTCCGGAACAGTGTCGCTCGTATTTCACTACCTCGAGCCGACGCGAACCTTTTTTCGTTGCCTTTGCCGCTTTAAGCGACAATTGTGAAGAAGATCGAAGTTCACCGTACGACAGATTGATCAGATCTCTTAGTATGATCTGGCTGAGTCGTTTTGAAACCATGACCTACATATTTCCAATTTTCTGAACATCTCAATTGATTAATTGTTGTGGATGCTGAAATTGAAATCAGACCATTTGTCCATTAGGCCGCTGCTTTGGTGAGCTCGGTACGCAAGCGAGATTGTCCTCCACGCAACAAGCCAGTTGTATGTATTATTAACGTGACTAAACAAACATCAACGATCCTAATATCGACATCTCCTTTCTGCAGAAGTAACAAAGCGCGGCACACTATATTGGCAATAAACTGTCGCTTGACTAACTCATTGTATGGCGTGATTGTTGGTCGATATACTACACTAATTCGTTTTCTTTGACGTGGTCTGCCTTGTGTGGCCACCTAAAGAATTCATCTGGCATCCAATGAACCCAACAGAAAAGATACCGCTGATTTCTGAATGCCTCACTTTCTCGATCTGCAAGTTGTAAATTGTGTTTGACTTCTAAGTTAAAAGTCGAGGAGCAATGCTTTTTCTGAGCTGACAAGCAACTGAACCACTTTTGTACTTTCAACCATGATGAAGAACTGGCAAGCTTAAGGATACGATAACGGTTAGCGAATTAAAAGATTATCGACTTAGATCGTTGTATACCCCAAGCAACTAGAGCCTGTTAATGTTTGGGCTAAGTATGCAACTGTGATATCTCAAGATACGTTTGCGCCTGTTAGTACTTTGGCTTAATGAACGTAGCACACGAGTGCAAAATCGTTTGTTAGCGTGGTATACTTCTTTTCAGAAACTATTATTTTTAACAATTACAAGCTTGCAACTGTGACATTCGTAAAGACTGTTCTTTCTCTGCCAGCGTAGTCTTCGAAGTACTCGAACTTTTTAATTCTCTTCCCCAAAGAGATTGAAAAACATGATGAAATTTTCAGTAGGTGATGCCTTTCTAATTGTAGGATACAATGTAGTAGGGAATGGCGGCTTTGCGTCAAAAATTGGAGCTTTTTATTACAAGCATCAAGTATACATATTGTAACAAGAATAAAAGTTTGGGGCTCTAGACAGCAATCGACAGGTCTTCAAAACGTGGAGTTGGACGATATCGCAAGGTTGAAGCGGCCTCTACAATACTGTGAACTCTCACGACTGGATCTTTGCAGATATGTCAGCATGACGCTACTGCAGTGCTTACATAGGATCTTTCGTGATGGAGCGAACTATCGCTCCTGCAAATACTGCATCTAAATTTCCTGTTAGAATCCAAATGAGTCCCCCAAAAAACAACAGAGGGTGCTGGACATGCAAACAGCGAAAGGTAGCTTGTGACCGAAAGCAACCAAGGTGTCAAAGGTGCCAAGAGTCCGCTCGACAATGCATGGGATACAAAATGAAGTTATCGTGGCCAAAAGATGGTGACAGGAAAAGACTCATTATCTCGAAGCAGTTTTTGCGGCATAATCGAAGCATAATCACTCCTTGGGCCTGTTTCCATGAATTTATTAACACCTTCAACTCGGACATTGAGCTGTTTTACACCTCATTAAGTAGAGGTAAGAAATATACATTGTAAAAGGGAGCATACTAACAGTTATGAAAGTCTCGATCGATTCTACTACAAAGAGACTGCTTGTCCAGCCTACGATCAATCCAAACCCCCGATGGGTGCCGTTTCCTTCGAAAAGGACTGATATAGATCTTTTTTCATACTGTATGGCAACTACACACAAGCGATACTCCTACTGATTTCAACAGTTCAGAATATTGTAGCCCCATCGCTCACAGTTGTCAACAACTCTCAGATTCTAAATTTGATATTTCGCATGTCATTCACGGATACATCACCAGGATCTTCTGCCGTTTTGTTTGCTATTTACGCTCTGTCGAGCCTATATCTTACCGACCACCAGAGTGCAACCATATACAAATCCAAAGCAATAAATGCAGTGAATGCTTCAACAGTACAGGACCCGTCAACAAAAGCAGTATTACAACGCATAGCAACGATGAATCTTCTGGTGGTTTTTGAGGTAATGAGTGGTTCTTGGATCTGGATCAATACCGCTGACTTGATTTCAGACATCAAAAAATGGTCCCTCTAATGATTGGGCGAATAGCTATCATCTCTCGAGAACAATTTCTATGACTGCTTTTACATCGGACCGGGAATATGAAGGTGACGCGGCCTTGATACTGAGTTGGGTATACAATTACGATTTTCACGCTCAGTTCAGTATCCGACATTTCACTCATCGTGATGACGCCATGATCCACTGTACAAGGCAGAAAAATGTTAGGTCGGCTCAATTAAACGCATCTCGCAAAACAATTGTATGCCTCAACCTTTTACTTTCGGTCGAAGGCTTATGGTCCCTCTAGATACTTCCGATACTCGCTTGCTCGATTGAGGTGCTCTGTACAGTTTCTGCTATTGTCCAGCAATCGCTGGATCTAGAGACAGGAAATGACCTGTCAGCCTTGAAACTGGACAAACTAGAGCGGCGCCTCAAATTTGCACGACAAGAAGTTCGCCCAGTATCCAATGAACTATACTCAGAGCACCAAAATATTCAGCTCCGAGAAATTGCTGAGCTCTACCGCCTCACAGGTCTAATATATTTGCATCGCGTAAGAAAAGTCGCTACATCCAACGCTTTACTCCAAGCCCTCGTCAAAGACGCGTTTTGCATCATAGAAAGGTTAGAAACGTGTGAACGGACGTTCCCGTTGGTTATCGCTGGCTGCGAAGCGCAGAACGATATCCAAAGAGCAATGATTCTGCGGGTCATTCGCACTACACAATCTCGGTTTACGCCTACAGTCATGATTCGTGTGCGAAACTATATAGAGCGTTTCTGGGCACTTACTGACCTCGATACGGACGGTATCACTGGTCATCATGAGAGGATGACGGTTGCTATAAGTGTGAGCGATTCAGTACCTATCTTTACCTAATACGTTGAACTGTGGTCTCACTCGGGCGATGCGGCAGGAAGTTAAATAGATTGCCGGACTTCAGATACTCTGGCGCACCTAGTGTTGAAGTATCATACATGGATTGTATTCTTCTAAGCAATAAAACGATAGAGTATTATCTAAAATCAATCGCGTCAATCTTGCACAGATGAGCATCGTCGATTGCTCCCAAAGTTTCCCATTTATTATTCAAGTTTCTAAGCCTGGAATCAACTTACACCATCAGATTTGCTAGTCCCCAATAATTGTGATAGCCATACCCTAAAATCATTAAACTGTGATGGCTGACAGAAATTGATACCCGTGAAACCAAGCAAGTTTTATAAAGCATCAAGAACAAAGGCAAGTATCTGCGAGAGTGGCTGCGCTAGTCTGGACAGGTAGTATCTGATTGGTCAACCTCGTTCCTCCGCCTGCATACAGATTATGAATCATCGAGTGCTCGCGCCGATAGGATATACCTCCTCGCAAATACTTACAGCATTTGGTAGGTATTGGTAACGTCTATCAATTAATGACGGCATGTGGACACTCACGTTGAGTATTAAATGAACGATGTTGCCCATTGAATGGCAGCACCAGCAACCGATTCTCCCCTTTTCTCCCTTCGTTCTCTGATCACTCGAGGTCATCCAAATATTTCATTATGCCATCCTGGGTTATTGTTGGGGCGTCCCGCGGTCTTGGGGTATACCTCAATTCTTACCTCATTAATGACTTTCTCTAACAGCACAGTATCAATTCCTCAAAACTCTGTCTCAAGACCCAGTCAATACCGTGATAGGAATTGTCCGCAATGTGCCTTCTACCGAAGCCAAAATATCTGCCGATGCCCTCTCAAATGTTCATATCATCCCGGGAGATCTCAATGATGCGTTCTCTCTTAAGTCTGCCTCGGAGGACGTGTCTCGTTTGACTTCTGGAAAACTGGACCATCTTATCGTCAACGGCGCATACATATCTTCCTCGACAGTTTTTCTCGGTGTACAAGACTACATCGGCCAAGAATCACTCTTCCTCGATGAATTGAACGCGAGTATGCGCACTAACGTCGCAGGAGCCTTGTATGCCATCAACGCCTTCATACCATTATTGCAAGAATCTTCAATCAAGAAGGTCATTGTGCTTTCTTCTGGCGTAGCAGATACCGAGATCTTTGACAAAGCAGACTTCAAAGCAGGAATCCCTTACGCAATATCTAAGATTGCGGTGAACCTTTTGACGGCGAAATTTGCGGCGCAATATAAAGATGAGGGCATCAAGTTTCTCGCGTTAAGTCCGGGATTTGTGCTTACCATGGCTGAGGATCCGAACAATAGTGAGTTTTGTTCTTTCGCAAATGACTTTCTCGCAAATGGACGACTAGCTGATGAACAATTGATGGTAGTTCCCTTGGAAATCGTTCCGATCCTTGATCGTCTCAGCAGCTCTATGCGAAAGTTGAATCCGGAATGGAAGGGCCCGCTCACCCCTGAGGAGAGCGTGAGGATGCAGTTGAAGGTCATTGATGGTTTGACGATAGAACAGTCGGGCTCCTTCCTCTCGCATTTTGGGAACAAGCAGTGGGTGTGATGATGCTGGCCTGAAGATTCGACAGTACAATATCTTTACCATGTATAGATTTAGTTCAAGGATTGGAGATTGTGTGAATCAAGTTGAGTAGTCTGACGCTATTTTGACCAAACAAGTGACCATTGTCATGCTTCCTGAAATCAAAGTTATGGTGCATATTATCTGATATGAAAACTTCAACTCTGAAGGCGGAAAGGGTCACATGGGCCTGGAAAAAAGGTGTGTATACTTTAACACAAGTCTTGAGTACCTAGAGAATAAGCACTCGCCTGCGACCCTCAGGACTGTTCATGTCATGATGCGAAGCGATGGGATGTGCTAAGCAAATTGTTGAATAGTGACCGCAAGAAACCTTTGATGTCGACCCGGGCCTATACATGTGCCCAGCTCTTCTCGGCAAGTATTTGCATTTCGTTGATGAGACAAACTCGAGCCCATGGAGCCTTGGTACATGGGAGCGTCAAATTCTCCCTAAATACGTGAGGCTGGAATATGGTGGTGACGCCTTCGACATCTCTGAAGATGAGAAAGAATATGCAACAAAATCTGTTCTCAAGGTTCAAATTTTGGGCTATTTATACAGTCCCAGAGGGAAACACCATGTCACAGTAATGCTTGTTCTCTCGGTTTATGTTTACTTGTGCTCTACGACTTCGGCTATTTTGTTGTAACCGGATGGTATTCAAGCAGCTGGAGCTCGCCGTCGGAATCAAACGCGCTCGCTATAATCAGCTATCACCAGTAAGTTGGAGAATACAGGGGGCGGTATCGAGACCATCGATGTCTTTAAGGAAATGGTCAAAGTTAGACTAAAAGACTAAAGAGCTTAGACGCTTTTCAAGGACGCCAAAAACGGACGGAAACTGCGACTAGGATTGGCGTATGCTTAAGGTCAGTCAAGATGTTTGTGTTCACGTGCCAGCCGTAGTTTTGGGTAAAAGGACATCCATCCTTCATAGCTGAGACATATGCCCTCAATGGTAGACTCTTAACATTCATCACTGTAAATTCGAATCTTTTGCTCAAAAATAGAGACCAAGGAAAGCACATTCTCCAGTCATAGATTTTTTTATTTTGACACCGGTTCTCCTCATGAAGGTCAGCAATACGTCGCTTTGTTTCAAATGTTAAAGAAGCTGCGGGATAATGATCAAGTATAACATACAAAGCATAAACATATCTCTGTTCCCCGACACTACGACAATTTAACTCTACTTATACGTCTTGTTTGGCGTGCGCCTCGGTTTCCTTTGAGTAGTGAAAACCAATCAGATACACATTTGGGCGCTGAATTCATAATTTCACCAGGAAAAAATTCAGAGTGACGAGGTAGGCAATGCATTTCGGGCACTCGTCGACAGTTGCACACCTCGAAATGCTTGCATTCCTATCACTACAGAATACAAATACTAATTAGTGTTGCACCCTAGTTCAGGTTAACGGTCGTATAAGATTCATTATCATCCTCGTTTCCCATCATGTTATCGCATATCCTCGTTGTTGATTTGCATCTGTATCCGCATAGCCTCCTCTTCCCAAAAATCCGCCATTTGCTCCGCGCCTCTCCGCCCCCCGAATTGGATGTCCCCATTCGCTATGTCACCATCAACACCGTCCATAAGCCTCTGAAAGCAGCCTTTAAATCTCATGTCGTTATAGTGCTGGTACGGGGAGTTTGGGTCGAGCCATGCGCCGCATAGATAACAAAAATGCGTCTTGCACTGTACGCATGTCATGTGATTACATCCATGACTCTTTTGACACGGCACAGAGCAGTACGGACATGGCGAAGTATTCTTCAAGATGAAGTTAAGGGAGGCCTGATCTTCCTCAGTAAGTTGTGTCGCGTCACGTGGTTCGCAACGGACAAAGTCGCCATGCCAGGATGCGAGACAGACGGTGCAGAAAGCGAGAGTGCAATCTTCGCAGACAGCAAGACGGTCCATGCCTTTGACACCCACAGGGCGCTTTTCGACGTCAGATGATGGAGCTATTTCGATTGTTTCGTCTTCAGTTTCTGAGTCCGAGTCGTCCATTTGGGTTACATCGGTTATCTTGGGGTATTTGGATGTCCGCATGGCACCTTGACACCAAGAGCGGGGGCAGAATAGCATGGTTGGGTCGGATTCAATCTTCTTCTTGCGCTTGATTTTTGCATAGCGTTCGACCATGTCGCGAGGTATTGGAATACGCAGGAGCTCTTTTGGAGACAGCAGGCGTTCCTTCGTCTGCCGGCCCGTTTTTGGCTTGCCACATTCTATAGACATGCATTTGACGAGCTGCACGCTGCCTTCCTCAATGCAACTGTTGTAACAGTCTTGTAGACAGCCAACGCAAAACACATGGCTACAGCGCTCCATTCTGTGACATTTTGATCCCTTCTTGGGTTCCAGGCAGACGTCGCATTCAAAGGTCTCGTTATCAAACAACTCGCGCTTCGTTCGCCTGTTGTATTCCTCAAAATCATTTTTTAAAGACGATGGTAGCGCAATGGCTTCTAGGCCAAATGCGTTCTCCGCTTGCTCTTGAAGTGAGGTGATATATGAGAATAAGATTGTCCCACCACCGTACTCTTCCCATATCGACATTGCCTCGCTCTGAAGTCTTTGCAGAATGTCATCAGAGAGCCATGATGGTATTGTAGCCAACTTGATCGACGGTGGAACTTCAGCAGGATAATTCATAGGCAGAACGATTTCGATGCGCAGTGGAGGCAGGTATTCTAGTCGATATACATCTTGTCTAGGCTCGAAGGTGGCAGGGAGAGGCTTCGTGGGCGCCACCAGCAGGTCGAGGGTCGCAACATACGGGTTGCTTGGGTCGATTATCAGCTCTGGGTATATGGACTGAAGTGTGGTGAGCTCTTCGGCGCGCTCGTCGTCTTCTGCATTGATATCGTCCATGTTGACTAAATCGATGTCTTAAATCGCGGGTTCCTTTGCGGGGGCGCGCTGGTCGTATGCTTTTGCTGCCAGTATGAGGGCGGCGTCAGGCCAGTTTGGGATAAACAAAAGGGCGTGGCAACTATCGATAGCGCGTAAAGGCAAAGCAGCCTTTGAAGAGGCCCATGATGAGTCAAGTGTCTAACAGCTATCTCTCGACCGGTAGAGACCGACTCACGGCCGCATCTCACATGTCGCTTCCCGTCGCCACTACGCCAAGCCACCAGGGTTCCGCCGTCATCATGCATCTGGCCCAGATCCATCCTGTTGTCGTCCACTCTGACCACCCTTGTACATAGCGATTCACCATGGAAAATCCTCCGCTTGCCTCGCTGTCTTTGACGCATGTTCATTATGTATGTTTGTTTCTCTCAAGGCATTGTGTCTAGCCTGCTGACAATAAAAAGAACCCCTTCGATCGTGTTTCCTACCTATGCGCGTGGCTCGCTCTTGTTCCACAGGGCCTATGCGTCGTTTACGCAACCCTGATATGGTCGAACCGTGAGGTGGAAATCGCGTTGATGTTTGCCGGCCAGATGGCGTGTGAAGCCCTGAACTGGGTGTTGAAGCGATACATCAAGGAAGAGCGGCCGCGGGGTACACACCATGCTGCTCGAAGTCTAAGGGAGAGAAGCTAACAATGGCCAGAAATGCATGGAAAAGGCTACGGAATGCCTTCCTCACACGCCCAATTCGTCTCTTTCTTCTCGGTTACTCTCACACTGTTCCTTCTCTTCCGCCATGTCCCACATCCTACCGAAACCCATACGCCCTTCACCTTTGGAGGGCGCGTAGTCCTATCCCTCCTCGCTCTAGCATCAGCAGGAGCTGTAGCTGCAAGCCGCATATACTTGAGCTACCACACTCCTAAACAAGTTATGGTTGGATGTGTAGCCGGTGCTCTTTTTGCATTCGCTTGGTTTGGCGTTACTACATATTTGCGGAGAGCTGGGTGGATTGAGTGGGCGCTTGATACTTGGATCGCGAAAGCTTTTCGAGTAAGAGACTTGGTTGTTCAGGAAGATCTGGTAGATTCTGGGTGGGCGCGCTGGGTAGAGAGGAGGCAGCGACAGGCCTTCAGAGTGCAAGGCCAAAAGAACCGATGAGCGTCAAATCACCACTTTCCAGCGACTTCAAGTTAGATGTATTCCAAGCTTGAAGACGATTATTTTTCGGGACGCACGTGTCAATGTCGGACAGTCAAATACCCGTGGTAGGTAAACCATGTCGAGTGTGCATCACAATCCTAACGGCAAGACCAGGTAGCATGTCCAAATACATATTAACGCATCAATCACCAACATCATTCCCGACCAAATCTCGTCATCAGTGTGTGAGAAGTCATCGAATAGGACCGTTTCAATCGTCATGAGAACCTGCGCTCCAACCCCAGTCCCTGCATTCATGCGTTATCTATCGGACAGTTTACAACGACCATCTATCCTTGCAAGCATTGTTCCATCGATTATAGAACAGTTCAATTCTGCTCGTGGGGCATCATGATCATCACAGTCGGGAGTCGCGACGATATTTGCCGTCCACATTAAACTGAGCATGAAGGTGTGGATCACAATGAGGAAGTGAGCTTTTGGAACCAGACAGTGAACGAACCCAGCGGTAGCAGCAAACAGTACTACCAAAAATTTGCCGAAGGCAATACTGGCAATTTAAGTACACAATCTATTATCAGCTACCGTTTTTGACGTTGACGAGTTCAGTATGTATCCCTCACACTGTGTAAATGACCTATCAAACTGTATCCGATAACAATCCTCTTGCTGTGATTTCTCGTCTCGAAATTTTGACATGTTTACTTTTGTAATTGCGCTCCCTCAGTGCGCGTTGCCATTGTTCTCCTCGGACCCAACGACCAGGTTCCAGTCCGACGTCATTGTATGCATAGGCCATACCCGTCCGTGTTCCGCGCCGTCAGTGGGTGTCGATTTCCTGGGATACCCTTACATCAGAAACTATGTCGAAACGCGTCCTTTCACCATCGAGAATTTGATTATCGATGAAGTCATCGATGCGTACATTGTCAGCCACTTTCGACACTCATGCAGGCTGAAAACAAGAACGCCAATTCTTATGAGCTTGCTAGTAGAATTTGAATGCGTTGTGTTCACCATTTACGTTCCCGTGTCTTCGTAAGTGATATGGGGTTTGTTGTTCGGTCTGATGTCACAACAGTGATCTCCGTATCAGACCCTGCATAGTCGAAACAGACACCAGAGGTCTAGTCTGACCGCTACCGCGGATCCGGTCGTCATCCATGTAATAAAAATACCGTAGCATGTTACCTGGGTTACAACGGCGAGCACGCTAGTTGGAGGATGTCTTGTGGGGGGTGCGAGGTCATCTTGCATGATATTCTCAACGACTTAGTTGAGGGATAAAACGAGTTCAGCACATTTCGCACATCAAGGTTCCTTGACAGAAAAAGGAAGTTAACTCCCTATTTCTCGCCTCTGAGTTTCTCAATTAAGACCTTACTGATCATCTCTACTATTCTAGATCTTTTCCCTCATTTCGACATATCTATTCGCTGCAATTACTCTGAACATCATCCTCAAAAGATGCCACGTCTAGACGTTTACCGTGAACCTAAACCCGCCCATACTCACAACTCAAGCCGTAACTCCACGCAAAGTCACTCACCTAATTCGCCTATATTCCCAAGAGACCGGTACCAAAACCATGGCGGACACCGCCAAGTTCACCGACCCCATCACCATCACCGTGGTGAACCGAAACGAAAGCTCACTACTCTGCAAGCCCACATGGTAGCCTTTTCCGGCGAGTTTGTTGGCACTTTCATGTTTCTGTTCTTTTCCTTCTCTGCCCAAGTCATGCTCGCGACGCAACGAAGCGAGTCGAGCATGGCGAATGGGCTCAAGAGTGCACAAGAAAACATCTTCACAGCTTTAGTATACGGAATGAGTTTGTTGGTGAATGTTTGGGCATTCTATCGTATCAGTGGGGGACTGTTCAATCCCGCGGTATGCCCGACTTTTCCTATCCTCTCCTTAGCCTTGCTCCCTCAAAGCATTGCGCGAGACGAATAGGGTCTAGTTCATATAGAGATAGTACTAACAGATACAGGTCACTCTTGGTCTTGTCCTCGGTGGTGCTCTTCCCCCAATTCGCGGACTAATCCTTTTCCCAGCACAGATCATAGCTGCGATGGCTGCAGGTGGTCTTGTCTCCGTCATGTTTCCCGGCGACATTGCGTTTACGAATACAACGCTCTCCCCTGGAACAGGTGTCGCACAGGGTGTTTTTATCGAGATGTTCATGACGGCTGAGCTGGTCTTTGTCGTCCTCATGCTCGCAGTGGAGAAGAGCAAGGACACTTTTCTCGCACCAATTGGTGTTGGATTGGCACTGTTTGTTGCCATGATGGGAGGTACGTTACCTCTTTCCTTACATACATTAGAAATTCTAGTTCCGTCAGCGTTTCATGCCACGGCTCGACACATACTTCTCTAGATTTAGTGCTTGTGGCTGACCAAACTGTAGGCGTCTACTTCACCGGTGGCTCTCTCAACCCCGCCCGCAGCTTCGGACCCGCCGTCGCTAGCACCCAATTTCCCACCTACCACTGGCTCTACTGGGTTGGTCCTTTCCTCGGTGCCGCGCTGGCCGCAGCGTACTATCGATTCGTCAAACATTTCGACTATGAGCAGGCAAATCCTGGACAGGATTCTGCGGATGGGGATTTCACAGACTAGGCGTAGCGGACAAAATGAAATGAACTCTGGAATATGATATTGGGTTTTTACGAGCACATGTATGGAAATGGGATACACGACATTATAGCGACGGCGTTTGAAGCTTGTACATATATTATAGGATGGGTTGGGATGAAAACACAGTCTGGTGCTCTTCGACAGTTCATACATGAAAATTGTAGTGCAAAGGAATTAACATTGAAGTACATGTGCTTTGAATTGTTCTTTGAAGTATTGTGCGCACTTTACTTCGAACAAACTGAGTCTCTGATCCTCGTACGTATGCGCCAAAGCTGTTTCTGAGGCGTGACTGACCGGGCAGAAGAAGAGTGTACGGTGTTGATGGGTTACATGTTGTTTATACTTTAGGGAGTTATCACAGTACAGGATGAGATGAGATTTGACTTGAGCACAACTTTGGAGTCTATGAATAGTGAAGTTCAGGGAGGCTCTGTCAGTAGATTGGCGAAGATATGACATTAAAGATGAGATGTATTAATGCTTTTGATATTGGTGGAACCATTCCAAGTTGATTATGGTTCTCTCAAGCTGACCCAGTGGTCGAAGTGTGTTGTTCTTGTTGAGAAATGCCCAAGATTATATCATTACATGGCGCCCTACATCGTTGAACCAATCTCCACAAGCTCGGTACTTCGCACACCCACACCAGCACAATCTGAATCTTCCAGATAACAAAGTTCAATTCTTGTTATTCGCTGTACATCCGTCTGTCCAACAAGTCTCTGCCAGCCTCTTGCCTCCGCAGTCCGAACCTTCTTCCCCTTTCCGAAGCCAGAATTTAGTAAGAAAGTCATGATATCATCGCAGTCGTAGACGTTTCGTTTCGTCGTAATATCCACCCATCACAAAGCCTACAAATCCTCCCAGCCATATTGTACACCCCCCATAAATCCCTCTTTCAGAGTCCCATCCCCATACCGAACAGCACCCCTACAACCCCCACGACAGCCGCCATCTTCGCAACCGGACGATCCGCCGACCCAGCTTCAGATGCTGCTTGCAAGTCCTGATGCCCTGCTATTCCCTGAAGCGCGGACACAGGCGCATGCGTAGACTCTGGGTCTGCGGGTGCGAGAGGAAAGGCGGAGCTGGGTTGTACAGGCTGTTGCTTGCCATCGTGATGTCGGACGAGAGGAACTTGCTAAAAACATTAAAATTAGCCCATACTCACATTCACAAGAAATAGAGACCAAGATTCTTACATTTCGCCCTATTCCCATCTGCATCTCCCTCGCCGTCGCCCTCTCTTCGCTCCCCGTCGGACTCGCGCACCACACGGCGCAGAAGAAGTACATCGCCACGACAAAGACGTGCCATCGGATAGGCAAACGCATCATGTTCTAACTATCCGTAGTTGACGAAGAATATATCATATAAAAATTTCTGGGAAAACGGTTCCACGGTCTGAGAAATGGTCGGAGAATATGCACGATTAAATCACCCCTTGCGCGCGCGACGGACGCGACATGACCCTGCGTAAGTACTTATTCCGTCTTACGCTGCGGCTGGAGTACCACGACGCACCGCTACCGTAAAAGCAAGCACCTCATTTAAGGACAATGACAAGCGTTCATGGGCGTTGCGCCATCGTCGCCGAGAGGCCTCGGGATAGGCGGGTTATGTTTGGTGTGTCCAATCAAGAGTTTAGTGCGTGGTGCTAGTGCACGATGATGATGATGCGGGAGGAGGGTGTCACGCGGATGTGAGGATGGGGGAGGGTATTTTCGACTGTGGGGAAATGGTGTGTGGGGATATAGCTAGCTATGGCGGATGATTTTCGAGGAGAATTGTTTCTCTCCGTTGTGAGTGCTTATTTTTCCTTTAAAGAAAGAAAAAGGTGGATGAGAGTTTTGGGAGTTGTGGAATATTCAATGAGCAGTTACGAATCGGTCCAGACCTCATAATGAACGGCCGATCTTACCAAATCTTGAACTTCATGCTTGGATGTGTTCGCCAATGCTGAAATGCGGGGAAGATTTAGCTAATCGACATTTTATGCTCCAATAGTGTCAACAGGTGACTGTACGCTTAATTTTTTTAGTAGGAAACTACCCTTTGCACTACATTGGTGATGTTGGTTCACTTGTCTTATTCAGCCAAAAGACTCCCTCGCCGCGCCAACAAAAGACTGAACGTGCATTGCCGTGACCCAAAATTGAAAACCCATCTTCAATTGAATTCTCATCTGTAGCTTCAGAGGAACAATTGGGATCTTCCCTCCATATCTCAATGCCGTCAAAAAATTGCATGTCTCGTGCACACCGTGCAACACGTAGCGCCTGTCCAAGGTCCGCAACTTCTAACAGCACAATCTTGGCTTGAACATTGCGCGCAATCTCAAGTAGGCGTGGATAGAAGATGTCACCTTGTTGTATGTCCGAGTAGCCTGCTGTTGGCGGAGGTACAAGGGCGAGCTTTGGTTCGAAGCCACGAACCGAGCGTGTTGTAGTCTTCCAATATCCCGAGGGTGATATGTATGGCGGGTTAGAGATCAGAATATCCCAGAATTGCGGCAGGGAGCTGTGGTCAAGAGCAGTTTCCAACGACGACGGTTTTGAGGGCCCGTTGGTGGATGAACTGGCGAGGACATCCGCTTTGAGAAAGCTGATCTGGTCGTGCTTCGGATCTTGTCTGCTCTTGCGTACCAACTTGAGGTTTTGACGTGCCAGCAAGAGGCCCCTGTCGGAGATATCTACACCGACTACGCGTAGATGTGCATTTTGATGTAATGAGCGGAATTCATGATCGAACAGGAGTGGTATGCAGCCAGTACCTGTGCACAGATCCAAGACACGCAGCTCACGAGGAAGCATTCGCGCGTCGCGAAGTGACTGCACAAGATGTGACACCGACGTCGCAGTGTCTTGCCTGTAATTATATTAGACATTTTTTTCTTCTCGCCTATCATTGTTGCTTCCTACCGTGGAATAAGCACACCAGGTCTACATTGGATCTCTAAACCTCCAAAGTATTCGGTCCCCATTAAATACTGTAGTGGCTTGCCTTTTGCTCTTTCTCTAACTAATCGTCGGAGTAACGCGCTTTTATCCACTGCGTCTCCCCTCGCGCGACGCGTTTGTGATACTGTCTCGACATGTTCGAGAAGCCATCGCAGCTCGTTCTGCGCAGCGTGTAGGTCGCGACACGGTGCGAGAAGAGGAGGAAGGAAAGGGCTTATCGTTCGTGCTTTTCGGAGGACAGATGTTGGTATGCGAGGCATCTTGACGGTGGTCAGATTGTGGGAGATCAAATGGACGTCACTAGCGTGGCATGCTTCCGAATATGCAATGAGCTGGATTGCTCCTCGTTTCTGCTTTCGAGGAATGTCGCATCTAAACGAGCATCGCTCCAATCAATTTGTTAATTTTCAAACTCTAGGTTCTGATTGCAAACAGAAGAACGCACACTTTAAAGCACAGTAGTGATATTGAATGGGCCATCATGAGGGTATCTAAGCATGATGTTATGCTTACATCAACCTCCTCACTACTTGTGGTATTCTCTAATGAAATGAACAGCTACTAAATTATTGAAACTCGATCTATGCACCCCAGCCATGTCCACAATTGCAACCTCACCCAAGAATCTTTTCGACAATCCAGCCCTGTCCTCCACCCTCCTTCCTCTGCACCACTCTCCTTACCCCCAATCCCCATCCTTGACTTCCCTTCTCACCGACAAGACTCATCTCAACTTCGCACTCCCTCCGCTCCATCGCTCCCTTTTCGCGCGGCAAATCTGCAATCTTGCCCTTTGGCTTTGAAGCTTGCAAAAGCGGCGTTCCGAGAGCGATGTTGATGATCTGTGGTCGCGTGACGGGAGTGAGTGCATGCATGCGCGTTTTTGGAACCTTTATGCTATCGATAGTAGACGCCGATGCGCGTTGTAAGTGGGAGTAGATGATGTAGCCTGGGAGTTTTGCTGGCGGCGTGCGAGCAAGTAATGTAGAAGGGTGAAGGTACACGTATTTCTCGTTGGGATCGTCGGACCGTTGATCTGTTTGAGATGAGAAAAGAGTCACATAGGGTACGTCTATGGCTGTCTTCGGTTTGCGTGGAAGATCTGGTGGGGTGGGAGCCAAGTCTGCCCGCATAGCGATCTGGTCGATGAAGCCTGCTGCGCAAATCTGGGTCAGAAGATTGATGCTTCTTTCGGAAGGAGCTGGTAGCTTCGATTGGTAGGCAGCAATGGCAGTTGGCCTGTGTGCGCGTACGATGTTGGTTAATTGATGACGGAGCTGGCTGGCTTCGTTCATGGCCTTCGAATTGAGAAACATGTCTTCGCAGAATCGCCGTGAGTCTGGCTCGTATGCATATGCACATATCGCGTTGCTGAACTTGATGCAATCACTTTGTTTCGCATTGGAACTCAACTTTGCCAATGCGGCATTGTAAGCTTTGCGGAGACGTGATCGCTCTTCGGCTTCAATGTTGTCTTGCTCTGTACGGACAGCCTCGGGATCCTTGACCGGCTCTCGCAAGCCAAGCTTGTTTTCTGGAATAATCAGTTCTGGCACAGAGAGAGCGGCTACCAGAGCAATAGTCTCAGCCGTCAGACCCTGGGCGACACCCATAGCTACCATGCGTGCAAATCTTGGGTTGAGAGGATAAAGTGAGAGCTCATGGCCAAGCTTTGTCACTTTACCGTCAGGGGATAGCGCTCCGAGGTATGAGAGTAAATTCTCGGCTCGCTGTAGACTTTCGCGATCTGGTGATGTTGGGAACGGGAAGTTGACGACTGGTGCGCCCATACTTTTCAGTTGTAGCACCACACCTTCCAGTGGTGTTCGCGAGATTTCTGGAGCAGCGTATTCCTCGAAATCGCGCTCAAAGACGGCAGAAGAGTACAAGCGATAACAATGTCCAGGGCCAGTACGACCAGCACGGCCAGATCTTTGATTGGCACTGGCCTTGCTGATCCACCCGACTTCAAAGCTCTGTACGCCTGTGACAAGATCATATCTTTTTTCTTTCGCCCTTCCGCAGTCAAACACATAACGGATACCAGGAATGGTCAAACTGGTTTCCGCTACGTTCGTTGCGATCACAATGAGACGAGAGCCATCCGGTGGCGGTTCGAACACACGTAACTGTTGGTTTGTCGGCAGTTGTGAGTAAAGTGGCAAAACATGCACTTTCATGACTGCATCCTCTGGCTTCTCTTCCTCAATGTCAAACTCTTTGTCGTCTTCGTCGTCAAGCCCCATGATCACAGAGTCTTCAGAGTCCGATCCATCTTCATCCTGGAATTCGTCGGCTTTCACCCCCAGTTCAATATCTTCCGTCTCAAGAGGTGTATCAGCTGGAGAAATTTGGACTTTCCCAACATGGGCGTCCTGGCCTTGTGTAGAAGAGAATGCCTGCTTCAATCTCTTCGCCAGATGCGCAATCTCGCTCTGACCAGTAAGGAATATGAGCATGCCTCCTTTGGGTAGCTTCCGGTGAC
Organism: Mycocentrospora acerina; assembly: GCA_022701365.1. NCBI lineage: Eukaryota > Fungi > Ascomycota > Dothideomycetes > Pleosporales > Mycocentrospora > Mycocentrospora acerina. The sequence goes on from JAKUHH010000080.1 coordinate 781,366, forward strand.
CTCTTACCACTTTGCGGTACATTTCTTCAGCGTAGTCTCGTTGAGTTTGTCTGGCAAAGTGATTTGTGACAGTGTATTGACGACCTTCCGCCTTGATTAGTGGAGGAGGCTCGCTTCGGAATAGTCGCTTGTTTTCTGTAAAGTCTGAGATCCTGAGTGTTGCTGACATGATTACCAGTTTCAAGGGCTTGATTTTCGGGTCTTCTTGCGCCATCTGGGCCCGTAAGTCAACGATCCTGCTAAGCATACCAATCAAGATGTCCGTATTCACACTGCGCTCGTGGGCCTCGTCGATGACGATTGCGGAGTACTTTGTCAACACGAAGTCCTGAGTAATCTCTCGTAGCAGAACACCGTCTGTCATGAACTTGATGGCAGTCTTGGCATTCGTAGAGGTGTCGAACCGAATTTGATAGGCCACTTTTGTGCCCTGATCGCCAAGCTCATCACCAACACGCTTCGACATGCTCACGGCGGCTACACGGCGTGGCTGTGTGACACCAATCATACCAGGCGTCGGCCCGTTGGGAGCTCCGTATCCAGCTTCATAGAGAAACTGCGGCACTTGCGTGGTCTTACCACTACCAGTAGCTCCCCAAACTACAACCACATCATTGTTGTGTATCGCTTCCATGATCTTCTGCTCCTCTGCAACAATCGGAAGCTGTAGTCTCGATTCTTGTATCTCAGGCGATCTTTCCACAACAACGCTGAACGCTTTCCTTGTCGCGTCGGTCGCTGTGTTTGTCTCCAGTTCTGGAGGCAGCGGATCTTGCTCGGGAGCACGGGGTACGAAGTCCTCTGGTTTGGGTGCTACCGCATATTCCAGGTTGTTGGATGGAACAAACCCAATAGCCTCGTTCCTTTGTTGCGTTGCCCAGGCTTTGAAAGCTGATGTTCGTTCCTTTCTTGCGATCTTTGTATTTTCGTCATGGCTGCTCTCACTCTCGCTGTCGCTATCTTCGGAGCTGTCTTCTTCTGATCCATCCGACTCGGAACCCAATGCCTCTTCTTCTCCAGATTCTTCCTCAGATTCTCCTGATTCGGCGCTGCCAGACTCCAGTTCCTCATCCTCATCTTCATCCTCATCTTCTTGCAGTTCTTCGTCTTCTTCGTCCGAGTTGAATCCTTCCCATTCTACTTCTTGCTGGATCACAATTGGCTTGTCCTTGCCCTTTCGGCGCTTTCGCACCTGTAGAATTGGTTTGCCCGACTCATCCAGGTCCAACGGCCGCTTCAACCCACTGCCAAAGAGTCCAACAACTTGTGTTTGTACAGCCGGTACAATGGACGGCGTAATGTCGACTTGGTTCTCAGGTTCTGATGACGAACGATCGCGTTTGCGTGCTTTGGATTCTGGAGCTAGTGGACGCTGTGAGACTGGCTTCGACGCAATCTCGACTTCGCTGTCGGAGGTCTCGTCCTCCAATTCTCTCACTATGCGTTTCTCAAACAAGAGTCCCTCGTTCTTTTCTACGTCGATTCCCGCCCTCTGCTCTGCCAGCGCGCGCTTCAGCATCTCCCTCCTGGACCCTGCGCCGCTTCCAAGTTTGCTAGAGCTTTGAAAGAGACTAGTATCGACTTTCTGGGAGGCGAGTTTCTTGAGCAGTACGAGGTTTTCTTCTTTCTTGAGCTTGGTATCCTGAACATCTTGTTAGCATTGTGGGTTGTCAGCATTTTCTGGAACTTTGGAAAAAAGATCTTCGCAGCATGCAAAATGTTCCTAGGTTTCCATAGAGGCGTCGCAAAGCTTTGTAGATTCTCGAATGACGTACAATGTACTTGTCAAGGCGCTTCTTCTTCTTGCCACTGATTTTGCCTTGCGCCTCGCGCGTAAGCTCTTCTTTCAGCGCCTGCTTCTTCTCCGCGCGCTCCTGCTCCTCCCTAGGGAGGATTTCTTCTGCATTTGCGTCTGGCGCATAGTCGTGTGACTGCTTTCTACGAGCGAGCACCTTGTGCTTTCGCTGTCGGGGCACGAATTTAGGCATTGCTGGGGGTTGGTGCAAATAAGAAGCCTGAATTTCCAAAGCTAGATGGATTCTCGAAATATTTTGGCGGGGATCGGCGAGTCGGAAGCGGGAATCCGCCGCCGCGTCCTCCTCCGCAAGGGAGCACCAGAGTCCAGGAACGCGCTCGACAGACACGAGACCTTGGAAACTCTACAACATGACGGGAACGGACGATTATGCTGTCACGCCGGCTGCGTTTCCTGCACGTACGAAGACGGCATCCTCTGCCATCAGCGGTGTGGAGACGATTGCAACGACTGTCAACTTCACAGACAAGATACTCATCACGATTACGCAGAGAGGGAAACTGGCGCATTGGGTGTGTTTGATGTCCTATTACTTGTAGACTATCTATACTTACTAACCCGCTGCCAGGTCCATGTTCCACTCGATATCGCCGGTACTGATGCCTCCATGACCTCTAACCCTTACTTTGATCGCGACGACGAAGACCCCGCATCCGACCTTCTCCCCATGCACCACCTTACGGCTACAACCATATTGGGCGGCACCATGGCAGAGCTCGACGTCCTGGGTCAAACGCTCGCTACACAGATTGCCAGCATAATCAAGACACGCGATGAGAGGGACACAAGGATGGTCGTCGTCGGCATGGGACTAGAGAAAGGCATGAGTGGGAGAGAGCAGTTCAGTGAACTTGTTGGATTGGTTATGGAGGTGTTGTGAAGTGTCACAGTGAAGCTCCAATATTTCATGAATGCAGGCAGCATTCGATATGTTGTGGCCTCTACATGGGTATCTGAGTATCACACTGTCGCCCTCCTCTTTTGCCAGAACTCTACAAGTATGTTCATCCATTCCTTATTCTTTCTTTCAAAATCTCGTTAGACCCATGCGCCGTAAGTGCTGACCCAATCCATGTACCAGAACGCCGACTAAATGCAAGCATGAACCATTATACGCTCTCCCGCAGCTTGTTGATCAGAATATCGACCGAGGCCATATCGTTTGCGTCAAGCTTCTCCTGAGGCTTGAACTCAGCCGGCATGTGTTCGATGGCGACATCGAGACCTGGCTGAAAGTTCCTAACGGAGGATGAGAGAGCCAGTATGGCCTTCTTCCGCGCTGTCTTGTCGGTGTCCCCGACTGCCATGCGCACTAGTATAGGTATGGCGCCAACGATGAGAAACTAAAATTAGGATTAGCTATGGGGTGCAATATCAGTGTCATGGAGTGCTTACTCGTTCCTGGGTTTTGATGTTATTCGAGACGGCGGTCGCGCAACACCAGGCAGCAAGGGTCCTCAACTCGGCGTTCTTGTTCTCTAGCTGTTCCACTAGCGGTGTCCATAGGCCTAGCGGCTCGATGTTGTTTGCGTTGTCGAGGTTCTCGATGAGCTGCTCGAAGTTGTCAAAGGCAACCAGTCTGTTCTCCAGGCCAGCCTCGTCGTTTTGCACAACTTGCATCATCTCCTTCATGAGCTGCGCATCCGACTTCTGGTTTCCTCCAAACAGGACTGCCAGAGCCTCTGGGCTGAGCTGAGTTTTGGTTTTTGTTTCTGCGCCATCCGAGACCCTTGAATTTTCGACACCCCACTTCAAAAGAGAGTTGAGATTTGGGTCGGCCATGTTGCTTGATGTGCGATGACTTGAGACGCAATTGGACAAGGTGTTGAGGAGGCGTTGTATGATATGTACGCAGTTGTTGGGGCGCAGTTTTGGTGTCTGGGGGTATTAAAGTAAATTTTGGCGTGCGAACCAGATGACGCAGGGCTAGGTCTGGTCGCCAGCAATGGAAGCTGCCAGAGGGTTCGCACGCATTCTACGGTATCTGGGCCAGCAGCTGTCACATCCGCTGCGGAAAAAAAGCTCAAGTCAAGGTTCTGCATGCAGCCATGTTTAAGAGCAACGGCCCATCCTGCGCGACGGGCCTGTGTAAATCCGTCGCAACAAAAGCATGGTGATGTGCCTGGAATCGCAGGTGCGCACCTGGGCGGCCCGCTGCCCCTCATTGCACGTGACGTGGGCCAGTAGAGGGACCCTTGCATCTTCGATTTGGGCGGGGGCCCTGAGTTGGCGGTGAGCATTCGGGATGGCTGGAGATCGCATTGCCGCAGCCCAGCACTCTGCCAGGACTCGGTCTGCCACGAGCGTTCGCTGGCGAGAACACGTCAAGATAGTGGAGTGGCCCTGCTCCAGCGAGACACGCAGCTCCCATGGCCCGTGGCGGAAGAGCTTGCGTACACGTCCTGAACATGGCAGCCTGGAGCAGCGTCGAGAATATATATATAATGTGCTGATTGTGACGACGCCGACGCCCTGACTGCACACTCCTGCCCCTACGCTCAATCCCATCATTGGAGCTGCCGTTCGCCTCCTTCACCAGCCTCCCGACGCTCCTTCTCCCCGCTAAATCTGGGCAAGGCCGGCGCACGGGTATTTCAGCAAGCACTTTGCCTCGCGCACAAGAACCTAACCTCAACAACAACAACCTCCTCAACGACCTGTAAGCTTCCCCGACCGTCTCCACCTCGACGCCAGACTCACGGCCGCCCTGCTTGCTAGACACTGACGCCCGACTCCTGCAGCGAGTCCCAGATTGCACTCCGCCCGCCCTTCCACGTCTACTCCTAATCTCACTACCTAATCAGCCAACATGGAGGGTAAGCAACCACCGCCTCCCACCCGCAAATGCCCCGTGTCCATCGTCAATCGATGCGCACTTTATCTCAATGAGCCCTGCTAATGTGTGCCTTGCCGTCTACAGAGGAAGTCGCCGCTCTCGTCATTGACAATGGGTGAGCTCACCCCCGAAACGAACACCTGCCATCGCTGCTGCGGAGAGGCGTGTTGCAATGGCCGCGCGTATGCCTTCAAAAGGCCGCCACCGCCTCTCTACAGCAGCGCGCGCAGCTGCAGCTCTCTGATGGACGCATGCTAACAGCTGATAGTTCGGGTATGTGCAAGGCCGGTTTCGCCGGTGACGATGCGCCCCGAGCAGTCTTCCGTAAGTCATCACCCTTCCACCTCGCTGGGCTCGAGATGCGCAGCAGCCATCCGCAGCCATAGTCTTGAGGGCTTGGCAGGACTATTGCTGACTAGTCCGCAGCTTCCATTGTCGGCCGACCCCGTCACCATGGGTATGAGAAGCCCCCCCAAGAGCGCCCTTGTGGCTTCGCAAGCTGACAACAGCGCAGTATTATGATTGGTATGGGCCAGAAGGACTCATACGTTGGTGATGAGGCACAGTCGAAGCGTGGTATCCTGACGCTGCGATACCCCATTGAGCACGGTGTTGTCACGAACTGGGACGACATGGAGAAGATCTGGCATCACACTTTCTACAACGAGCTGCGTGTTGCCCCTGAGGAGCACCCCGTCCTGCTCACCGAGGCTCCCATCAACCCCAAGTCCAACCGTGAGAAGATGACGCAGATTGTTTTCGAGACCTTCAACGCCCCCGCTTTCTACGTCTCCATTCAGGCTGTTTTGTCTCTGTACGCCTCCGGTCGTACCACTGGTATCGTGCTCGACTCCGGTGACGGTGTTACCCACGTTGTCCCCATCTACGAGGGTTTCGCTCTTCCCCACGCCATCTCGCGTGTCGACATGGCTGGTCGTGATTTGACCGACTACCTCATGAAGATCCTCGCTGAGCGCGGTTACACCTTCTCCACCACTGCCGAGCGCGAAATCGTTCGTGACATCAAGGAGAAGCTCTGCTACGTCGCTCTCGACTTCGAGCAGGAGATCCAGACCGCCAGCCAGAGCTCCAGCTTGGAGAAGTCGTACGAGCTTCCCGACGGCCAGGTCATCACCATTGGCAACGAGCGTTTCCGTGCTCCTGAGGCTCTCTTCCAGCCTTCAGTCTTGGGTCTTGAGAGCGGTGGTATCCACGTCACCACTTTCAACTCCATCATGAAGTGCGATGTCGACGTCAGGAAAGACCTGTACGGCAACATTGTCATGGTGAGTTTTGCAGCTGGAAAGTAAACGGTGAATGCGGCTAATCAAAACTAGTCTGGTGGTACCACCATGTACCCCGGAATCTCGGACCGTATGCAGAAGGAGATCACTGCCCTTGCCCCATCTTCGATGAAGGTTAAGATCATCGCTCCCCCGGAGCGCAAGTACTCCGTCTGGATCGGTGGTTCCATTCTCGCCTCCCTGTCCACCTTCCAACAGATGTGGATCTCAAAGCAGGAGTACGACGAGAGTGGTCCTTCCATTGTCCACCGCAAGTGCTTCTAAGGTAATATGATGTCTCTCCCGACGGTCTTGTACGCAAGCTAACTTGTCATCAGCGTGTTCCTGCGTACAGTTCTCGAAATTATGACAAGCCTAGTAGCGGAGGCATCATTGTATTGGCGCTCTGTTACACCGGGGTTTCACACATGACGGTTGTTCACAAAATGGCAAAGCGAGTCAGCGATTGGGTGATCATGTTATGGAGGAACTTGAGTTGATGCGTGTAGGTGTGATCAGATCTTAAGGTTGTAGTTTAGAATCTGGATGTCTTCACATCACCAAATTGGCCAAATGACGCTTTATTATTGTAATATTGATGCGCATTGCTTTTGCTCTTTGTCAGCTTATAATCCTTCGCCCCATTTAGGTCCAAATTGTTCACTGAGCTCCGAGGTGACGTGCTGGTTGTAACCCGATGGGGTGAGAACCCTATGACTAGCGTGGAAACAAATGGGGAAGGCCAATTTCCCTGATGCTTATCATATACCTCACACCAGTCATCGGTAGAGGGCATTATAAAAGGTGCCCGTGGTCGTTTCGAGAACGATATGTTTCCTGGTTGAATACCAATTACTCGGTGTTTTCTTCTGTGAATAGCCATTCAATAAGCGGGTAGCCTTGTAGCACAAATAAGCCACGGCAGTCTAGGCAACACCAGTGAAACACGACTCCTCTGACAAACCCTAAGAGCGAGAAAAACATGGCTCAATCAAAAGCAGTGGAGCGAGAAGGGCAAGCTGCTGTGATAGCAGCAATCAGCGAGTCGACACCTCTACTCGCCGAGTCTGAACCGATTGACCCGTCGAGTTTGGTGAGAGATGGCGATGCCGGTGGCGATGCAGAAGACGAGGAAGATGTGCCATTTCCAAAAAGCCAAATTTATCTGCTGTGCTTGACAAGAGTCGTGGACCCGATTGCTTTCTGGTGAGTGTGATTTTCTTAAAAAAAAATGTCGAGTGACAATCCCAGGCTGACGAGTGCTGTAGTGAGTGTGTGATGAGATTTTCTTGGGAGTGTGTGTCCGGCTTGTGCTTGGAGGGATCATGTCAACTACAACAAACCAGCTTACGATATGTCATGTCATATGGCTGGTGTCATTATTGTCATCAACGCAAGTGATGACGGAGAATGCTGACCTGATTGTTCTAGTTTCGATTTTCCCGTACGTCAACTCTATGATTGAGGAGGTTGGCGGTATCGAACACGAGGATGTAGGATTTTACTCGGGTCTCATTGAGAGCTTGTTCAGCTTGACACAGATGTGTGTTATGATCTTTTGGGGAAAGGTGTGTCACGTTACATTGTCTCACGAGCTTGCTCGTAGTCGGAAGATGTACAAAGATCATGGCATATGTACTAACATGGCAAAAATAGGCTGCTGACAGATGGGGGCGAAAGCCTTCCCTTGTCTTTTCTCTTCTCGGCATTTCGGTTGCTATTACGCTCTTCGGCATGAGCCAGTCAATTTTGCAGATGGTCGTCGCGCGATGCTTTGCAGGTGTTTTTGCGGGGACTGTGTTGACTGTCCGGACGATGCTGAGCGAGAATAGCACCAAGCATACCCAGGCAAAGGTGTTTAGCTACTTTGCCTTTGCAGGAAATTTGGGAGTTTTTATCGGTCCTTTGAGTAAGTCTTGCCATGCTGTGAAGACGTAGAGGGGAGTATGATGTATTGCTAACACTTCATGTAGTTGGCGGAGCACTAGAACGGCCAGCGGAGAAATACCCCTTTGTGTTTGGCAAGATACAATTCTTTCATAAGTACCCATATGCTCTACCTGGTATGGCCACTTCAGCCATTGCTCTCTCCGCAGCATTATCCACAGCCCTGTTTGTCAAAGAGGTAAAACTCCCCTCCTTTACCCGTTCCTCGCTCACCTTCTGACTTTCCACAACAGACCCTTCCATCCCACCACTCTTCCAATAAGAAAGCAATTACCGAACCCAGACAATCCACCTGGGAACTTCTCTCTCAACCTGGCGTTGCTCGTGTAATCTTGATTAGCAACTACATCATGCTGCTCGCCTTTACCTTTACGGCCGTGAATCCAGTATTTCTCCACACTCACGTCTCCTTTGGTGGTCTGGGGTTCACACCTGCCCTCATCTCCGGCGCAATCTCTCTCGCCGGTGCATCGCAAGCTATATGGCTACTAGTTATTTTCCCTCGGTTGCACAAGCGCGTGGGAACAGGTGCAGTCATGCGGCTTGCGGCAGCGGCCTGGCCGGTTTTTTTCGCCGCACATCCATTTTTCAACTTTTTGCTGAAGAAGGGGATGACGGGTGCGTTTTGGGGAATAGCACCGCCGTTTTTGGCAGTTGGAAGTGGAATCGCAATGGCGTTTAGTATGTTTTCTTTTCCTTTACTGTTGCTGTTGCTGTTGTACTTGCACTCTTCACCTTGATTTCCTCTCCCACATACTGACATGATCTTTCTTTCTAGCCGCTTCTCAGTTGGCGATCAACGATATTGCCCCCTCGCCTTCGTCAGTTGGCGCGCTAAACGCTATTGCCCTCGCGGTTTCGAGTGGATTGCGCGCCGTGGCTCCTGCGCTGGCGACGAGCGTGTATGCCATCGGAGTCAAGTATCAAATTCTGGATGGACAATTGTTTTGGCTGTGTAACGTTGTGCTAGCAATTGGGTTTATTGGCGTGGTGAGGTTGTTGCCAGCCAAGGCAGGGGGGTTGGAAAGAGTAGGTGGAAGTGGAAGAGGCGTGTAGGAGAGGACTTGAACGAAAAAGATTTGGACAGGTAGAATGCTGGTTTGTATGAGAGGGAAAGGAAAAATTGGATTGATCATGTGATAGAGTATGAAAAGAATGGGGTTAGAATGTTTTAGGGGATAAGCTTCTCTTGGTCTGTCTAGAAAAAAGGTTACACGGACGTTTGTGTTGAATTGTCTAGAAAAAGGCTACACGAATATAAATGTTAAAATATTTAGAAAAGTCTATACGGGTGCAGTGTATGATGGATCAAGTATAGCACAAATGTGAATATTAAAAAAAAAAAGTCCAGTCATCATGCACTAACATATGTTTGGAGAGCACAGTGTCTCATTTCTAAAAAAAATTTAAAGTAGAGAGATTTTCTTGCCCAAACAGTGCTCTCAACCGTACCCAAGAGCACAACAAGCACCATTCTAAGGCGGACACTTTTCAAGTCCGCAACACGGCGTCGGACATGCCATCTCCAGAAGCCTAACCCCGACCCCGAGGCCTGCCTACGCGCGTCATCGAGCCGCGGAACGCATTCCGAATCCTTTCAAAAACATTACTACTCCCACCCACCTCACTCACCACACCTAAACCTCACAACGCTACGCTACATCGCACCGCACCGCACCGCACCGCACGACAACGACAACACGCAATGTTTTCCCTCGCGCGCGCCCACACACGCACCCTCCGTCCCCGCCTCTCCTCCGTCCTTCTCCTCCGTCGCCCCCAGTCCACAATCCCGTACACACCCCTCTGCCCATCGCCGACATGCGCGTGCGGCTCCACGCCAGCGGACCTGGACATTGACCGCAAGACGCCGCTGCTCAACACCATGGCGCCGTATGCGCAGCAGGTGGTGCTGTGTACGGGCAAGGAGGACTGGGCTAGCAATATTGAGAATGAGGAGGAAGGGGGGACGGGGGAGTTTATCCGTGGGGTGAAGAAGGTGATTGGGAGGGGGGCAGAGGGGTTTGATGTTTGTGATTGATTTTTCTTTGGTCTTTTTTTTTCTTGTGCTTGTTCTTCTTGTTCTATTTCATGTCCTCTTCTGCCCTATTATTTTTTTAATAAATTTTGTCAAGTATCGTCTGTTTCGAATTTTTGCCAAAAAAAAAAAAAGAGGAGGTTATGAGAGTGATGTTTAATGTCAAGTGAAGAGATGGAAATAGAACGGACTAGAATGGAGATGTAGTAAAAAAAAGAGCAAAAAGAGTATAAAAGCTAACGTATATCAATCTTTTTCCCCCATTGTAGCCATTCAACAACATCCTCCTCACCGCGTCGTCTCTCCCCGCCACCACCGCCACCACCGCCACCGCCGCCGTCGAACCAACCACGCCCACCACTCCAACAACAGCAACAACAACCTCACCAACCTCCTCCTCCACCGTCCTCCTCTTCCCCTCCTTCCTCCTCCTCCCCTCCATCCCCCACACCCCCACCTCCCTCTCCGCCTTCACAACCGCCTACCTCAAACCCCCCACCCTGCACCCCTTCCACTCCTCTCTCCCCCCTTCCCAAAAAGCCCTCCTCCTCCGCAACCCCCTCCTCGCATCCACCCTCCCGTCCCCCCTCCCCATCACCACCCCCACAATCCTCATCTGCGGCCACACCTCACGCGACTCCCGCTGCGGCATCCTCGGCCCCCTCCTCCAATCCGCATTCCGCGCTGAGCTCGCCCGTCGCGGTATCCCCGCCCGCGTCGCGCAGATAAGCCATATCGGGGGCCACAAGTACGCGGGCAATGTGATTGTGTATATTCCGCCTGGGTGGGGGACGGGGCTAGCGGGCATGGGGATTTGGTATGGGAGGGTGGGGGTGGAGGAGGTGGAGGGGGTGGTGGGGGAGACGGTTGTGAAGGGGAGGGTGGTGGGGGAGTTGTTGAGAGGGGGGGTGATGATGGGAGGGGGGGATGTGGGGAGGGTGGTGGAGGGGATGTTGAAGGGGGAGAGGGAGGGGGAAGGGGGGTTGAGGCTTCAGGCTAGGAAGAGGGGGTGAGTGGATTTTATGTGTATAATTTTCAAAACAATGAAGACGGTGGATGGGGTTGAGGGTTGGGATATATAGATGGAATAGACGGGATAGATGGGCATGGCATGGCATATCGTGGTGTACAAATACATCTACATATTCATATTCATGTTCATACACTTACATACACATATTCATACACATATATATACGTACATCTTCTTCATCGACGCGTATTTTCTTCGTCTATTCCTTCTTCCCCTTGTGTGGACTCACAAAATTGCATAGTCTCCCTCCACCAACAACCACAATCTTCCAGCCCGCAGGCACAAGATCCACTTGCTCATTATCATCACCGCCATTATCAGGGCCCTGCGTCTCGGCAGCCTTCCAGATCCTGCCAATGGGATTCTCCCTGCTGAGCCACTCCTTACCTGCGTCTGTTGCTAGGAGCTGGGCGACCATCCACTGTGGGGAGGGGTTTTTCGGTTTCCCATCTTGGTCGACGGGCATCTGGTTGATGGTGATTTGGAATTTGCGTTTGCCGTCGACTTGGACGACGCAGGTGGTGGTGGATTGGAGGCGGGGGAGGATGGCGAGGTCAGGTGTGGGGAAGCGGGTTGCGAAGATGGAGGGGAGGGTGGCGAGGGGGTGGTTGGGTGGGGTAGTGTGCGAAGTGAGGGTTTGCCAGGCTTCTTCTGCCACACCCGGGGCAACGGGGGCGAGCATACGAATGAGGTCGAGGGTGGCGCGCCATTTTAGGATGGGCGTGATGGGGGAGGAGTGGGGGGTGTCCCAGATGGTGTTTGTGAGCGTCATGAGGTCGCTGATGACGGTGTTGAGGGAGTGGGTTTTCGAGTACGATTCTGTGACGCTGGCAATGGTTTTTTGGGTCTTGGTCCAGAGTTTTGCCTCGGAAGGATGTAGAGCGCTGAGGAGGGAGTCTTCTGTGGATTGCGAACTTTTTGTCTGTCGTTTCAAGATGGTGAGAAGAGTATCGTCGACTGTTTCTGGGGCTTTGAATAGGGCTAGCTCTTGGTCTGGCCACCAGGTGGCACTGGACAGGCGAATGACTCGTTGGAGCCAGCGCTGGACGCCAGTAATCTTCTTCTCGTCCCACTCCAAGACGTCGCTGACTGGTGCTTGAAATAGCATGTGTGCTCGTGTAGCATCGGCGCCGTACTTTGCAATGGTAGCTCCGGGATCCACGCCATTGTACTTGCTCTTTGACATTTTCTCAAAGCTGACGTTGGGACGGATGCCGCTCGCTATGATGAGTGGCCGAGAAGGATTGGTCAAGTCGACCTCTTCAGGGCGCAAGAATCGTCCATTCTCGGGGTCGGTAAAGGTTTTCCCATGCACCATTCCCTGAGTGATGAGCTGCTTGAATGGCTCACCCTGGACCAGGTTTCCTTTGGGCCAAGAGGGTGTTGTAGCAAGGAACTTTGAGATGAAGCGCGCGTACAGCAGATGCAGGATGGCATGCTCTACGCCGCCAACATAGAGGTCCACTGGCATGCCGTCGTTTGCTTTGCTAGGGTCCATGATGGCAGCCTTGTTCTTGGGGTCCAGAAACCTGAAAAAGTACCAGGAAGAATCCATAAACGTGTCCATGGTGTCAGTCTCTCGCTCAGCGGGAGATGCGCACTTGGGACATGTAGTCTTCTTCCAGTTGTCGTCTTCAGCCAATGGGTTTCCCCTTTTACCTTGGAAGAAGGTGTCGGGGAGGGAGGGCAAGGTGACGGGAAGGTCTTGTTCAGGAACAGGTACAGGACCGCAAGAGTTGCAATGAATGATGGGGATGGGGGTTCCCCAGTAGCGTTGCCGACTGATGAGCCAGTCTCGCAGTCTCCAGTTTGCCGTTCTTTGGGCACGCTTTCCGGCCTTGTTAAGTGTGTCGACGATTCTGTGCGCAGCTTTGGCGGAAGGCAGACCAGCGAATCCGTCAATGTGAGAGGCAACAAAGCCTCTTCCCAGTATAGGCTGGTCCTCGGGTTCTGTGGGGTCAAGGGATGACGTGCTTTCGCCCTGCTTGCGAGAAATGACAGTTTTGATGGGCGACGAGCCGGCGTTTGCCCGCCAAAAAGCGTAATCGCGGGCGTCGTGGCCTGGCACGCCCATGACGGCACCAGAACCATAGTCGTCCAGCACGTAGGGGGCGACATAGATGGGTATGGGAGAATCACATAGGGCAGACATGTTGGAGAGTGGATTCTGGGCGGTAATGTTGGGGAGTAGATGGCCTTCTTTGGTGTCAGGGGGCAGGGTCTTTGCTCGCTGGATGAATGCACGGAGCGACTCGTCGTTCTCTGCAGCAGCCTGGGTAATGGGGTGGGTGAGGGAGAGGGCAAGGTACTGGACGCCAAAGAGGGTATCTGCTCTCGTTGTGAAGACGTCGACGGGCTCAAAGTGGGCGTCAGTGGTTGTGCATGTAACATCAAAGGCCAGCTGTGCGCCCTCGGACTTGCCAATCCAATTCTTTTGCATGGCCAGCACCTTGTCGGGCCACCTGCCATCCTTTGCCAGGGCGTCGAGGTCGTTGAGCAGCGGCTCCTGGAAGTGTTTGATGTTGAGGAACCACTGCTTCAGCATGAGCTTCTCGACCTTTGCGCCGGAGCGCCAGGAGCAGCCATTGGCGTCGACCTGTTCGTTTGCGAGGACCGTCTGGTCGACGGGGTCGTAGTTGACGAGCGACTCTGCCTGGTAGGCGAGGCCACGGTGGTGCAGCATGAGGAAGATGCGCTGGGTGTGCTTGTAGAAGTCGGGGTCGCATGTTCGAAGCTCCTGCGGCTGGAGGTTAGCTCGTGGTAGTGGTGAAGGTGGTGGTGGAGGTGGTGGTGGTGGTAGTTGTGGCAGTGGTAGTAGTAGTGGTGGTGGCAGTGGGGAGCAGGGCGCGTACAGTGTCCCAGTCCCAGCGGCCGCCCATGACCTTCATCTGGGCCTTCATGGCGGCAATGTTGTGCAGCGTCCACTTTTCAGGGTGGACACCGCGCTCAATGGCGGCGTTCTCAGCAGGCAGGCCAAAGGCGTCCCAGCCGATGGGGTGCAGGACGCAGTAGCCCTGCATGTGCTTGAAGCGGGCGAGGACATCGGAGATTGTGTAGACGCGCAGATGGCCGAGGTGGAGGGTGCCCGAGGGGTAGGGGAACATGGGCAGCACGTAGGCAGTGCCGGCATGCTCAGGGCGCAGGGCATGCCAGGTCGGGGCCAGGTCGTCCCAGCGCGGCTGCCATTTGGGGGTGAGGGACTCTATGCGCACGTCTTTGGCGGCCTGGGCGCGCTGGGCGGAGGTGGGTGTTGGTGCTGTTGATGTTGTAGGTGTAGATGTGGGTGTTGGCGTTGTGCATGTGGTTGTTGATATTGTCGCTGTGCATGGTGTTGTTGTTGATGTTGTTGATGTTGTTGATGTTGTTGATGTTGTTGATGTTGTTGATGTTGTTGCTGTGCATGGTGCTGTGGCGGCGTGTGAAGCCCGGCGCACGTGGTTGTAGGCTGGAGTGCAGCCTCTCCCATGGGCTTGGCCGTAGTGCAGGTGGTGCAGGCGGTGCAGGCGGTGCAGGCTGAGGCGGGGCATATCGCGGGGGACAGCACGGTGGCAGTGGCCAGCAGTGGCCAGCAGTGGGCAACAGCAGTGGGCAACAGCAGTGGGCAACAGCCAACAGCAGTCAGCAGCAGCAAACAGCAGTCAACAGCAGTCAGCAGTGGGTAGTCAGGCACAGCACGGCAGCAGCATAGTGTGGGCCAGGCACCGCCCGGCAGTGTCTAGTGTCTAGTGTCAGTGTGGGTGGGACAGGCACGGCGAGGCCAAGTCGGCTGGAGCTCGAGCCTGGCGTCGATCGGGCGCGCCCATGTCTGGTGCTGGACTGCTGCAGACTACACGGGCGCTAGCCGGGGCGCCAGAGCCTCACCGTTGCCCACGCCTGGCCGTGTTGTGCGCCGTTAGGGGTTTTTCCATACACGTATCACGTATACGGCCATACGGGCGTATACACCGACGAGTGCTGGTACATCTACATCTACATCTACAACTACATCTACAACTACATCTACATCTGCTTGTACACACAACACAACACACACAACAAACACAACACCCCAACACACATGGCCTGACCCCATGGCCGCCCGCTACGCCAGCCTGCCGCCGCCCACGCGCGACTCGCTCGAGCTCGCGTCGCTGGCCTCGTCGTCGCACCTCTCGCGCCGCTCCTCGCAAGACTCGCAGGACTCGCACGACTCACACGGCTCGCGCTCGTCGCAGCACTCGCGCCGTCCGTCCTTTGACGACGACGACCCCCTCTCTGCCCTCCATGCCGGCACCGACACCCGCCCCCGCCACGCCCGCTCCTACAGCGTCTCGTCGGCCTTTGACTTTGCCCCCAACCTGTTCCCGCTGTCCAGCACCGCCCAGGGCTACACCGCCCTCGGCGCCCCCTCGACCGCCGCCCTCGACCCCTCCAATGCCCTGGCCGCCGGCGGCTCGCTCGAGAAGAACAAGAGCCTGACGTACCTCAACGGCCTGTCGCTCGTCATTGGCCTCATCATTGGCAGCGGCATCTTCTCCTCGCCCTCGCAGGTCAACAAGAACGCCGGCTCGCCTGGCGCCTCGCTGATTGTCTGGGTCGTCGCCGGCATCCTGGCCTGGACGGGCGCCGCAAGCTATGCCGAGCTGGGCGGTGCCATCCCGCTCAACGGCGGCGCCCAGGTCTACCTCTCCAAGATCTTTGGCGAGTGGGCCGGCTTCCTCTTCACCTGGTGCGCCGTCATGGTCCTCAAGCCAGGCTCGGCCGCCATCATCGCCATCATCTTTGGCGAATACCTGGTTCGCGCAGTCATTGGCGCAGAGGCCGTCGACGCTGGCACCTGGCTGAACAAAGGCGTCGCCCTGGCTGGCCTTGTGCTGGTCACGGCCCTCAACTGCGTCTCCACCAAGCTGGGCACACGGAGCGCCGATGTCTTCATGTTTCTCAAATTCGTCGTCCTTTTGGGCGTCACCGTCATTGGCATTGTCGTGGCAGTCACTGGCCTCTCCTACAAGGGCCACGCCAATGACGACTGGAAGAAGCACGGCTGGTTCGACGACACCAAGACGGATATAAGTAATTGGGCCGTAGCTCTCTACGCTGGTCTGTGGGCCTTTGACGGCTGGGACAATGTACGTCACTCACTCACTCACTCTCACTCACTTATTTTCACTTTCACTTTCACTCACCCTCACATCCACACTCACTTTCACTCACCCTCACGCCTACTTCTACACCTACACCCACACCCACTCATACTAACACCAATACCACCAGGTCAACTACGTCACTGCCGAATTCAAAAACCCCGCTCGCGACCTCCCCCGTGTAATCCACACCTCGCTCCCCCTCGTCATCCTCTGCTACATTCTCGCAAACATCTCCTACTTTCTCGTCCTCCCCGCCTCCGTCATCAACTCGTCAAACACCGTCGCCGTCGCCTTTGGTTCCCAAGTCTTTGGCCCTGTTGGCTCCTGCATCCTCGCCCTCTTCGTCGCCGGCTCCTGCTTTGGTGCCCTCAACGCCACAACCTTTACCTCGTCCCGTCTTGTCTATGCCGCCGGCAAGGAGGGCTACCTCCCATCGCTCTTTTGCAACATTGGCCTTGGCAAGAACCACCGCGCCATACGCATCCACTCCAACCAATCCTCCCACAAAAGCAAAATCCCCAAGAGACTCATCTCCTGGTTCGCCGACGCCGACGCCGGCTTCTTCTACACCCCCATTTCTGCCATGGTCCTCAACGCTGTCATCACCTCCATCTACATCACCATTGGTTCCTTTGACACCCTCGTCACCTTTTACGGCGTTGCTGGCTACGCCTTTTACTTCCAAACCGTCCTCGGTCTCATCATCCTACGTGTCCGGGAGCCAGACCTCGAGCGCCCCTACAAAACATGGATCACCACACCCATCATCTTTTGTTGTGTAAGCTTATTTCTGCTGAGTCGCGCCGTATTCGCAGAGCCCCTACAGACGCTGCTTGTTGTAGCCTTTATGGTAGTGGGACTTGCAATGTGGTTTGGATGGGTGGGGAGACGTAGGAATAAAGGCAAGGCGCGGGCGAGAATGTCTATTGATGAGGAAGCTGGCTGGAAGTTTTGGAGACGGTGGAGACGGTGATTTCTATCTTTTCTGTCATGTCATGTCATGTCTGTCATGTCATGTCTGTCATGTCATGTCATGTCTGTCATGTCATGTCTTGTCTTGCCATGTCATGTCATGTTCAAGGGCCAGAAGATGGATGAATGAGTATAGATGAATGGTCTTGTACGAATAACGATTGCATGCGTACATGTATTAATTAATTAATCAATCAGCCAGACAATCAATCAATCATTAAATAGGTCAATTTTACAGTTGCATTGTGTTGATTAAATGGGTGAATCAGTCATGAATGGGAGAGTGAGTTAGTGAGTGAGTGAGTTAGTGGGTTAGTGAGTGAAAGAAGAGAAAACAAAATGGACAAATCAATGAATGTACGAATTCAAGTAAAAGTGTAACTTATCAAGAGAGTATAAGCAGGAGATTGACTACGAGAATATCAAAAAATTAAAATTTTGCCAACGAATAGCTCTCTAGACTGATACCGAGGATGAATGAATAAGGGATTGTGCATCTGAGATTGTAAGTGAGTAGGTGGGTGAGTAGGTAGGTAGATGAGTAGATGGGTATGCAGGAAATGAAAGGAAAGGAAAGGAAAGGAAAGGAAAGGAAGCGAATAATTGTATTAAGAGAGAGAAACAGAAAAAAAAGGGAGGGGCGTGAGCAGGGGCCAAATACTACCCTTCTTCTTCTTCTTCTTCTTCTTCTTCTTCTTCTTATGATGATGATGATGATGATGATGATGATGAGGTCTGATCTAGGGAGGGGACTGAGGAGAATGAACGAGTAGATTTGTGGATGGGGATGGGAATTTAATAGACGAGGATTCTCGTCAATCAGGAATTTAATCAGTCAATCGTTTCTTTATTTCTTTCTTCATTCGTTCGTTCATTTGACCACCGATAAAGTACAGAGAGAAGAATAACGATAACAAAAATACCAATAAGAAAGAATGAAAAAAATACAACCTTACTCCCTATTTTAATTAAAAAAAGAAGGGAAAAAAATGTAGATAGGCGGTACATCTAAAACTAGTTGTTGCTTGTACCAAGTATTTGCTATTCTGGGTTAGTTGTGCTGCGTGTGTGTGTGTGTGTGTGTGTGTGTGCATTGTACAGCAGAGTATAGTAATTATTCTTTCTTCGTTGAGATACATGGTCAAAAACCAGATACAGACACTGTCAAAGAAAAGACAAATCATGCATATAACGAAGAATAAAAAAAAAAATTTGATTAAGAAATATTTGAATTCTTCACGTAATAAATTAAATAACTGGCGAGTTGGCAGACTGGCTGTCAAGCTGACGAGTTGACTAACTAATTACTCACTCTCCCTTTTTTTTTTATCGTGACACGACCCAGCATACTTCACATACACCGTTTCACTATTTCACTATTTGCTAGTACTCCTCCCTTTCTCTTTTTCTCGTTCTCTCTCTCTCTCTCATACCTCCCGAGAAAAAATCCAGGAAATCCAGCCTAGACGTTTTTTTTTCATTCGGCGATTGTTGAGTCAATCAATCAATCAATCAGTCAAAGCAAATCCAACGAAATAACAAAACGACAGCACACCCAAAAAAAAAACTAACAATCAAAAGCGAGAGCTGACAAGAGAAAGAGAGAGAATGAATGAGTGAATGCACAAATCTGATAGGCATGACATGGAAATGGAAGAAGATAAAAAAATCGAAAATGCTGAATAATCTTCTCCTTCTTCTTCTTCTTCTTCTTCTTCTTCTTCTCCGCTAGACGCACTTACTAGTATAGTAGGAGTAGAAATCTGCAAAGTGAACTAGCAAGACAAAGGAAAAAATAAATAACCATTTCCCAATTTTCTCGACTTCTCAAATGCATTTTCAATTTCATTTCCATAACCATATCCATTTGCCACATGAGATTTAAAAAAAAAAGGCATTCAAAAGAGGGAGAAAGGAAAAAAAAAGAGAGAGAAAAAGAGATGGATAGATGAAAAGATTGATAGGAAAAATATATGAAAAAAAAGTGAAAAAAGGAAGAGCAAAACCAAAAAAGAAATTGTCCTCCCAAACTGTCCTGGCCTGGCCTGACCTGACCTATCCTGACCTGACCTATCCTGACCTGACATATCCTGTACTGTACTGTATCATACCATAATGTACTATACTGTACTACATCATTTCGTATCCTACAAGCAAATCAAATCAAATTCATTCAAATTCATTCATATCCACCCCTTGCCACTCCCACTTCCACTGACACTCCCCTTCCCAACTGTACTTCCGCTACCCACGCGCGCCATGGTTCCGGCACCCATGGGGATGCGGGGCCGGGGTGTTTGCGCACTATTGGATCGTTCGAGGACGGGGCGTTTGCTGTCGGAGCCGATGATGGGGCTGACGGGATTCATGCGCAGGCCGCTGAGGGTGGCTGGTGTGAGTGTAGAGGAGGATGTTATGGCGGTGGGAGAGGAGGAGCTGGAAGGAGGGGAAGAAGAAGAAGGAGAAGAAGAGGGAGGAGAAGGAGGGGGCGGTAGAGATGCAGAAGTAGGTGTAGATGAAGATGAAGACGAAGATGTAAAGGCAAAAGCGTGGAGAGGTTTCGGCAGAGGCGGATATGGCACCAAGGGGAGAGACTTGTTCTTCGGGAGGGGAGAGTACACGGGGCTGCGGGTGGGGAGTGGGCGTGTTGGAGAAAACGTCTTGGGACTGAGGTGCTCATCCTCTTGTTCCTTCTCCCTTGCCGGCGAGGGCGTGTATTTTGCCGAACCCAGCGATTCAAATGCGTTCCTAATCGAAAACTGCGGGCTTTTGCGCAGTGGAGAAGTGCCACCGCCCCCAGATCGAGGTGATATCTGCCCCGGCGTACGAGCATACTTGCCTGCTCCCAGCGTTGCAGGTGCGAGCGAGAACCGCAGTCCAATTTCCACCGTAAGACTGCTGTCTGTGCTCTTTGTGCGCGAGTGTCGGTTTGCAAATAGCGGGCGTGGTTTGGTAAGAATATCAAATGCGGAGCTGACGTCAGTCACTGAGGATTGGCGGAAGCGGCGTACAGGGAGGTCCGATTGGCGAGGGGATGTTTGTGCAGACGGGTTGGCGGGGTCGTATGTGGTGGCAGGGAGGCGAGGAGTACCAGTCAAGCGAGGGGTATCGGTTGGAAAGAGGGTGTAGCCTGAGCTTTTGCGTTGTTGGCGCGATGCACGATCAGTGGTCGGGTAGGTGTCTGCAAGGGGCCACGCGGCAGAGTCCATGGGAGATGGGAGAGTGGGCTCTGCAGCAGCTTGTCGCATAAAGTACTCTGGGTCAAAGTCTGCACGATTCTTCTCGGGCCCAACGTCGATGAGGCCTTGTCTGCTGTCGGGACGGCGGCCGCCTCGAAGGGCCATGGGGCCACTGATGTTCATTTCAAGGTCGCTGGGACCGAAAAAGCGAATCTTTGGTCGCTTTTGTTGCTGAGGCGCCTTCATCTCTTCGATAGGGCGAATGACAGTCCGCTCGGCGTTTGTGCGTAGAAAGAGGTGGAAGAAGGTAATGATCATTCCCGAGGAAAAGAGCGATACTTCAGCAACCCTGGAGCTGCCCAAGGCATTGGCAAAGTCTCGTCGGAGTGACTGGACTTCGACGGGAATTACTAGAGTCTTGAGAGAGTTAGATTGTCGAACCGCAACAAGCAAATTACATACTTACGTAGATCAAAGCAGTAATCAACAAGAAATAGGACATTCGAGAAGCTGCAATCCGCTCATTAGGGTCTATTTCCGTCGTCCTCAGCAATTGGATGCTGATCACCGTGGCCAGGAGCAAAAGGAGAAATACCAAAACACTCAAGATAACGAGTGTCAGGAAATCATAGCGCATGGGAAACCAAATAAGACTGCCGAAACAACGCCTTGACATTGGCCAGACAATCGTCGGCACCCAAGTCATCAGCAGCATGAACGATACCACGACAATACAGACTGTTGTATTCCATTTGCCACGTGGAGCAAAGCGTTCAGATCTGACTGCTCTCAGAGCTGTTTCAGTGCCAAAGACTAGGGTGATGTATCCGACAAGGAAAATAGCTACATCATCAGTCTTCATTCTTCAATGTCTTCACTGAAAACATACCAGGATATGTTATCATCGTTAAATTACGACATTTGTTTGACAATATGCTTTGAAGCGTGGTGCTTTGGACTGCTGATGATTAGTAAAAATCATTGCGTCATCATGGTAGACAAGCCTACCTGCTACGAAGAAGACCTGTTGTAGTGCAGCGCCAGAAACGATTGCTAACGGAAAGGTTTCGGCAGGGTGAACATTCCGAAGAGACTTGAACCTCCTGTACGTTGTCAGATATTGTCTTTACTCCAATCTAGTCAACTTACTGCTTCCTGAGCGAAACTCGTAAAGCAGCCACTCTCCTAGCATCTGACAAGATTCGGTGGACTGTTAACAATGCCAATACCAGACTGAAGGCCCCTAGCGTGAGGTGCATTGTGCGCGTTGCTTGGACCTGCTCCAGCTGCAGACTAGCAATGGTGGCCCTCGTCGTATTCGTCTCTGTCCATGGAGACTCACGCACGGCCGACGTGTTGAGGGTGAGGTTGAAATGTGACCGCGCGTCGAGTACTGGAAAATGAGTGGCCCATGCTGCTTCCATCTTGCCAGCTGCAACACCAAAATAACACAACAAGGAAAGACTCGCTGGTAACCAGCAGCGGCTGAGAAGAAAACGGTCGTGTCTATGTATTCATGAAGGCCAGACCGGATGACGTCGAGGAAAGAGAGAAAGGAACCTGCTCAGCAGTTATGGTAAAAAGTGCCTGAGCCTGCCAGCAGAGCGAAGGAATGAGAGAAAGAGCAAAGGCACCAAGCCCGGGATGCGGGCGTTGATGTGAGACGTCAGACAGTGTATGGGAGAACCAAGGGGCCGTACTAGTGGCGGAGGGTTTCGAAGTGGCCGTCTTTGAGGCGTCTGTCAGTTCATTCGCTTACTGGCTGGACGGGATACTTCAAGTCATAGTTGCACCCTCACAGGCCGGGCAGAAGCGGAGTTTCAATACCCTGCGAGTCGCACACTCTCTGGGCCGCCAGAGTTGCGGATGCAAGCATGCACGTATTTCCAAAGATGGGAGCATTAACCAGCCAAGACCAACTCAAACAAACATGACCATCTGTCACTGACCTTTACTACATTGACTTGTCATTGCTGAACACTGTTAGCATTGTGGGTTCACATCCTGTCAAGATCGAGCGCTTGTCTAAACATCACGGCCAACTTCCCGTCATGCAAGCCACATTTGCCGTCCTTCAATCTACCAAACAATGCCTGCGGGCGCTTCAGTATATTTCTTGATGCACTTGGTGGTCGTGGAGAAGTTGGAGAGGCTAGGGCAAGGTTCTGATGCTCGCTGGGTTTTAGACGTCGCCGCAGATCTTCGCTTCAGCCCTATCTGAGACACTAGAAATACCCAAATCCCTGCTTCCACTACCACTACCAGAAATAACCTAACGCAGTTATCGCATCGCAGAGCGGTAGGTGAACCAAACAGAGTGGCACAAGAAGGTTTTTCAAAGGAAATAGCACCATGTAAACGACGTCAACCAGCACGGCGTCAATTCAAACCAGCGTCATAGTCACGCACATTCAAGCTGTCCTTGCATACTCCTCAATATACGAAACAAGTAGTTTCGCTCCATCAAGCGAGACCGCATTGTCTGTGATACCGTGGGTTAGCATGCTGTATGATGGCTACACCAGGCCATGGGCACCGATGCAACGAATGAACAAATGATTCTCAAGGCCACTTACAGTTGCTAGCACGTATGCCGCCCACGCTACGATGACCCTTGAGGCCTATCAGACCCTTTTTCTCCGCACCTGCAAGGAAGGCCTTCTCTTTGTCTGCGTCTCCCCCATGGACCCTGAAGCAGATATTCATTCTGCTGCGTGCCGATTTGTCTGGAACAACGCGGTACACGTCAGAGTACTTGTCGAGTGCCCCATAGATCAGACGGGCTTTCTCGTCTGAGATTTCTTCTTGACCACCAATGCGCTTGGTGCCATACGTGTCTACCAGCCCGCTCATGACTTGCCCAGCTACCCAGACGTCGAAGATGGGTAGTGTATTGTAGAGCGAGTTGTTCTTCGCAATAGTAGGGTAGTCTAGTACAATAGGACCGACAGACAACCCAAGCTCTCTCAACAAGTCAGGGGAGGCTGGAGTTGAATGTGGCGGTAGAAGAGACTTTCGCAAGATCACAATGGCGATACCAGTGTTTCCGATGTTCTTTTGCGCTCCACCGAAGATGATGGCGTACTTTCGCACATCGACTTTACGTGATATGAAATTGGATGACATGTCGGCACACACTAGTGGCGCATCATCGCCCTCAAGGCTCTGGGGGAAGGACGGAAACTCGACGCCATCGACCGTTTCGTTGTCACAGAAGTACACAAAGGCGGGTCCACCACCCGACGAGCGAGGTGTGAGGCTCCACTGGTCTTCCGAGGGAATGACGCCGAACTTTCCGTCATTGGCTTTGCGCGCGTCCACTGCCACATTGACGTGTTTGGCGCCTATGAGACGAGAAGCCTCTTGCGAAGCCTTCAGTGACCAAGAGCCCGTCACAAGGTAGTCGAGCTTGAGTTCCTCATCCACCACCTTGCGCAGCCTCTTGAGCACCTCCTCCTTGTCGTCACCAACTTCTTCCGCAATCTTGGCACGTTTCTTCTCGACCCATATGGAGACGAGATTGTATACAGTCGCACTGAACTCGCCAGTCCCGCCGCTCTGGAGGAACAGAATGTCGTAGTCGTCAGGGATATCGAGAAGGGTGGTAAGCGCCTGCTTTGTGTCGGCAAGGATCGCATTAGCTTCTGGCGAGCGATGGGAGATTTCGCAGAGACCAAGGCCTTTGTCTTGGTAGTTCAAGAGGGCTTGCGAGGCCTTCTCGAGAACCGTGGTGGGCAGCGGCGCGGGGCCAGCGCCAAAGTAATTGATATCGGAACGGTTAACCATTGTGAAAATTGACGGGTAGCCTTTGGATTAGTAGAGTTGAGACACGCAGAAGGTTGAAAGCAAGGACTATAAGAGAGGGTGTGAGGGGTGACTGATGGAAATTTCTATAGCTGTCGCGTCATACGAATAGATGAGTCCTACATTCCCCTTCATCCAACGCGTCCGATCTCGGGGAACCCTGCACCATGCACGTCTAGCAAATGGCCATATTATGGAGGTGACGGTATCAAGACCAATTTAATCCGTCCCCCGCGTGCCCACGCGATTGCATTACCTAGGCGGAGTGGTGTTTATGTGTGGTAATCCAATCGCAGTGCCACAAATGCCGATGACTTGAGCGAACTCGGAGGTGGACCGGAATCCGCTTGGCAGAGACAAATTCTGGGGAATACGCATGCATTGACTGTGAACACCACGAACGTCAACAAGTGCAAATCATACAAAATGGCCATGTCACTACGGGCATCGCGGCTCATTGGTCGCAGACAAGCTGTCGTATGTTTCCACGCATCTGCATTGACTGTGATGAGCTGAAAAGCTAATGCAACTATAGCTTCGAGCGAGCCTTCCTCTTCGCACTGCTACGCAACTGCCTCGCCCGAGTTTTGCCCCACGCGCCTTCTGCACGACTGCACGACGACATGACGTCTCCAATGTCTTTCATTCCCTCAAGGACGGGGCTGCTGCAAACTTCTTGTCGGCCCTCCAAGAGACGCCCAAGACTCCCCAGACCCTCACCGAGAAGATTGTGCAACGGTATGCCGTGGGTATTGCCGAAGGCAAGGTGCTCAGGTCGGGCGACTATGTCACTCTTCAGCCCCACAAGTGCATGACACACGACAATACATGGCCTGTCGCCCTCAAGTTCATGTCAATCGGCGCCACCAAAATCAGTGATCCAACGCAAATTGTCATGACCCTCGACCACGATGTCCAGAACAAGACCGAGAAGAACCTGAAAAAGTACAGCCAGATTGAAGAGTTTGCCCAGAAGCAGGATGTTGTTTTCTACCCTGCAGGAAGAGGCATTGGCCATCAGATCATGGTCGAAGAGGGCTACGCCTGGCCAGGGACCTTGGCAGTGGCTTCAGACAGCCACTCGAACATGTACGGCGGTATTGGATGTTTGGGAACGCCTGTGGTACGAACAGATGCCGCCAGTATCTGGGCGACGGGCAAGACTTGGTGGCAGATTCCTCCTGTCGCAAAGGTCACTTTGGCTGGCAGCATGCCTCAAGGCGTGACAGGAAAGGACGTCATTGTGGCACTGGCTGGTTTGTTCAACAAGGATGAAGTCCTGAACCATGCCATTGAATTCACCGGGTCTGACGCAACTCTGGCCACCATTCCCGTGGATGATCGCCTTACGATTGCGAACATGACTACCGAGTGGGGTGCACTCACTGGACTTTTCCCCATTGACTCAATCCTGCACAGCTGGCTACGTGCGAGAGCCACTCTAGCAGCCATGGGCGAAGGCGATGCCAAGGACCATCATCACAAGCAATTCATTCACGAACGTATTGACAAGCTGTTCACTGCCACTGGTATCGTTGGAAAGCAAACCGGCCACATCTTCAAGCCTGCGTTGGCTGCTGACAAGGGCGCCGTTTACGCCAAGGAGCTTTTCCTCGATTTGTCAACACTGTCGCCGTATGTCGCTGGACCAAATTCTGTCAAGATCGCTACTCCGTTGATCGAACTTCAAAGCCAGAACATTCCCATCAACAAGGCATACTTGGTGTCTTGCACAAACTCTCGAGCTTCTGACCTTGCAGCAGCTGCAAGAGTTTTCAAAGAAGCTGCTGCTGCTAATGACGGGAAGACTCCTAAGATATCGGAGAATGTCAACTTTTACATCGCTGCAGCTTCCATTCCAGAGCAGAGGGCCGCAGAAGAGTCTGGTGACTGGCAAATCCTGCTGGACGCTGGTGCGCAGCCCCTGCCTTCTGGGTGCGGACCATGTATTGGCCTCGGTACGGGTCTTCTCGAGCCTGGTGAGGTCGGTATCAGCGCTAGCAACCGCAACTTCAAGGGCCGTATGGGATCCCCAGACGCGAAGGCATACCTCGCTAGCCCAGAAGTTGTTGCGGCAAGTGCACTGTCAGGCAAAATCTCTGGTCCTGGATGGTACGAAGCGCCCGAAGGTTACGAAGGCGTCCGTAGGGGCGAAGGCGATGGTGTTCGCGAAGAGGATCGTATGATGACTATCGAAGACATGCTTGAGAAGGCAATCAACGACGCTGAGGCTGCCATTGGCTCCTTTGATGCCCCTCCTGCTGAGACGCAATCCGTGTCGGCACCAAGCTCTGAAGCCGAGACCCTGACTGAGATTCTCCCAGGTTTCCCGGAGAAGATCAGTGGCGAGATTGTCTTCTGCGATGCTGATAACATCAACACTGATGGTATTTATCCCGGCAAGTACACTTACCAGGACGACGTTACCCGAGAGAAGATGGCGGAGGTCTGCATGGAGAACTACGATCCTAGCTTTGGCCAGACCGCAAAGGCAGGCGACATTCTAGTATCGGGTTTCAACTTTGGTTGTGGCAGCAGTCGTGAGCAAGCCGCAACTGCAATCCTTGCCAAAGGCATCCCTCTAGTTGTCGCTGGTAGCTTCGGCAACATTTTCAGCAGGAACAGCATCAACAATGCTCTCATGGGTGTCGAGGTCCCCAAACTTGCCAATCGCCTCCGCGAAGTCTTCTCGTCTACAGGCACCTCCTCATCCCAACAGGCGATCAAGGAGCCCTCGAACAATCGCGAATCACTTGATTCACCACCCCCTGCAGCCACTGCTCAACCCGCACAAGCCAAGCAGCTGACTCGAAGGACTGGTTGGACACTGGAGTGGGATGTGCGCAGGAGTACTGTTTCTGTCCAGGAAGGGCCTAATGGTTCCAAGTGGAATATTAAGGTTGGCGAGCTTCCACCCAATGTCCAAGAGATTATTGCTCTTGGAGGTTTGGAAAACTGGGTCCGAAAGGAGATTGGTGGAACCTCATAAAATGGCTCATGAGGGTGATGAAGTATTTTCGGAATTGTGTATACCCGTTTAGACATGTTTGCATGGGTGGCGTTTATTTTGATGATAGTGTGAAGTGCCTAAAACAAAAGTCTTATAGTTCAATGATTTGCTGTACGAGTTCAGCGCAATGTTCAGTCTTGAATTTAAGCTATAATTTGACTATATGTATTGGAAGGCGATGAGCAACCAAAAAGGTCTCCCTACAAAGGAAATGCTCCAAGCCTGCCGACACCGTATCTTCCAACTACACAAAGCCGATGACGAAGCTTGTAATATCATATGTTGTTTTCTGACTCAACTATCTCAGGGCACTTTCGCAGCACGAACGCCATCAACATAGCATTGCAAGTAAATAGCCATGGTCTCATCTGCAGACATATTCGCCAACAAAATCACCAAACTTGATTCAAATACATACATGACACTGTCGATCCTCCAATTTCAGGAGAAATGTATCCCCGTAGGACATCGTCGTCCTAGCTGTGCGTCAGCAAAGTGCAAAAGCTCGACAAGACGAAAGAAACCTACGAAATCTTCAACATTGTTTTCAACGTATTTGAGCTTACTTACGATACTCACGCAATATCAAAACGGAGTTCAGATTCTGATCGCCAAAATGAAGAAAGCTGAAGGAGTCTGTAAGTCATTGCCGCCCTTATATTGTATGAGGTCAGTGCTAACCTGTAACTACAAAGAAGATCTTGCGTGTCAACAAGCAGAATTACGCGTACGTATTACATGAGGGCACCATTCTGACGTGGATCATTTTCCATACGAAGCGTAATTTATATAACCTCTTCTATCTAGCTTTGTTAAAACTCGTCTATTGGATTGACGTAATCAGAATCTGACGGTGAAACAAAGCTTCATGCTAGATTGATGAGAACCTGCACCCGTAATGCCAAAATACTTCAATATGATATGACGGCATCTCTAAACCTACTTTTACACTCCATCGTTGAACCCATATACCTTATCCCAACGCTTGTCCCAAGGCTTGCTCGAATCAACAAACCGTAAGTCTGTGCCTAATCTGATGGCTGAATCAAAGTTGATAGTAGATGCATGGATCTGAATATCGTTAGTAGATATTGTACTCGATCATTGCCACAATGCATACCGTGAAAGGAGTGTGTAGCACCACATCCCCAGCTTCATAATTTGTAACTAGCCATCTACGTTTAAATGTGTCAGAATATTCTCTCGGCCCGTTAGCCAACAAGCCGTTCGACTGCATGTTCTGGTTGAAAGCGTTTCTCTTCTCCGTTTCACTGAGACCACTTTCGCGTGCCTTTTGTGAGAAGTCTTCTTCGATGTCTCGGCCAAGCGTGTGTCCTTGGAAGCATGTCAGATGTGAACAACGCCATAATACGGTAAGATCTTACCATTCTCTAGGTAGATCAGACCTCCACCGGTCAAGCTTATATCACCTATTGGTACCCACGCTGTAATACTTGTTGGTTCACCGTACCGTAGGAAAATTTGATCATAATGAACACCGATTGCGTTGTTACCAGGCGTATTATTTCGCAGCAGTGACCTTTTGACAGCTAGTGTGTTACCATCCCAACCTGAGATTTTTGCAATGAAATCTCTTAGCACTGGGTGTTTGGCAAACCCTTCCTTGTACCATTCTGCATAATGTGCCTCGAGAGCTAGATCGACAAATTTCTCGGCTGTAGATGGTCCGGGTTTGCCGTTGGACTCTGCTGCACCAGACCCAAACCCAGGGAAATCTGCTGGGTCTTTCTCACAGTCAAAAATGCCATCAACTGGTTGAGTTCCTGGTTTCAATACTCCAGTCGGAGCGAGCATTGAGAAATATTGTTCGCGGGCTTTGAGAACATCATGTCTGGGTAAAAGACCCTTGAGGAATACGTATCCGTCCTCATTGTAACGACGTCGCAGCTCGTCAATAGGCATAACTGGTGACGACTCTTTCAGCTTTCCAACCTGGTCTGGCCGTAACACACCATCATTCACATATAGCTTTTGGCCATCGACGCTTGGTGCTTCTCGCTCTGAAGAATGTGCGTGAGGCATACTGTAGGCAAGATTTAGGTCAGATGGTTAGATGTATAATTTGACTAACAGGAACAAGAAAAGTTGAAAGATAGCAAAGTGACTGGGCGAGGAGTGCGACATATAACCCATTCAGCCAAAACATTTATCTGGCCTCGGGATCCGTATATAGGAAATTTGGCCCGAACTTGAGCATATCTGTCCATGGATGCGTAAAGTATTGCCTGTTGACGCTCGACGGCAACTAATTTGCCGTGAATTGTGGGGTAATAATGCGGGGCACTAGCGCAAGGCTTTAAAAATACAAATGTTGCCATTGGCCCAAGTTTCTCCACCGCTGAATTTTTCCCAGATTGGGACGGACATCGAAACCTCCGCAAGCTTGTTCCGCACATCGCAAGATCCGCCGCTGTCACATGTCCATGAGCAGCCCTGTCCGACGACATCCATCCGCGGCCACATAGCTGCCCAGGGTACTGGTTCAATGCCATGGTGGGATATCCCTATTATGTAGGACCAGTCGAACACGACTAATACAGACGATTAGCAATCGCTGCCGAACGCGTCACTATAGATGTAAGATTATGGGTTGGAATCAACTCGTCAATCCTGGCTAAGCAACCGCAATAGGTGACGGGAAACGGCCTGTTTGCTCTCGATGTATACAAGCCAATAAACAATGCATCTACGACACAGGCAGGCGCTTCCGACGGTCCTCCATTCAAGAGACTTTTAGCGAGGATCAGCCATGGGTCTCGATGCCGCCACGAAGTGTGCTTCCATGGAGCAATCCCTTGCCTTTTCAACTGCTGATCATTCGACATAGTTCAGTTCTTGGACGAGTCCAGCGAGATTCAACTACACTACTCGGATGGAAGCCCTCACCCGTTCAGCAGCCCTCCTGTAGGGCTCGACTTCTCTCCAAGCCACAGCCCACCTGTGATTGGGGGGGAAAGAAATGGTACACCTTCGTCCGGTATACTTGCTCCAACCGAGGGGCTTACAGTTTTGTCACTGCTAAACTCAGAGTCGCCTGTCCAACTACAGAATTCAGCTTCTATTACTCGTGATGATTCAGTTGAAACAGTGCCCTTCCAAAATCAAGAGTCCGGCACATTCTTGTACCAACAGCCTCCTGGTGCACCTATTCTCTGGCCACTTGAGCACGAGCAAGAGGCTATGCTGTTGCAACATTACATTGAGAATGTGGCCCTATTTGTGAGTAAAAAGTGATGGAGAGGAGCATATTCACTGACTACATCCAGTTTGACATGATGGACAACGAATGCCACTTTGGCGTTCATGTTGTTCAGCGAGCCAAAACAAATTCCACATTAATGAACGCTATATTGGCTTTGTCTGCACGCCAGCTTAGTCGAACCACAGGCTTTGACTCGTATATGGCTGATGCGTACTACCAACGATGCTTTGACACTTTGATCCCAGCTCTTAACGACAGTGTAGCTATTAAGGAGGAGTCACTACTTGCAGCAACAATCATATTACGGCTTCTCGAGGAAATGAACATCTCGGTCATTGGTTCAGATCCGCAAGGTCATCTTTTCGGCACTCAGGCCATTATCCGTGCTGCGGAACAATCTTATGCTGCGACAAGCGGGCCAAGTTTTCGACAGGCTATCTATTGGGCTGCATTTCGCCAAGAGCTATGGATTTCGCTCATGACCCAGCGTGCCTTCCAGTTACACATATTTCCTGCTAGCCGCTCGCTCGAACCTGCCAATGACTCAGTCTGGGCTACACGAACAATTGCTCACTTGGGAGATGTATCAAATTTCGCGTTTGGCGAAGAAAGACACAGCATTGCGCGATACAGCCAGCTCATGGATGAAAACAAAGCTTGGAGAACGCGAAGACCTGATAGTTTTGATCCATTCTTCCATCGTCTAGACCGAGCTGGTAACGGGGGGAGCTTTCCAGACATCCGATTTCACGAAAAGTCACACGGTGAGGCTCAATCATTTTTCTGATGTGACAAATTCTAATACAAGTACAGTGATGGGAATGCAGTACAATACCTTGGCTCACATGCTGCTTGTTGTACATGATCCGACTATTCCACAGCTCGGCCCAGCACACAAACAATCACGTGCAGTCGTCGACGTAAGTTAATTCCCATGATCATTATATAGTCCCTTACACAGCAGCTACAGAGAATGGTTCAAGAAGACGTACGTATACTCTGTGGAGTCGCACAGTCTAACCCCAAAGTCTTTCCATGCAAGTTTGTGGCGTGCTTTGCTATCGCATTAGGTGAGTGCCTGCCCGTCTGCCTGTTCCAAGTACGTTTCAAAATCATCTGCTAATATTTTTAGTGGGTGACCGATTTACAATAAGACAGGATCAAGAGCAGCTGCGTGATCTTTGGTACGCCTGCGAAAAATCCCACGGCTTTCCACCTACATCAACTATTAATCAGCTTGAGGATTCCTGGGGATGGCACGATCATTGATTCCTTGAGAGATAGTGACTGAATGGTCTCTACAAATCTCGGTGTACATCTCTAGAACACAGCTACTTAAACCGATGGTTGAGGCGGTTACAAGGTTCCGCTTTTCTCATGATTTCATGTTATATTACTGGAGAAGGATGTAGTCGTAAGTGTCCCTTTGTCATGGTCAAGTCATCATTCCCAATGTCTGAATGGATGAAATCCATTCATGGAATTCGCATATTGGTGTTCTTGCAAGCACCCTGGATATTGACATTCTCGGGCGCTCATCCTCGGGACCGCGGGGTCAGAAGAAGTTTTCGCTGGACGGTTTATTGGAATTCTTCGTTTTCTCTGCCTATGGTTGCTTTGGAATCGCTCGTAGCCCTGCTCTAGCCGGATCGACGCTTTTTCCACCTCAGGTCGATGTTCCATATCCTCTACCAGACAGAATCTCAGCACCTCATTCAGCTCCTTCGAGTATCTATGGCCTGCAGGCTGCTCCTTGCTCCAGTAGCTTCCGCTAGGATACTGTTGGCTTCTCGGATGCTGGATGAGAGTACAGAGGCAGACTATACATAAAGCGAGTTGCCACAAATCGCTTCGTCCCGTGAACCTGTCTGGAAACTCAGGAGGATCGAATCCTTGCGTAAATCCAGAAGTTCTCCATACTTGTCTACCTCCTTTGAAAGCGTCGTAGCTCCAACTCTTTGATGTCGACAGGCCAAAATCTGCAATCTTGGCGATTATCTTTTCTGGTTGCTGGTGATGACGTGTGAGTAAGATATTTGAAGGTTTTAGGTCTCGGTGCCAGATGCGCTCCCACTTTCTTCGAGCGTTTGGGTCATGAGGTAGCGGACCATATTGGCAAAAGTGAAGAGCTTTCATGGTGTGTAGGAACCATTGCCACACCTGATCTTCCGGGACGAAGTTTCTATTGTTTCGCGACCTAATATAGTCGCTCAGATTCCCCTGATCGCAGTACTCAAGGTATATACTCGCTTTTCTCCGCTTCTCGTCGAGAAAACAGTCTACGAGCTTTACTATGTATTTGTGATTACTTAATTGCCACCCCAAGGCTATTTCCTTCTTGGCAAATCCCTGTGCAACATGTTCCGCTGTGTATCGTTTCTCGATGTAGATTTTGCCACTTAAGTCATCGGCTTGACTAACCTTGATGATCCCGCCATTTAGGCCGCCGCCCATAGCGCCGAGATTTTGAACTTCTTTCCATTTGTTGGAAGGCTTGGTTTGAAAAGGACTAGGGAATTTGTAGCTGCCGTCCATATTTCTGAGCAGCTTGTGTGGATGATTTGTGAGACTGGCGTGGAGGATCTGTCGCAACTTGGAAATTGGTCAGTGTGGCAGTTTTCTGCTGTGCACATTCACAAGACTTTGCAGGGCTGGCAGTATGGACAGTGATGTTCGTATATATGGCAGAGACGATCGTGTTCATTGAGTTTTGTCGTGTGTGATATGATCTTCTTGTGAAGTCGTGTCGCTCTTCATGTTCACTTTTAGTCTGTACACGTATTTCGTTTGCTTTTTCTTGCCTTTTGTGTGTGTGTGTGTGTGTGTGTGTGTGTGTGTAAATTTATACTGAAAAGAAACAACGTGCATGTTGCATACGAAATTTTGTGCCCAGTGAAGTTTCACGTATTTCACTTCACTCTCACCAGTTTCATGTCATTACCCAGAGCCCACGTACTAGTGCTTTCATCCACGATGGCTGCGGCTGATTTGCTGGTGCGCTTTGTTAAAAGAGATCGGCGAGCTGATGTGATGAATTACAAGTATAGGTTTGAGGTGGAGGAGACTAGGAAGGGACATCATAGACGACATAGCCGAAAGGAGGTTATATTCAGGCAATCCAACTAATAAAGGATGAAAACAGCAACAAAAATATGTAGCGCAAAATTATGTAGGAGAAATTATAATGAGACGCCGATTCACCACCCCTTTGAGAAAACACGTATTTAGTCCTCTCAGTCTCTGGCTGACACTAGAGAATTTGCATTTAACGCCACTAGATGGTAACAAATCTTACGAACAGTGTGAATATCTTTCGATCGTAGCTGGGCTTGTTAAGAAAGAGGAAGATGCGGATCAGACAACACGATGTGTATGCTATGGGAAACTGACAAGAGATTGAATTCCACCGATTGGAAGCATTACGCGCTTGGCGCGATTTTGACAGTTATAACAGGGGTTTTGACGCGTGTCACTCGTGCAACAGGAAATTACGTGTCTCAATCTTTCAGCTTCAAGCGAATTTCTGGCAAGCAAATATTGTTTTGATTCGTGCTATACGTGCCAACAAGTCCACTACTCCTATTTGAGCGTAAATTTGGTCCGAGCATTAGTGTGACCGAACGGCCCTGCCGACAACCTAGTCCAGATTTCGATAAGCGCAAGCGAATCTTTCTCAACACGATATAGAAGAGCGGGCCCCTTGAATGCCCGAACGAGATTTTGGTCTCGTCTTCTAATGTTCTCGTGCGCCCCGAACGCCACGCGCGCGAGGATGCTGCTGTAAATCAACTATAAATCTAGGCACGAATGCCTGATAGGGCGCCACCGGCATAAGGCTGGCGAGTGACATGAATATTGTGGGATGAGCATGGATATTTCAGCTACTATAAGGCAAGCCTTACTTACGGAGTACTCTGGGTCGCGCAAGAATGATGAGTCCGAACTCGCTTGTACCTTGACAAGAAGGTACCGAATAAAAACATGGAAAGTGGAGAGTAGCTTAAACATACCGGGAAGATGAAGATAAAACCAGTGGTACCCGGTTCATGCGAGCAGAACGGCTTCACAGTTCTTCATTGTTTCTGTGGCCATCTTTGTTATCTGAAACCCCCTTACTACACGGGTCGGATCTCAGTTGTACATGTCCTTTTATTCGTCACTCTTTTAAAATTCATTCCACAACCAACTTCATTCATTACAGCTCCCGAATCTCAAGGAAACACAACACATTTCATTTCAGAACATATACACACGTTTTTGAGACATTTCCTGATATGCAGCTCTTTTCATTTGAAGCCTGGGGTGTGTCTCCAAGAGGCTTTGACCCGTCCAAATCGTTTGTGCGCTCGCAATTCATCTCACCACTGCCTCTTGCCATCATTCGCGCCGTCATATCGATATACTGTTTCGCCACAATCATTATTAGCTACACATGGCTCGCCAGCAATACTGCTACACAAAAGCTCAAAGATGTGAATATTGGTTCATACACCATACATCAAAATGAGACTTCGATCATACAAACTTTCAGTTTCTTTACATTCATCACATTCTGGTCTTTGGGCTTCTACTTTATGGTTTCCAGTATTCACACCTTCATGTATGCACGCAGGCGACGAACATGGCTTCACGAGTGGCCCAAAACATTCCAACTACTGCACAGTATCTACTTCTCGACTATTTCGTCATATCCTTTCCTTGTTACAATCGTGTTCTGGGGTACGATGAACAGCGGATGGCCAACCGGCCGCTTCGAGCAGTGGCTAAACGTTTCCGTTCACGGATTAAACTCAGTCTTCGCAATCGTTGAAATTTTGCTTTCCGCTACAGAGCCACCGCCTTGGACACACCTCAGCTTTGTTCTCCTCGGCCTCTCGACATATCTTGGCCTGGCATATTTGACGAGATACACGCAGGGGTTTTATGTGTATGAATGGCTGAACCCTGCACACGGGAATGTCAGCGTTGTACTACATGTCCTGGGATATGCTGCAGGCATGTTCACGATCTTTGTTCTTGTGCGCTATGCTATTGTGGCAAGAAATTTAGTCGCACGAAAAATGCGCGAGGAAAAGGAACCTTCTTTTAAGAAGAAATTTGATCTGGATAGTCAGTCAGATGCGTGGTCGACTGAAGTTGAACTAGTAAAGCCTAAAGAGGTACATCGACAATGTACTTCCAATGTTTAATCAAATTGACCTCTCATTTCAAGTCTTGTCTTCGTAACTCACGAGGGCTACCTTCTCTGCTCGAGTCAGCATGTCATTAACCTTGCAAAAAAATATTGAGGGGCTAACTATGAATGTGTGAAGCTTTTTCTAACTCTGCGTTCTCTAATTACGATCCCATGCAAGTGTCAATGCCACTCCAGGATCTTGTTTTAGGGGGCCTGAAAGTTGTGCAAACCGGCCTAGG
This sequence comes from Mycocentrospora acerina, assembly GCA_022701365.1. Lineage (NCBI taxonomy): Eukaryota > Fungi > Ascomycota > Dothideomycetes > Pleosporales > Mycocentrospora > Mycocentrospora acerina. Next base: position 817,048 of record JAKUHH010000080.1, read on the forward strand.
TCTATTAAGGAAGCTATTTCAGTCCTCCGAAATCGATGATATTTTCAATATGCTCTCATTGATCTTCTTATGAATTGTTGACTATTTTTGTGAGATACTGTGTGATGAACATCTCTAATATTTCACATCTAATCTGAAGTGAGGTCGGTGTAACAAGACGATCTTCACAGGGATTCCGGGATTTAAGAACTGCCGAAAGCAAGAAGCAGCGCACCCTTGCTGTGCATCGTGGCGTAGGTATTCTTTGACGCCGCACTAGCAACTAATGTTGAAACGAATGAGACTGAAACAATTTGATCAACTTTGAGAAAACCAGAGAACTATCTTAAACAATCGTTGTTATGAATATCGACCTCTTAGGTCATGAATCACACCATACTTGATGTCACTCAAGATGCTCTCTCAACTTGTATAGTTCAGTAAAACATTGCTTTAATATCGCAGAAAATTTTCACTTCACAAGATAGACCGATGAGATTGAGTCGACTACCATGTGCAACGATTTCAATGTTTGTCCTGTACCACAGGATCAACTACATAAAACGAGAGTAGCTTGTTTTTCCATGCAATTTGGAATACGATGCAAAATGTGTGGAGCAGTGTAATCAGGGGTGAGGACTGACACCCCAATCTGCTCTGGCAAGTTGAGCATGGAAGGTCTTAGCTGAACTTGCAATGTATGGGTTTACATGCATCCTAACCAACAGCAAAGAGTACTGTTACTACGAGCTAAGTCGAGGTTACGTTCAAAGAACTCAAGGCGCCCAATACAAGGACCACCTCGGTTATGCATGCAGCGCCCCGCTTGGTTCCCGAATTAGAATGGGGCTATGTCGTCTTGGAACGGACGCCTCACGCCCCACGAAGATTGACAGCATTGATTCAGCATCACACATCATGTGCTCATCTAACACCACAGGCCAATTGCTGGTATTGCTGATCATTTGATCGCCTACTGAACGCAGCTTAACCCCACTTCGCATCTTGCAAGTCAACCTCCCACATGCAGGGTCTCTGCAGAAGTTGACCTTTGAAGGTGCGGGCCACGAAGTCAGTTCCCGCCAAAGCCACAGCTTTTTGCTAGCTATGCACCACAAAGTCTTGGAAGAGTAGGGTCCGCAAACGCTCAGTGTGCACCCTTGTGAATATAATATTCAAATCAACGACTTCCCAGCCTCAGCCCCACAGTGATGTTGTCGCTTTAGGGTTCCCACAAACTTTCCTGCAAGGACTTTCCCTTCTCGATATCCATGCGTAGCATACATACATTGATGCTTCATGCCTACTGAGCCCCATGCACTGGTGCCACTACTTTATAACCCGTCGCTCAGTCAAGTGCTGTGGGTATCTCTCATGATCAGTCTTAGATACGCCTCGTTGCGCTAGCCTCCAGGATTTCGGGCTGAAACTTGACATCAGCAAATTGAGCATCATCTCCATGCAGTAGCGCACGCCATTCAATTCATCTCCACACGACACACTTCCACCGTTAAACCTGTCCAGCTCGTACCCCTGCACAGTCACAAGAGGTCAGACACGCTTCCGTATACGATTGCTACAACTCATAGTCTCTTTGCACACCTGTCAGCTTCAACATGAACTGAAATCTTTGCTATTAAGCTCCAAATTACTGACTGTACGACACCATTTTGGGCTAACTCTTCACAGTTTGACAGCAGAGATAGGTATTACATGTCATGGCGCAACAACCTACCAGACCTCAGAGTTTGAGACAAGATGATACCGAGTTATGGTTTGGATTGCCTACTTCTTCACCGTCACAAAACGAGCAGAGTCGTAGGCATGAAACTTCTGCGTATCGTGCAACAGCCAATCGATGGAGCACGAGCTCAACTGGCTCCGTTTTGTCACAAACGATACCATCGATACAGACTCCTCAGGATTTAAACAAGCCATTACCACCGCCGCCGTTAGAACAGGAGCAGAGACAACGTACAACAACAGCGTTGCGCTCCTTTTTTCGACGTCACCCCTCAAACCATCAAAACTCATCGCATCTCGAACCCGACTCACACCTGCAAAACCAGAGACATTCATTCGCGGAAGCTATGTTGAGCGTAGATACACACGACTATCAAACCAGATATGCTCGTAGCATGCCGAGTTCACCGTTTGAAAACAATCAAATAACAGTTCCATCCAGCGTGGTACCTCTTGCACTCACCCATTCGGCTATCCCCATGTCACCAGATCTAGCATACTATCAACCGTATTCTGTACCAACCGAGCGACGTCCCTCACAATCCACACGCTCTATTTCCGTTCATACATTTTTTGATTCACCACCGCGCGCCCGAACATTTCCGGAGACAGCCAGCCCGAGCTCGACGACGCGAGGCCGACCACGATCGCATACTTATCTCTCTCCTACAGAGCCTTTCACCGATCCATCGCAATTTCACCTGTTCGCGGAAGCTACAACTGGATTTTCGGAAACTTCAGGACTCTCTACATCAAACAGTCCACCTCGTCTTCAAAGTTCTCTATTCGCACGAACACATAGTGAAGGGCCCACGTCTTCTCGAATTGCCCCGGCAGCAAGAACTGAACTGTCACGCGACATTACCGACTGGCAGAACTTCGAGTCGCCCCCATCTATGTCGCAATCCACACCTGGAGTAAACTCAAGTACATCTCGTACAGAAGGTCCTCAGACTCAACTAAGTCTTCATGTGAATGCGGTAAATAGAGAGCTGGAGCTACTGGGGTTGGAAGATGATGAAACAATGCCGGACGAAGAGTTGCCTGATTACGCCCAAAGTCAGGCTGAACATAACGCTGTGAAGAGAGCGGAAGCACTGGCCAGAGCAAGAGAACTTGAAGCTAGGTGGCGAGACTCTAGAGGGCGGTGAAATTGAAACGTACGCTTCACGTGGAGCGTCGCCTTTTCCAGCCTCAAGTTTGAGGAGTCTTGCAAACTAGAATTAAAAGTACAGAGAGCAACCCATCTTGAAATCGAGGTGGGGTTGAGCGATCAGATGAAATTTTGTTCACAAATTTGTTGATCACGATTAATATATCGTTTTTTATCATATTTAAGCATCATGATTTTGCCCAAAAGCACAAAGTTCAACGTAAATGGAACCAAAATCGCCTTGATATTATCCATGTTAAACTCGGAGTCAAGTGCAGACTTCCTCATTTCAAACATGTGTTAGCTTCTTTTCCAACCAAACGCGTCTAAATAACGCACACGCGCAAGCAAGAACTTGAGATGTATATGCCAGGATTACTAGGACTGCATGGTTTTCATCACAGTACATGCTTTCTGTTCTTTCTATTCTTATGGCCGAAAGAAGTATGCCTTGCGATTAGCCTCGGGGAGAGCGAAACATGGTGTTCGGCAGCTTCCTACTCTGGCATGACAAGGGTCAGATAAGTCTGTTGTAAGTGTGATGTGATTTCCTCGGAATAGCATGTTTCAGCTCATGCGATGGGATTACCACCCAAACGTAACATAGCCATATAGACGATATGATTCTCTGGTTCAGATGCTAACTGAACTAGCCGTTTCATGTCTATGTTACTTGTCGCAGTGGTAGCATTGTCCGCAGGAATCCAATCGAATTATTACCACATCACGTAGTGGGTGGCGAGAAGACTGATCTGCAATCACTAAAGAGAAACGTTCTGCTATCTACAGCGCAGATTTTCCATTATAAGCTTCTACTTGTCCTTGGTCTTCTAAGCTCTAATTCAAAGATAATGTAATCTCACAATGATCGTGCAAGCAATCCCAGGTAGGCACTCACGCATACAAAGTGGATACTAGCGACCGTGGGTGGAGTCTGGCTTGAACGAAGTAAAATTCCGAGAGACGGCTGGTCACCAAAGGATCACCGATTTTCTATTTGCTTTCGACAAGGTCCGAGATTGATGTTGGCGGTGAGGCTGTGTATGCGCGTCAGGCTCGAAGCGGGCCGGAACGAGCGAGAGGACGAGACAAAAATAGCAACAGCGGCACAGGCTGCTGATGCAGCTCTGCTGTGGGATCGCAACAAACACTAACAATTTGCTTCTTGCTAGTGTCTTGCGTTTTCAGCTTGCAGATTGCAGTAGGATGTCACGATGGAGGCTTGATCTTTTGTTGTTCCAGCAGTCATCCAATCACTTTTAGATCAAGGTTTAGATGTCCACTTGTATCTCGCAATCAAACTGTCGTAGCACGATGATGCAGATCATTTCTTGCATGAAAAGAATCTGGATTTATCTCTGTATTAGAGTGACGATATAGAACGTTTTAGGCAAGCCAATGGGTAGGCACAAGTTTCGAGTAAAAGTGAAAACGCAATTCTACCTTATTCCCTAGCGTGTCTACGGATAGACAAATGTCTGCCTTCTTCGTTCAATTGTGTTTGATGACGCCAAGCATGCTGATCTGTGTACTTTCTGACTGGCATTCATTGGTGTTTGTTCTATGGATTCTTAGTCGACCATTGAAGGCATGACTACAGCTTTATAATCTTACTCGGATTGCCACAATTTGGCTGCGAATCTGCTTGTCGTTTACAAGACTTCTTAGGCTTACCAAGAGTCAATTTTGGACAAATACTGGTGACTTTATTGTGAGAATTTTCTTGAATGTTATTCACATATGTTGCGCACAAGTTAGGCTTAGGGACAGGTAGCGCACCAATAGTGCCTGAGTTTTTCTCCTCCCTGCTGCAAGTACGTGGAGGAATACAAACGTTGGATTGCTGTAGTTGTTTCGTTGTTCGGAAACCCCAGGTAATCTTGTGGGACGTCGTTCGTGGTTGGCCTTTTGATTCATCTTGTAAAGCTAGCCGATTCCACTCCCTTTGAAGATCACGAACATCTTCTTTAGTATCCTCACAGTCGGTAAGTATTATCCAACGATTCAGTTTTGTTGAAGCTTGAACCTTGAAACGGCTGATTGGCAATGGTATGGCGGCTGGTCCGAACTTCTCGACAACGTCCCAGGTACTTCTACGGAACCATTGCGCGACATAAGACATGGGTACATCGCAGTACTCTTTACCACCTGCCATATCTGCTTGCATAGAACCAGCCCAAACTTTACGCATCAATAGATGAGTGCCAGGTCTTGTCTTGTCTTGAGGGTTGATGATGCCTCCAAACATAAAGTTCTCCCACGAGTAGCCCCATTCAACGTCTGGATCGTCAAGTCGACAACATGGTTCGAGTAAATTCCCACGTCGCATGACACCCACAGCATGAACTATCTCATGGACTATGGTAGTGGCAAAAAGAAAATCATGTCGAAATTTGCCACACCGTGTGCTGGCTGCATATCCACCATCGTTGTAAAAGTTGTAAAACGTGTCTGCAATCTCGATCTTGACACAAACCATTTTCTGAAACACCTCGCAGGACTTCGACACAAAATCCGGCTTATTATTTCCCAAAAGTGTTCGAGCCCAGACCTGCTTCTCGGACTTCTCGAATCGAAATTCTATGTAGTGAGCAAGACAGCCCAAGGCTCTATGTACTCTAGAGATATACTGTCTTCGCTTCACATCGGAAACTCTGCTTAGAGGATCAGATAGGTACGTTTTTCCTGAACGAGAATCAGTCAGCTCACGGCCGTACAACAATGGTACAAAAAACGTGAGAACAGAATCGTGGGCTAGAAATTGCGACGCGAGTTGGAGCGTTTGTTTTTGTGGCCCATCGCAATTGAAGTAGTGAAAGATAGGGTGGATATTGTTGTTTAAGTCGCCTGCAGGAATTTTCTCATTCTCCAGGAGTTTAAAACGGTCGTATTTGTTGGCTGCTGCGATAAGACTGTTGATGTTGTTGAACTTTGGGTTTACCTCAGAAACAGTGCGTTTGGGTTGAGGACGCCTACCAAGCATGATTATTGAGGATTAAGTTTGGAACTAGGGGGACTTGGATTGCGATGGCCGTGTTTGTATACACATCACAGAAAAGCCGCATTGTGAGCATCTAAGCAATAACAATGAACAGAAGTAATAAAGGAAATGATAGCTTCTCATTGCCAAAGTACAACGGTATACTTATCCTAGAACAATAATCAAAGAAGAGACAAGAACATTATCTTGATTTCATATTCACTGTGGCAGGCACTCCTGCAGCTAGTCGTGAGATTCTCTCGATTCTACTTGATTGGTGAGAACCCATCGAAATTTACTCTTTCTAGCTTAAAAATATAGTAGTGGTATGTTTCTTCGTTATGAAAACTGTGAGATAAAAACACTTTATGCAGTGGACCATGACCCCATTTGCAAATGATTGAGGATGAGAAGAACAAGTCGAAGAGAATTTCAAGTCCAGCACATAATGACCATTAAAATGTGGAGCATGTAGCACTGTGAGAACATGAAAGTCTCATAATTTGTTCATTTTAAAATATCTGGTATGAAGATAATTAATAATCTAAAGGTTACTGGCAAGCGAGCAACAAGATTGAAGGTATTTGCGAAACGCACAGACCATGTTGTGTCATGTGAACGCGTACTGACCAGGATTAGTGAAAAAGTGACCTCGCGTTTGTCAGCCCCGCGATTTACGCGTCTTCTTCTCCATACCACTTAGTCGTTCGTGTCCCACATTCCTACTTTTGGTCTTTCGCACCAATCGGCTGAGCTGACTGTTTTTGCCTGTCAACGTTCAACTTTCTCTTGACAACGAATCACGGTACACTTGGGATCGCGTTCACGCGTGATTGAACCCAATTGGGCTTCTATATGAGATTTGCATACGAGCACATCTTGCACTAAGGCTTGCACGCGATGGATTGGGATGAATTTGAGTTGAGGGCGAGTAGAGTCATACCTGCACAGCCGTTGAAACCGAAGCGTTGCTGGATCGGCGTTCTCTTCCACGAGAAGACACCTGCGGATCACTTCAAGGAGAGCGATTTTGTGTGGATGATTGGGCACAATGTAGGTCCTCTAGACGACTCTATAACTAGACATAGTCATTTTGGCCTCTTCATCGGATAATTAACATTGGCCTAGAAGATTCAACTTCAAAGGATTCACGAGACTTACCAGACCAAACGTGGCGTAGCAAACATTGAGCTTAAGCACAGGAACACATTGGTGGATTTAAGTGATTCTATTAAGTCCTTCACTACGCCCAATTTCGATTCTGTTTTTCTCCGTGCAACACTTCTTGCGCCCACTTCGTCGGGCGCTCCTCCTATCGACGTCGAGAGTATATCCGCAAATATCCATCATTCCAGTCCGAAAGCACTATCTTCCAAAGTTCAGAGTATTGCGTCACCTACAGCTCCGATATCAGAGCACGCATTATTCACTACATCCCTTTCTTCTAGTACGGAGCGCGCATCGAACGAAACTCTGACAGATCGTTTTCTTAACGATCCCTTGTTCAATTCGTTGTCACGAGGTCTACAGGCCGAGCATGCTCAACAGGAGCAAATTGACAATAAATCGTTCCATAAGCGAGTGATGCAACAAAGCAACCCCACATGCATCTAAGTACGGAAAGCACATTCATGGTAAACCAGCCGGTGCCTATTTCATTGCAATACGACGGTTTTTGCGATGTTTTGCCCTCACAAGTAAATTCCAGTTGGGTTTCCAACGTAAATCATGATCTTGGGGTTGGCAGAAGCTCTTCATCTATCAAAAACGAAGGTTCTACTCCTATCCACCTTCAGATGCCGGTAGCCAACCGTGAGGTATTTAGTGTAAAGAGTGAAGAAACATACCCCTCTTCACCCCAGACTTTTGTTAGGGAACCATCACATCCTTTCGACCTTGAAGAGATGTTCAATCGCGAGCCTTCACCCGAGATGGATAACCGAAGAGATGTTCAATTCACGGACCAAAGCCTTCGAAAAATCATTGCACAAAAAAACCCCGAAATGCTCGAGGCAGGAGTTGAGCAATCTAAAAAGCTTCTTGAGTGTATAAAGCATGAATTCTTACACCATGTATCGAATCCAGAGGCGCAAGCATGGATACAGACAATAGAAAAGCTATTACCTCAAGCTGCACGGAAGCGCACAGTTATCGGCGTAGTTGGTAACACAGGCGCCGGTAAATCTAGTGTTATCAATGCAATGCTAGATGAAGAGCGTCTTGTACCAACAAATTGTATGCGAGCGTGCACTGCGGTCGTCACAGAAATGTCCTGGAATGACAGTAAGGACCCTCATTCAAAGTACCGCGGTGAAATCGAGTTCATAGAACGTGCCGATTGGGAGAAGGAGCTCGAAGTCCTCATGAAAGAGTTCACTACAGAGAATGGAAATGTTTCCAAGGATGCTTCAAACCAAGACACAGATGCTGGCATTGCATGGGCGAAGTTCCACGCTGTATACCCTAGGATCGCGAAGGATGCCTTAGAAGAGTACAGCATTGACGATCTCATGTCTGAAAACGCTGTCTTGGGTGTGTTGGGAACAACAAAAAGGATACGTACAGCCCAACCAGGTCCATTCTATCGGGAGTTGCAGCGATATGTCGACAGTAAAGAAAAAGTCACAAAAAAGGACAAAAACAAGCAAAAACCTAAATCCATTCAAATGGAGTATTGGCCACTGATCAAAGTGGTCAAGATCTATACCAGAAGCCTGGCACTATCAACTGGTGCTGTCATTGTTGACCTGCCAGGCGTCCATGACTCGAATGCAGCGAGAGCTGCTGTCGCTCAGGGATATATGAAGCAATGTACAGGGCTGTAGATTGTGGCGCCAATCAATCGCGCAGTAGATGATAAAGCTGCTAAAACACTTCTTGGAGATTCCTTCAAACGGCAGCTCAAATACGACGGAGGATTTTCCAGTGTGACTTTCATTTGTTCGAAAACAGACGACATTTCTATCACAGAAGCCATTGACAGCTTGGAACTCAATGATGAAATTACCGATCTCGAAGAGGAAGAACATATGCACAAGCATACTATTAAGCGCATCGAGAAGCAGATCGCAGATCTTAGAGAATCGCAAGGTTTCTACAAGTCTGCTTTACTAGACGCAGATACAGACATCGAAACATGGGAAGATCTGCAGACTGAGTTGGACGAGGGCAAAACGGTCTTCCCACCCGCGTCGAAGAACAAGAAGCGTAAGAGGGGCAACCCGGATAGGAAAAATCGCAAAAAGCGTCAGATGAGTGACGACAACTCTGACGATGAATCTATTGCTTCTGGCGATGAAACGGCTTCCGAAAACGACGAAAGTAATCGCAACGATGGGGATATCCGAGTTCCCCGGGAGCCGCTTAGTGAAATCAGAATCAAGGAAAAATTGAAAGAGTTAAGGGAGACTAAGAAAAACGCCAGACGTGAAAGTCTACAGATCAAAAGGTCAATGGATGATCTCAAGCTGAAGATCCCAGAAATTGAGCAGAAGATCATAGACGTTAAAGCCAAGATCAGTCATAAATGCATCGCCGGTCGGAACGAATACTCCAGAACCGCCATTCAGCAAGACTTTGCCGCTGGAATCAAAGAGCTTGATCAAGAAAATGATGCTGAAGAGGACGAGGAAAACTTTAACCCAGACGTGGATAAACGCGACTATGAGCAGGTCGGAAAAGATTTACCGGTCTTTTGCGTCAGCAGTCGAGCGTATCAGCAGATGCGTGGGCGGCTCCGAAAAGACGATGACGTTCCAGGGTTTCTCACACCAGAGGAAACAGAAATGCCGCAACTCCAGGCTCATTGCAAAAAACTAACAGAAGCGGGACGTATCAAAACTTGTGACACATTTCTGCTCACTCTATGTCAACTTTTGACGACATTTAAACTTTGGGCGTCTAATGACGGAACTGGGACCCATATGAGCAACGATGACCGGCACAAACACATTGGATACCTAGATCGGGTACTTGGCCAGTTGGAAAAAGGCCTGGAGGATGCTATAGCGGCTTGTGTTGACGAGATGCGACTGGAAATGAAGCATCAGATTTTTGACAAATATCCAGAGCTAATTAGGGAGGCTATTGAAGCTGCAACGGGTACTGCACAGGGGTGGGGAGCCCATAAAGATGAGGGTGGTTTGTACTACATGTCTTACAAGGCAGTCGTACTACGGCGTGGAGTCTATCAATCCCGTTCCGCAGGCCACCGTGATTTCAACGCCGACCTGTAAGTTGCTTTCAACCCTATACTTCTCCTCTACTATATTGTTTTCGAGCCTACCAGTTCTTTATACGCCTTAAATGTGTCTGCTCTATGCCAAGACCAATTCATTGATTTATCACAGGGTCAGTCCAATTATCAAAAAGCTTGCGGCGGGCTGGGAACGTGCCTTCCAACACCGCTTGCCAAAAGCTTTCAACATCTTAATCACCAACTCGGCCAAGATTCTGCACAAGTTCCACGAAACTGTCGAGGAACGCGCGCGCCAGAATGGTATAGGCCTTGCGGATCTCTCCATACTCAAGACGCAAATCCATACCTACGAGCAACTCTTTAGAGACCTTGATACAGCACTCACCATGCAGATGACCGAATTGCAGCGAGAGGCTAATCGCGACTTTGTACCCACTATTGAGAGTAGCATGCATATTGCTTATCAACTGTGTTCCGATGAACGCGGTGCGGGCAGTTACAAGCGCATGAAGGAACATATGCTGGACCATGTGTGTCGCGCCAAACACGAAATGTTCACGAACGCAACAACGACTGTTGAGAGGCACCTTAGCGATATGTGCAAACAGCTCAAAGAGTCAATGGAAGCCAAAGCTGATGAAATCTTCACACGGATGCGCCAAGATTATATGCAAGTATTCGGTGGTGTACATCGTAGCGACCATACCAACATGACAAAGGAAGAAAGAGATCTTAGATCTGGAGTTATGAATCTGCTCGTTGGTATCGATGCACAGTTCGAGCCTATCGCTAACGGAGTGGTTGGTACGCTTGACACTGCGCATGACAGTGACGAGTCTCACGCAGAGGAGCCCATCAATGTGGATGATGATAGTGACGACAGCGTTTTCGAGTCTGCTCATGATTCTTTTTAGGGCGACGCGGAAAATAAAACCATGAATAACAATGGCAATGTATTTGCTACTGAATCACCACGCACAAAGCATTCAGCTTCGAGCCTTGATATCTAGAACACAGGTGACAAGAAAAACGGCGACCTACCTACACTTGACAGCGGCGACAACATGGACAGCCAGATTTGGCCTCTCTTGTCTTAACTTCTTCTATATTCGATTATCACAATCGATCTGGTAACTTTTGGTTGGTTGTGTACTAACACCAATCCATGCAGTTGTCGGAGTTTTACCCCTTGCGATTACTTTTCTTTTCACTTGGCGTTCATGGACTTTCTAATGTGGCGAAGAGTGGGGACGACTTTTTTACGGCCGAGTTTCATATTTCTTTTTGTCTTGTTTTCAACTGCGGTGCGGCTATCCTGTGGTTTTGACATATGGCCTACTACGCCACAGCTCATGATGGATTCAAGGGTCAGCAGTGGAGCTCTCCCAGTCTCTCTGTGACAGTCATTGATGGAGCATTTCCTTTCTTTTCGTTTCCTGATTCCTTTTCTTTCTCTCGTTGCACGTCGATTGCGAGGCGTCACAAGTTTTCCCATCTCAGCCGCTGCGTTAGGTGTTGATAGTGAGTGGACGCTAAGAGAATCGACATATGTTCAAAATCATGATATCAGTATCAATGATGTAGTATCAGAAGCTCTGACTTTTATGTTCCAGAGATTGCCCATTATCCCATATCTGGATCCAAGCGCGCAGGCAAAATGCGAAATATCGCATCGAACAGCCAACCCGCGGCGTGTGTCCTGCCTAGCCCAGACATACTGTGGTGTTCATACAACCCATAACCCATACCCAAACGCCGTATGTGTGATGCATCCGCTAATTTCAACGATTTTCAGTCGTCCCACTCCTCATCCAAATTGTCAATCAGCCGGTTCTCATCCTCATTTCCCCGCCCCCTCCGCCCACTGTCTTGGCCCAGTGAGACGCGACTGTAGCCTCTCCGGCCGGGCATAAATCTTGCACAACTCGATGTGAGGATGATAAAGATATCCTACGCTTATTAGCTTATTTCTATTAGCTGTCTTCTCTCAGCCTGCACTCACCGAAAAGAAACTGTAGATACCCGCCCACATGCTGTAGTTTGGCAACTGTCTCCAACCCCTCTGATGCATGACGGTGCGTTGGTACACACAACCACCTGCAAAGTATACCAACACAGCAATCAGCACAATGACACCAAACACCCCTCCTGGGCTCAGTGCCTGGGTTTCCTGGTGCACGCCTCCGCACGCATATGGCGATCGACCCTCGAATATATACGTGCAGTCGTCGACGGCCGCAACAAAAGATACGCTTGTTTTCGCAAGGGGGTCAGAGTCGCAGAGCAAGGAAATGACGGTTGATTTGCGGCGCTTTTCGGAGGCGGGCTTCTTGGAGTGCTTGTCGTCGTCATCATCGCCGTGGATGATCTCACGGGGGAGAGTGGTCGGAGAGCGCGAGGCCTTGGAGCTGGCAGAGGGGCACAGAGAACCGCCGGTGTAGTTCATTACTAGTTTCCTGCCACGGAAGATGGGGACCGAGTTCTCAAGTCTGTGTTGCGATGGATGATTAGCACTCGACCTAAATGCGCCTGCTGCCTGCGCCAACATAGTGCGCGCTCCACGCCGCAATGGCTGCACTCACCCGATGGCATACTGCCGGTCTCCCCTCTCGTAGAACGCGCTCACGTTCCTCCACAACGCCTTGCTCAGGTCCTGCACTTGGTCCAGCTCCTCGACCACAGGCCCACAGAAGTTAATGGTGAAGTTGGCGCCGTAGTCGTAGCCCCGTGCATGCCAGCTGCCGTCATCTGCGCCTTCCTTTTTCTTCTTGCCATCCTCGGGGGGCGTGCGCCGTATCGGGTTGAGGTCGAAGAAGCGCTCCGTCGTGGGCGATATGACGGTGCATGCCTTGAGCGGCTTATCAGTCGCCGCGGTTACTGCGGAGATGAAGAACAACAGCGTGAAATAAAGCGACTTCATGGTGAAGGCTATGCAGACAAACAAAGGAGTGTTGATGGTTTACGTGTTGGAACAGGCATCCATCCGCGCCGAGTTGGGATCATCCGTTGGGATCATCCGTTGCGACACGTTTGCCCGGAGTCCGTCGACCGAACACAGCTCATCCACTCAACGTCAGTGGCAGCTGCAGGAACGCGCTCGATACGGTTAGCATGGTCTTGGCACCATGTGCGCGTCATGGCGGAACTTCGTTACCCGGTGCTGTCTCTACTCGTTCCACTTCTTCAGCTGAAGGGGGGTATATAGAACGCGTTGTTCCTGTGTGCTATTAGTAACTCAACGCGTACCTGTCCTGTTAGGAAGGAACCAGGACTGAACTGCGCGACAAAACACGAGGTGCCCCTTTTCCCGACTGGAGAACCCTTCTGGCATTGAGGGCTAGGAAAGGATCCTTTCACCGTGTGATTGACAAGGATGGCCTCAAAGCGGAAGTCTGATGAGGCAAAGGTGGTTGCTGAGCAGCCTCATGGCTATGAGTTTTTCGGCCCGTAAGTTCAACTTCAATTGTTCAGGAACTGGTGCTAACCATGGTATAGACCCGGTGCCTTTGGCATCTCTTTTGGTCTGCCTCTGCTTGTCTATGTCTTCACTTTCCTGTGCAATGACATCTCAGGATGCCCTGCGCCCTCGTTGCTTCACCCATCGAGTCTTGACCTCGACCAGTTGAAGAGTGAGGTGGGCTGGACTGGCCTCTCTGGTCTGCTGAACACCCAGGCTGTTCTCGGCACATTGGGCTACTACCTGCTCAGCCTGGTTCTATATGCGTTTCTTCCAGCTGATGAGACGCACGGTGTTGAACTACAATCTGGTGGAAAGCTGAAGTATCGCTTCAACTGTAAGTTTACCTATCATGTAGATCGATAACACCACTAAAACGTCACAGCCTTTGGCTCGGCTGTCTTCATCATGGTCGTACTTGCTGCTGGAACCTTCACCCAAGGCGCCGACTGGGCGGTCTGGACCTTTATGACCGACAACTACATCGGCATCCTCACCACCAACATCCTTATCTCGTACATCCTGGCCACCTACGTCTACGTACGTTCCTTCAGCGTCAAACACCCCAAGGATCCCAACGCACGCGAGCTCGCTGCTGGCGGCCACACTGGAAATATTCTCTACGACTGGTTCATTGGTCGTGAGCTCAACCCGCGTATCACACTACCTATTTTTGGTGAAGTTGACATTAAGGCTTGGTGTGAGCTACGTCCAGGTATGCTGGGCTGGATCATTCTAGATCTTGCCTTCATAATGAAGCAGTACCGTAATTTCGGTCGTGTGACAGACTCTATTCTGCTTGTCACTGCTGCACAGGCAATCTACACCTTCGACGCACTATACATGGAGCGCGCCATTCTCACCACCATTGACATTATCGCTGACGGTTTCGGCATGATGCTTTCCTTCGGTGACCTTGTCTGGGTTCCCTTTACGTATAGCATTCAGGCGCGCTACCTTTCTGTTTACCCCGTCGATCTTGGTGTGCAGGGCATTCTTGCTGTCCTCGCTGTTCAAGGTACTGGCTACTACATCTTCCGCACTGTCAACAATGAGAAGAACCGCTTCCGCACCGACCCAACCGATCCCCGTGTCTCGCATTTGAAGTACATTGAAACTGCAGCAGGCTCCAAACTTCTCATCACCGGTTGGTGGGGTCGCGCACGTCACATTAACTATCTCGGCGACTGGTTTATGAGCTGGGCATATGTCCTACCTACTGCATTATCAGGATACGTTATCCGTAACGCAGCCAAGCATCCCATCACCGCGGCACAGAGCGATGCGGTTTTCTTCCGCAACAACTATGGGACATATGTTGTGCCTGGTGAGGCAAAGGGCTGGGGCATGATCTTCACGTACTTTTTCATGGTGTACTTCGCAGTTCTACTTCTCCATCGTGAGAGGAGAGACGAAGAGAAGTGCAAAAGGAAGTACGGCAAGGACTGGGACAGATACTGCGAGCTTGTGCCATGGAGGATCATTCCATACGTATATTAGGTTGGTTGAGGTTAAACAGGGAAGAGGGTGCAACGCTATCAGAAGAGTGTTTCTGGTTAAAGACGTGCACCCTGTTGAGATTAAAGATGCCATGCTACTGCGAGACGGTTGAAGACATGCATCACGTTCATTTCGTCTACGTTAGCATTGGATTTTGGCACTAATTGAAAAATGGGAAAGAGTAACACGTGGAAGGTGATACGATGCTATCGTCTGAGGACGGTTAAAGACGTGTATCACACAAGGCAACGTGGAGATGAGTGCAACGCTATCACATAAAGTGATCAAAGACGTGCATTCAATGACTGTAGAGATAGTTATGCGTATTATATAAAATCTAATATTATCGACAACAACAGAAAATGAATGAATGAAGTATTCTCTGTTTTTCGGACCTGTCATGTAACATTTGCAGTCTATGCTGGGACATGGAAACCTATCGAAAATTAACTTCACTCCACTCGCACCGAATACACTACTCTGCATCGCACAATAGGCTTGCTACCACCTCTCATTACTTATACTTCACTCCATAATGCCCCAGTATGACTCCAAGTTGCATAGTCATAGTTTACATTCGTTGTAGAACAATAGTACCTTCAGTAGCCAGCCCACACCCACTTCGAAAAGTGAGAGCTTTATCGACAAGCGAGGCATCTCTCCCTTCTAGAGTGGGACTTCTACCAAAAATTGGACAAAAATGTTCAACAATGGAATATAATTGGAGGATCGCGAGCCCATGCTCATCGAGGAGAACTGGCCACTCAATTGTACCTTGTCAATGCATGGTCAGGAATACAGCAGGCTGGTTGGCGGGCCAGCTGTAAACAGTTGGCGATTTTACTTGAGAATTTGGTGTGCATGGGTGTTACGCTCTATGGTGAGCGCCGAAGAATTTTGATTCGGCTATAGAGGATCGAAAACTGGGTCAGAAGCAAGCTGTTGTCTTTCGTGCTGACAGATTGGTTTGTATGACGTTCTGTATGATGACTTGGAAGTTTTAGTGGATGATTCGAATGACTTCCGTTATTGAAAAAGCAGTGGAAGTAGTGGTTGAGAAATTACCAGCTCTGCGAGTCGATAGGGCTTGTGTTGTATATTGATTACAACTTGAACCTACTATCACAGAGGTGATCAGTCTTATAAGTATACTCTCAGGTTTTGATAGACGAAGTTATCTAAGTATTTGAGTTTACGGATCCCCTCCTCGCCACCGAAGTTAACCTCCATGAATGTCGCGGACGCTTCCCTGCTTCATTGTACCACTACAAGTTGCCTCAAAGATTGGAGAGAGTCTATAGATGACTTAAGGCAATTTTGTTGACTGTTCGATTAAGATTCAGTATAGAGAATTCTTCAGTGAGGCGTTTGCCGACTTGGACATCTAGTAGGAGACTTCTAGTGCTTTATAGTGTGTACCAGTAAGTACACAAAGTACCAATCATAGTGTGAATTGGTATGAAGACAATATTGTGTGACCCTTTCGTCTAAATGGAGTACTGAGTGCTTACTACGAACAAAGAAACTTAAAACTCCCATTTTGTCGGTGTTGGTAAATCAAACACCAAGGATCAAGCGATCAAGGATACGAGTTTTGTCGTAAACTTAGATTTAGGTTCTTTCTCAGACCAAATTTTTTTTAGATTGATAAGTGTATTATAGCCCTGTTATTCTTGTCTTTCAGGTTGCTTCTTTCTGTAATTCTGGTCTTTGTTGGGAATGTTAAGATCGGCACTCTATACATGCTGATCTAGAATAGCACAGCGACCGTAAAATCTCAGGGTTGAAAAAATGTTTCAGGAGGGCATTGATCTAAAAGTCTTGTCCTACGTCTTCAAAAATTCAAGTTAAGAATAAAATGTGGAACATCTCCAGGGAGGTCGAACTCCAATCATGCAAGAGATTCAACGAACAGAAGTCAAAGTTATGAAATATAACTGTAGATTTATATAATCATCTCAGTCGTCTTCAAAATCATCAAGTCCATCAGTTAGGCTATGAAAGACAACTGCTCCTTGAAGACTGAAAATGAAGATCATGCCAAAATAGGGATTGACCAGTCACTGGTGAGCTTGTTCGGCAATTTGTACTATATTTGTGCTTTGATCACCAAAGTAGATTTTGCTTGCAACTGGTTAGAAATCACCTCAGAGATATTCGTGCCCAAGGACTGAAGCCAGAAAAAGGATATGACATGACAAATGCAGCTTAGCTCTGTGATGTCGCTTACTCGTTAACTAGCGCTTGGTCTCGGGATAGTGTCTATGAACGTCACTTCGTTTCCTGTATCACAATATCATTTCAATCTACTATCGTTTAAGGTTTTCGTGTATCTGGTTGTATCTCATAACTGCAAATACTGGTATCTTTCTAGCCGATAGACCGTATCTCACGCCACGAAACGCCAATCACATATATACCAAGTCTCCCAAGGCACTGAAAGTCTTGACAATGCGGGAAAGTCTTGACAGGGCTGTGCACCCTAAAAATGCCTCCTTCCAAGAGCCAGTCCCACCATGATCATTCGCAGTACCTTTTCGGCGCCATCCGTGACCAGCGTCTCTGTCTGCATGATCGCCTCTTCGAGCGTCAGTGGCTCTTTCAAGATACTTGTAAAGGCTTGGATTCCTGCGCCATGCACAAGCTCGGCACCCTTTCCAATAGATCCGGCAAGAGCTACAACTTGCGCTCCATTCTGCTTAGCTCGGCGGGCTACCTCGGTCGTCATCTTCCCTTCAGTCGATTGGAAATCCAAACTTCCCTCTGCGGTGATGACAAAATCCCACTGTAGTCCGAGGATGCGGTCGAACTCAAAGTACTCGTTGATGGCGTCTGCGCGCGCGCGCAACCTGGCGCCGAGTATCATCAATCCAGCGCCCAGTCCGCCGCTTGCTCCGCTACCTGGGGCACAAGAGATGTCTTTTTTTAGTACTTTCTGGGCGGCTTGCGCAAAACGTTGCAGAGCCGAGGCCAACAGATCGACTTGTTCAGGCGTGGCACCCTTTTGCGGGCCATACACTCGTGCAACGCCCCTAGGACCACAGAGGACGTTTTTAATGTTGCATACTGCCTCAATTTGTACTTTATCGTCTGGAATACGATTAGAGTGGAACCCAAAATTCAGGTGAATCTGCTTACCAGCGTCTTGACGAAGGCGAGGATGGACATTCTCCCAACAAAAAGCGTCTAGGCGCGATAGGGATTGACCGCCTGCCGCGAGCGGAAGTTCTTTACCATTGGCATCCAAGAGACGAACACCCAGTGCCTGAAGCATTCCCGCACCTCCGTCAGAGGTCCCTGAGTCCCCACATCCGATAATGATTCTAGTACATCCTGCGTCGAGTGCCCTCGTCATGAGCTGACCTACTCCATACGTGGTCGTGACTGTTGGGTCTCGGCAGTCTTTGGGAACAAGACGAAGGCCTGCGGCTGCAGCCATATCCAAAACGGCGGTTTTCCTATCTTCGCCGATGAAGCCTAAGTGTGACTCGACTGGCACGCCAATAGGGCCGGTAACGGTCATTTCCACAATCTCTCCACCTTGAACCGCTACCAAGGCACGAGCGAAGCCTTCCCCGCCATCGTGTAAGGGAAGCTTCTGCACGATGACGGCTTTATGATCCAGGACTTTGCGTACTCCAGTTTCAATTGCACTCGCAATTTTCTCTGGTCCGAGGCTCTCCTTGAACCCCGAGGGTGCGACAAGAATCCTAAGTGGGTTTTCATCAAGAACATTACGGAGCTCAGTGGTTGGCGTGGGACGTGTGGATGAAGCTGAAAGAATTAACTCGTCCACTCTCTCCTGTGGAAGGCCAAATGTCTTCAGTGTTATGTGTCTCTGAGGCTTAGGACGTGTGCCTGAAGCGGATGGAAGGTTTGTAGGGGCAAAAAACTCAGTCATATTGGTCGGAAGCAGGGTAAGCATTGCCAGGTTTATGATTTTGATGAGGTACTGGTAGGTGTTCTTGAATGAGAAGATGATACTGCGATGCGATGATGACCACGGGGAAAGTGTAGCTAAGAGTTGTTCAGAAAAAAGTAGCTAATGAAGCAAGTTATCTGAGCAAATAATTGATGCCTTTCAACCTGAGCACGCGAGCATTCTTTATATCTTCGGAATATGTTCGCCAAACGACGATCTCCCTCGAGATAGTCAGTACCTCTTGAAACACAGCCATATGATAGTAGCTCTCTCCTCCAGTAGCAATGCCACAAGCATATGCAAAGTGACTAGTATAACTACCAATTACAATCATCAGTTTCTGGTGGGCTACAGCCATCATTCGTCCAGAGTTTCTCAATGACTTGTAAGTCTCCTTGAGTCATTGACGACTGTCACTTCTATCACTAGATCCTAGTTCTTGGGACCTAGAAATAACCTCAGATATCATGTTCAAGGCATTATAAACAAGACATTGTACAGCCACTGACGATCAGTCTTTGATTTATAGCCTTGTACCATGGCCGGATATTGCGACCACTGCCACATAGCCGTGAAACCAAGAACCAAGAACTGTATGATACCACTCGTTCTGAGTCAAGCTCTATCCCTACTCACATAGCCTCGAATTTACTTCTTTAGACTGTTTTCCTGCATATTCCAAGTCTCTTGACTTCTTCAGACGGCCCAATCAAACATCATCACGTGCTTCCACTAAGCCTTTTAGCGACTTCCAGCCAGACTAAGTCAAACTTCAGACTCGGCAGTACTTTGAGACTCAGCCAGGGAGGTGACGTCTGCCCGCAAGGTTGTTATCGATCTGCACTTGACAATGCCTCTTCCAAGTCACGCTGTTCCCTTTGTGATTGGCTGTAAGTGTAGGGTGGGGATACTTGCCATGACCTCACACGACCAATTTCTATTCCTGTATCTAAGTCTTACTGCTCCAGTTGGTCAATGTTCGAGCGTCTGATCATAGCAGACCATATTGATTTTTTCGCCTCAACATCTCGCGAACAGCCTCGCTTGATCGACTGATCTATGGTGACACTGCCACATTCCCGTCAGTGTGGCCAAAAAATCCCTATATTGAAGAGAAGATTATCTGGAAATACAGCGCTTTTTTTCACGCATTACACTCGCTCGATTATTTCGATTATTTACTTTCTTTTTAGCCAACGTGCTCATCCTCTTCGGCATGCATCTCCCCGAGAAGTTGTTAAAAAGGAGCCATGCTGATGATGAGCCTCGATCTAGCGACTCCATTGAGTTGCCGAGATTCTCGTTTGAAGACGATACAAGCATACCACTCGTTAGCACTGAACGTCTTTTTGACACGTGGGTGAATGAAGGCACAGTGTACGACCCTGGCTACCACGCGACGGGAGACACTCGAAATGCAGAACAAGAAATTATTGTAAGTACTTCGATTATCGATCCTTGATATTCATTAATGCGTCGAATGCAGGTCACCTGGGATGGTCCACACGACCCCAGAAACCCGTTGAACTGGTCACAGAAGCGGAAATGGGTCGTTACTATACTCGTGTCGATGTTCACATTCATCTCGCCATTCTCTTCTACTATGATTGCGCCGGTACTTCCGGTGATCTCCGATGACTTCAATATTCCAGAGGGCTTCGAGCGACAGCTTGTCATGACCATTTTCTTACTAGGCTATGCTCAAGGGCCTTTTGTACTGGGACCTTTATCAGAGATCTACGGCAGAGTAACTGTACTGCAGTATGCTAACCTTATTTACCTGGTATTCAATACGGCCTGTGGGTTCGCACAGTCAAAGCAGCAAATGCTTGCCTTTCGCTTCCTGGCCGGTATTGGAGGCGCAGCACCTCAGGCGGTATGTCATTTTTAACTCTAATATTATCCAAAGATCTCTATTTCATCTTCCATCAACCCATGGCTAACCTAAATTTAGCTGTGTAATGGCGTTCTTGCCGACACATGGCGCAAGGAAGAGCGCGGCAAAGGTCAAGCTATCTACGGCATGTTGACCTGGATCAGCCCTTGCGTTGCCCCCATTTGCGGTGCATACATCTCCCAAGGCGCTCATTGGCGTTGGATCTTTTGGTCGACATCCATATTCACTGTCTTCGTACAGGTTACTGCTTTCTTCTTCCTCAACGAGACCTATGCACCTGCAATCTTGGGCAAGAAGGCACAGATGATTCGCAAAGCGTTGAAAGGCATCCGTGAGGAAGTCGTTGTACGTACCGAGTACGAGACCGGTGACCGCTTTAGCAAAATTCTTCGGAAAAGGTTGATCATGCCTTTTATCATGATGTTCACACATCCAGCCACGCAGGCACCGTCGATCTATCGAGCGTATCTATACGGCGTGTTGTATCTTATGTTGTCAACTTTCCCACTGGTATTCGAGGAGGTTTATGATATGGACATCGAACATGCATCATTGAACTACCTCTCTTTGTGCTTAGGCCTCATGATCGGTCTGCAGATTTCACATCCTCTTATGGATGGCGTAAGTGATACACACATTCCTTGCCTGTTTTTATTTTAACAAACCGCAGCTCTATGCCCGCCTCAAGGCACAATATAATCTCGAAGAAGGTCTTCCAGAATTTCGTGTCCCGCCCATGCTTATCGCCGGCCTTCTCTGTCCGATCGGTCTATTCATCTATGGTTGGACCGCACACTACGGCGTCCACTGGATAGCACCTAATATTGGCTGTGTAATTGTCGCTATCGGTATGATCATTGGCTTCCAGTGCTCACAGGCATACACCACAGATGCATATGAGGCGCAATATGCTGCTTCTGCTGCATCTGTTGGAGCTTTTATGCGCACCATGTGTGGATTTAGTTTCCCACTCTTTGCTCCACAGATGTATGAGACGTTAGGTTTGGGTTGGGGCAACAGTCTTTTAGCATTTCTAACTCTTGGTCTGGCGCTTGTGAGCCCTGTGTTGCTCTGGTTCTATGGTCCAAAGTTGAGGGCTATGAGCACAAGAGGAATGCCTAGAAAGCCCTCCTCAGAGCAGGTAAGGGAGGAGGCAAAATTCCAGCCAGGAGCAAGGCCATGGGTATGATCATTGTGAGCTTCGTGTTTTCAATATTTTGGAGAACAAGCAGTGGTTTTCTAAATTTTGAGGCACTGATGAGTATGATTCATGTTTACGATATTTTTATTGTCTTAGCAAGGCGTTCGTAGATTGTACATGCAGAGTTAGAAATTTACCGGGCGATTCTTTTTATCTTGGTAGAAAGCACTTAGTATCCTTTAATCAAGAGTTCCATGAAAAGGTGATTAAAAAGGTTCAACCTATTTTCACTAAAAATGTACTCCCAATTGATACAAATAACTAATAAGCCATGTTTCAAATTGACTAGGTACGGTATTACTATGCACCAAGTCTAGAATACGAATTTGATCATTCGAGTTCAGACTGCGAGCATCAAAGTCAGGATGCGTATGTTCCAATACGAGGTCCAAAGTATTCGCCTTTGGGTAGCTTGAGTAAGGTGCATGCAGTGGCCTCACATCCGCTCTCCGGACTATTGCCCCACCAGCTGATCTCAAAGCCATGAAATCCAACAGCGAAGAAGATGATGACAGCTGCGATCGCAATAGCAGTCGAAAATGCTGCCGACAAAACGTAGTTATATTTAGACCAGAAGGCCAGGTAGCGCTGGCGCAGATATACCATACTAAACCAGCCAGGAAGCACTGCAGGCCACATGTATGCCATATTGTACTGTGCCTAATGTTAGATCATGAACTCAAAATTTGCCTCTTTTCAACACAAGTACTTACAGGAGACCAGTTACTGCCACCGGCAAGGATCATAACAGGGTGGATTTTGGCGGCCCAGTGCGTGCGAGGGAATTTTCTTTGCACGAAGTAGAAAAGAATCGGTACGGCAAATCCGACTGGGAAGGCTGACAATAAAACCGTATAGATTCCTCCAGTGCCAAATACTTTGCGAGCGCCGAGACTGCCGAACAAAACAGCTGCAGTAAAATAGGTATTGACTCCCGGGCAAGTAAAGCGGTTTTTCTGGTCACTAAAAAGGTCATTAGTATGCAATAATTTCATTATTTTTCAAAATGGGACAAGTGAGAATCTCACCTTTCGCACAGATCAGGAATGTGTTCGATCTGAAAGTTCATAACAATCGTGCAAACAAAAGCCGAGACAAATACTGCCACAACTTGGGCCACAAACGTTTGCCTCTGCGGAATTTTGAGGTAATGTGCCAGTTTCAGATCATTGGCAAAATCTAGAGCGTGGGCGGTAGTGACATATCTCAAAAGGTTAGCTCGTATGGGAGTCAGTGGTAGAGGACCAACCTACCCAAAGCACTTGAAGTAGTTCATCGCGAGAGCGTTTCCGGGTTCCCATGCTCCACCAATAAACTCGGCAAGAACGTTGAATTCTACCTCCACACCAGTGGTGGCAAAGATGATACCAGCTGGGATCACAAATACCAATGCAAGGGCAATACCGAAGAAAACTACACCGACGCTAGTTTCAGTCGGCCATGCAGCGACGGCTGCTACACCGAAAGCTATGGCGAGTAGGTTGAGAACAGCATACCACCACTCAGGAACTTCTGCGTAATTGGACATTTTTCTTGTATGAACATCTTTGAACTCGGTCGCGGCTTCCTTTTTGAAACTGCGAATCAAACTCCGGAATCCTAATGTGATGTCGTGACGATGGTACAGAATTGCGTAAGAGACCGTGGCTGCATACACAGCAAAGAAGTAGTAATACATCGTAATGCTACTAGCAGCGAGATACACTGGGGAGTACGCCTGATACTTGGCTTCGTCGAGCCATCCACGTTTGTCAAGAATTCTTGAGACGTTGTAAGACCCACCGTTGTGGTTGTACATCAAATTGGAGTTGATAGGCAGATAGGCCGTATTATATGCGTTGGTCCAGTATAGACCAACGATAGTGATACCGCCTATAAATGTTCCAACAAAAGTGTTGAGGGTGACACGGAAAGGCACAATAAGAGGATTGAGGAAGTGAGTCACGACATTCCAGTCAAAAGTTGGCAGCGGGTTGAAACCAAGGCCTTTCTTAGCGCCTGTGATAGCTGTGAGGTTGAAGTTGTTAGGTGCGATCCAGGCAATCCAGTTGAACAACGAGAGGGCTCCAAAGATATAGTCAGGGAACCAGAACCATACGAACATGCAGGCAAAGGCGACCATGAAGAAACGATATCGAGTCATGTTCCAGACTTTCTGGAAAGGACCCATCACGGGGTGGTTCGTCTCTTTCCGAAATATTAGCGGCCATACGTTTAGCGTGAGATTTTAGAATGAAAACTTACCGTTATGAAGCGAGCTGTTCAAGGCAATAGTAACGAGTGAAGCTGGCCAAATGCAAAACGATGGGTACACCAAGAAACGTCTGCACAAACCGGCCAGACCAAAGCCCATCAAATTAGTCGAGAGTGCTAGCAAGATCTGATAGCTGAACGATTTTGCATACTTCTGGCCAAAATAACGATCCATCCATTGTGTGAAGACTGGGCAGTGAGGTTAGCACGAGATTCTATCCGCAATTTGCTTAATCACAAAAAAGAGGGCTTACTGATGTATCTGGAACTTGGCAAAGTCTTTCCAACACTTGCCATGATTGATATTAGCATGTGTTCCTTCTTGTTGAAGGGACCTGGGTTTAGGCTGTGTCGGATTCCGAACAGTGTGAACCCTACATCTGGGAGCCACTTTTCTGCAGCCTTGCCTACAGGGTACGCTAAAAGCTGCACGATTTCGGCGCGAATCGAGATCGATGGTTGCCGCACGCTGAATAGTTGATTGATGAATGCAATAAGTATGACAAACATCAGACCGATGACCCAAGAGCGGATTGTAGATACCGGGAGGCTAGGGTCGTCATTAGGGTCAACAACAGCGCGCACCTCTGCGTAGGGGCTGTTCGTCGTGAGAAGATAAACCTCAACCTTGGTCTCTGAGATTTCTCGAGGATAGGAATCCGGGTTCTCGAAGATATCGGCATTGGCAAGGAAAGCCTTCAGGCGTTCAAGAGCACCAGCAGGGAAGTTTGAGTCAAGACTATGTTGGGCAATCAGGTACTTAGTTGTCTGGAATCTTGTGAGGAAGTAGCTCTGTAAAAGTTC
This sequence comes from Mycocentrospora acerina, assembly GCA_022701365.1. Taxonomy (NCBI): domain Eukaryota; kingdom Fungi; phylum Ascomycota; class Dothideomycetes; order Pleosporales; genus Mycocentrospora; species Mycocentrospora acerina. The sequence continues at coordinate 842,135 of JAKUHH010000080.1, forward strand.
TGTCCATATTCAGTCGTACCTCTCGTGTCTCTTCAAGTGATAGCGTATGAGAATGTTCCCTAGCCTCGAGGACTTCTTCGACAGTTGCATTGAGTTGCCTTCGAATAGTCAGTTACCCCATTTCTGCAATTGGAACACTTCTGAGGATCACCTCGCAACATCTGCGATAGAAATCTTTTCGTCGAAACTCCCTCTCTGTTGCAACATTAATCGTGGTAAACCTAATAATATGCACCACAAGGTCTTACCTGAAGGTTTGGTTCGACTACTGGTACAGCATCGATAATGTCGTCCGTTTTCTCATTAGAATTCCCCATTGTGGTAACTGGCTGGATGAGCAAATGGCTCCGGCCTGCCTCAACTGAAACGTCTGTAGAAGTTCGATTGGAAGTTTCCAAAACTCAATGACTTTGACAAAATGAATTATTCGTCTCATATATACAGATAACAACCAGTGAAATTACTATCGTAAAGTACCGGTTTATTAAATCTATCAACACCTTTGTGATCCACTGCTATTAGGATTTTCATGATTCGTACTGCATCAATCCCCGACATCGTCGCGGAGACATACCTAGATTGGACTATCGAAGCGATTGATAAATTTCACATGTACAATTGTTGAGCGATTGCCACAACCGATTATGTCTACTGATTAGTATATCCATGTAGATAAAAGACACTAAAGCCATCTAGCTGTACGTAATTAAGGTTACATTTGCTTTCCATTCGTCCAGCACTTGATCTGGAACGTGCTTCTGAGCTTAGCCAGCAGAAGCTTCCTCCGTCTGCTTGCCAAGTATCACATTATTCAAAGACCGAAACCGAACACGATAGCCAGGTTACATACTATTTAATGGGTCCAAGATCCTCTGCATTTTCTGAGCAGACTTGGCGATTGCATCATTCGACTAAAGATTGGCAAAGCGTGGTAGCATCCGAATCTTTCATATCGTTGCATAGCCAAGCACTACGTAGCTCCGGAAATTTGCCGGCACGAGTACACTGGGTTGTTCAATTCTTCCTAGAACTCACTACGAAAAACTCAAGGTTCAAATATAGGACTTTTTGTTATCAAGTCTGTTCAAAGTCATGCTTGTAATAGCCTGTTTGGGCGAATAGGATCGTCATCATAGAAACAATAACCATCTATAAGGTCATATTAAAAAAAAAGACTAATTGGAAGAGCACTTCATAGGTCCATAGGCTGAGAGATGTATTAATCCTTACATGAAAACGACGTTACGATCGAGGTTTAGATATAACTAACAATGTGTATCTGTTTGTTCAATCTCTCGCCGATGTAAATTTACAAACATAGCAGCCTTCCATACGCAGGAACAGCTACCAGCCACTTGCGTAATCGGGTGGCTTGGCGTATGGAACTTTAGCAGTTGTCTCAACATATTGGTTGCTACAAACAGCTGATTTTGTCAGGTTGCTGAGCAGCGCAATCCTATGTTCCGATGACGTGACCGGGTTCTCCACTTCCACCCCACCTAGCCAGCCCTGCGATCTCTAGCACGTCAATTCAATGCCCTTACAGGGCATAGTGTGAAGCTTCTTCTATAGAATATGTCTTATATTCTTACAAGAACGCAAGCGTGAACATGCCAGTTTTTGGCCATTCTTCGTATTATCAACCATCACACGAACCATAGAGCGTTGCATTACAACAGCACCAATTCCACTATGGATTGGAAAGAGAATTATGTTTCGGAACTAAGCCCTCCTCCGTACCAAAAGCAAACGTCTTCACACCGATTTTTCATTAGACGGCGTCGAGGGCATATTGTGACAGTCGTTGCATTTGTAGTAGTTCTGGTGGTATTCTCTTATCACAACACCATAAATCAATTATCGGGAGCGTCTAGGCATCACGAGACATTTTCAAAAGGAGTGGCCAAGTGTCATGAGATCGATTTTCATGATAACGCGCCAAGTGTATCAACCAAGAACAGAGTGAACCCACGCTGGAACCCAGTTTCCGGACAAAAGCATGCGATAACGCTTCGAAATGCAACCCTTTTTGATGGAGTCTCAGTACTGGCGTATGCAGTGGACATTGTTTTCGAAAAAGGCTTGATCAGTCGTGTGTATAAGAGCGAAAAAGAACTACCATCTTTGATTGACGCTGAGATCTACGATGTCAAAGGGCGTTTTGTGACCCCAGGGCTGGTCGATATTCACTCGCATCATCTTGAAATTCCCTTCTCCCAAGTTTCTAAGAATCAAGACGTCAACGAGAAGCCGCAGCTTGGACCGATCACTCCGTTTATCCGCGCAATTGACGGCTTCAAGCCATATGATAGCGCGATCCAGGCCATCGCTTCTGGCGGAGTTACGTCGTCACTGATTCTTCCAGGATCTGGGAACATAATCGGTGGTCAAGGCTATTTGGTTAAGAACTTGCCTCTTTCTGGAGAAAACCGAGAACCAATTGTTGAAGATTTGCTCCTTGAGCATGGTATCCCAGAGAAGCAACGCCAACGGTACTTGAAGATGGCATGTGGTGAAAACCCGAAATACTTGTACGGACACACTCGACTTGGAAACGCTTGGCTACTGAGACAACATCTTGAGAAGGCTCGAGTGGTCAAGGCGAAGCAGGATGAGTGGTGTCAAAATGCTCAATCACTAGAGGCTACCAGTCTCTTTCAACATAGGAGAGTAACTGGTTTTATAGAAAATCATGCCGAATTCCCTACAGAGTTTGAGCTCGAAGTGACTGTTGCTTTGCTCAGAGGCCAGCTCAACGTCAATATTCACTGCTACGAGCCCGAAGATCTTGAGCGAATGTTAGCAGTGTTGCACGAGTTCGGAGTTCATCCAAAAGCTTTTCATCATGCCCTTCAAGCGTGGCAAGTGCCTGAATTTCTCAAACAGCAAGAAGAGTATGGGTACTGAATTCGAAATTAAGGTACTTTGCTAAAATTGCCCAGAAACATCACTGTCGCAACCTTTGCTGAGAATGGGTTGTTCAAGTATGAGGCTTATGGAGCCAACCTGAGAGGTGCAAAAATACTCGACGATCACGGTATACGTGTGGTTTTGAAATCGGTGAGTGATTGTGTGGCATAAAGACTTGGCTATTCTCAAGAAATGTATCAATAAGCTAACGCTGTATCATTTCAGGATCATACTGGGGAGGGTAACAATGCCAAATATCTCGCGTAAGACAACCCACAGAGAGTACCATTTTCACCAGCTAAGCGTTCAAGCAGATACCAAGCCGCTGTTTCTCATTCTTTTGGTCTGTCTGAGACAAAATCACTTCAATCCATAACCTCCATCGCTGCTCAGTCTATCCAGCAAGATCATCGCATCGGCTTCGTCCGGCCTAATTATGATGCTGATTTGGTTATCTGGGACTCTCATCCTCTCTCTGTTGGAGCCACGGTCGCCCAAGTCTTTGTGGACGGTAGGGAAACACTCGATTCTAGAGATGCCCTTGAGAAGCTAAAAGAACCGTACAAATTGATTGACCTTACAGTGCCAAAATCTAGGCCAAGCATACAACAGGAGCAAAAGCGAAGTATTTGTAGTAAAGCCGTTGCTCCTGAAACACAGGTCATTTTCACTGGCATCAAGCACAACCTTCTTGACAGAACGTCCGCGATAATCGACAGGAGAATTGCCGGAAATAACGACAGCTTCACAATGGTGATAACGAATGGTGAGATGACTTGTTTCGATCTCGAGCCCAGGTGCCTCTCGATTCAAAGTCAGAAAGATCTTGTCTCCATCAGACTCGTCAATGGATACGTCACGCCAGGCCTTGTCGCTTTTGGGAACAATCTTGGGATTCTGGATATCCCATCAGAACCATCAACGGGCGACGGAATCCATGATCGAAAGGACAATTCACTTAGCGAGCAAAATAATCTTCACTTTGCGAAAAATGGTATTCATTTTGGTGGCAGAGGCTTTGGCAGAGCTAGAGTCGGTGGTGTCACAAAAGCCATCACAGCGCCCATCTCTGGAGGGGGCATTCTTCAAGGAGTCAGCGTCGGCCTGCGAACGAGTGAGAATGCCACTTTACTTAGGGATGGCATCTGGGAAGATGAAGTTGCTCTCCATTTCACTATTGGTCAAGAAGCAAAAGGTTGTGTTGCAACTCGAGATCATTCTGTTGGTCAATACTAACATTTGGCAGGAGACGATACTCCGACTATATCGTCCGGTATTGAGCGCTTGCGGCAAATATTTGAAGTGAATCAACGAGCGACCGAAAATACTCAAAGCGCCTACGTGCGTGCTGCTAATGGCTCTCTTCCTGTGGTGGTAAATACTGTCAATGAGGTTCGCAAAACTAGACACAACCTTTGCCATAAAACGTGAAAACTGACCTCACCTCAGGATGACATATCTAGGGTCATATTGCTCAAACGGGACTTCCCCTCTGTGAATTTTATCATCTTTGGCGGTCATGCAGCGCCCCTGGTACGTTTTCCCGGTACACCTTTGAAGAACACAATTGATCCGTTCATTGCAGGTTGCAAAGGAGCTCAGTGAAGCTAAGATTCCTGTTATTCTCACCGGCAACCGGGGTGCTCCTGATAAATGGGAGAAAAAGTCTGCATTTGTCGGTCCCCCACTCTCACCGAGTCCGGCCCAGGTACTGATTGACGCTGGGGTTCTCGTCGCTCTAGCTGTTCGAGGTGATTCCAAGGTTCATGGGCTTGCGCAGGAGGCACAATGGGCCGCGAAATTTGCAGGACTTGACGAAAAAGAAGCGATCAAACTGGTCTCGACGAATTTTGATAAGATCCTCAACTTTGGCAGAGGCAATCCGCAAACTAAAGACAACGAAGATCAAAATGTTGGAGAGAGCTATCATGGTGACTTCGTTGTATGGGATGGGAACCCTCTCAGAGGAGAAGGAAGTGTAGTCTTGGCGATACAGGATAACAAAAAGGTTGGGGATTGCTGGCCCGATTCGGAGGGCAGCATTCTCTGATTTAAAAGGAGTTATGTTGGAAGTAGTGAGAACACATGCTTTCCCAAGATATTCACATTCAGTACAGCGGTTATATCCAATCCGCTGGACTCCTCAGTCCTAACCTTTTACTCTGATCCTCTGTCTCTTTGGCCTTTAAATTTACACTCTCCATCTCGAACCCCGCAACCTTTTTGTACACCCTCCCGATATCCTCCAGCTCCTCCTTCGGTATGACGTCATATACGTTCGTAAACCCATCAGGCGCACGTTCCTCCGCAAGCTGCAAGACATGGTCCGGACCATTCGCGCGATTTGCCATGACAATTTTCGCCGTAGGAGGGAGACGATCTTGCTCGTATGCCTTCAACGCGCCCGCCACATCCTGAGTTGTGGTCGATAGGTGGTGCGCTATACACTCAGCGTCGATAATTGCCTGCGACGCCCCATTCGACCCAATGGGATACATCGCGTGTGCGGCATCGCCCAACAGAGTCACGCGTCCAAAACTCCACTGCGGGATAGGGTTCCTGTCAGACATGGGGAACTCATACGTTGATTTCGTGCTATCGATGAGCTCCTTCATTTTCAAGCCACCGCATTGCCAGTCCGCAAATGGACCTGCGAATACGGATTTGTCGACGGCCTTGGTCCAATCGGTCTTCGGGGGGGTGAGGTCTTCATCGTCGGCACTCCGGATCCGCAGCTCAGCAATCCAGTTCACAAGCGATAAGCCATTGGCAGCAGATCGCGCGGATATGGGGTAGGCAATGAATTTCTGATCTGCATGCCCAGCCCACACCATACTCGCGCCTGTGAGATATGGCTCACGCTCGATGCAGCCACGCCAGAGCATGCGACCTGAAAAATGAGGCGGGCCTTCATCCGGGTACAGTATTCTTCTTACCGACGAATTGATCCCATCTGCAGCGATCAAAAGGTCACCAGTAACGCTGGAAAGTTCCGATGGGGCATTGTCTCGCCGTTGTTGAAAATGAGCTGTGACTGTGTCTGAGGTTTGGTCGAAGCCGGTGATTGCGTGGTTCAGATGCACAGATGCTTCTCCCAGTCTCTCTTTCACAGCGCTCAGTAGCAGCATCTGAAACTCACCACGGTGGATACTGAATTGGGGTACTGCATAGCCGGCTCCTGCTCCCCTTTTCTCACTCAAGATCTCATGGCCATGGCGGTTGTAGAAGTTCAACTCTTGTGTCTTGATACCGGTTTTCTCAAGTGCCTCCAGAAGCCCCAAGTTTCTTAAAATCAACACCGCCGATGGCTGCACATTGATCCCAACACCCAACGTCGTAAGACTTCCTGCCGCTTCGAATATATGAATGTTGGTGAATCCAGCAGCATGAAGCGCCAGGGCTGCCGCTAGGCCTCCGATACCGGCACCAGCGATGAGGATCTTGGGCTGCGTTGAAAGATGCGGCATTGTGCTAATTCAACTCCAGCACTTGAGAATTAATGAACAAAGGCGAACGGAGGAAAGAGAAACAAATTGACCCACTATAACTACTCCTTGGTTTTTGAGGAGTAGAGCTCAGCACCGCGCCGACCCCGGAGACTTAAGTCTAGACTTGGGCCGAGGCGTACAACATAGTGCGCGGGGCATAGTTAGGTAACGGAAATGGAACTGGGAGGTATCCAGTGACAATTGCCGAAGTCCTGTTCATCTATGGTGGTAAAAGATAAAAGACTTCAGAATCTTGTTCGGTTCAATTCAGCTCGGTCATGTCTGAGCCTGGACACCTCCAATCACGTCTCAATGTCACCAGAAGAAGAAAGTCCTGAATACTGAATAAATCCAATTGAATTGAAAATGATATCAAAAAGTCGGGAAGAGAAGCAAAGCAGTGATCATCCTCCATCACGTTCCAGCCGTGAGTATTCCATTCCTCTTTTCCCGCCTAATGCTCCGACGCCCATTCTTCATCTTCGCCTGTGAATTCCTTGACCTTTGTCAAAGCGCTTTTGATATTTGATTTCATGCCTTCCGTATCGTACCCCAGCTCGAAAGTTGACCTGCTTTCTAACAGCATTTGGACTTGACCAAGAAGCATCTCGAACCCTCGAATAAATCCACGCATGCTCTCACTAATGTTGCTCAGGCTTATTACCTCATCTCTGAAACTCTTCATCTTGACCGCATTGACAATACTCTCTTCGGACAAGGATTTTAGCTCTAGCTCCCTCTCTGCGAGCTTTGTCTTCAAGTCGTTGGACTGCACATCACTGGCCCCTCGGTTGTTAACCGCAGCTTTCAGTTGGTCGATTTCTCGATCCTTTTTGTCCAACGCCTCGTTCTTGATCTTGCGTTGGTGGTCACCATATTCTTGCCACTGCCTGGCCTCCGCGGTAACCTTCTGCTGTTTTGAAGCGGCGTCCTGAATTGAAGCCCTATGATCTTGCTTCAAGCTGTTGAGCGCCTGTTCAAGAGCGGCACGCTCACTGCCCCAAATGCCCTTGTGGGCATTAAATTCCTGCTCAGCTTTTTGTTGCATTGTCACTAATTCCTTGTTTTTCTCTTCGATTTTGGACTGGAATTGCTGTCGCTGCGCTTCAAGCGCATCTCTCGCCGCGTCACCGTTGCTTGTGTCAGCGACAGCAGTCTTAGTTGCCATATGCAGGCTTGCGATCTCCTGAGCCTTGGAGAATACGGTGGTATTCAGGTCATCAATCTTTTGAGACTTTGCGTCATTGTCGGTCCTCAAGCTCAGAACCTCGCTGTCTTTTTCGCTCATGCTTATCGCATGTGCCATCTTCAACTCCTCAAACTTATTCTCAGCCTTGTTCATAAGGCTCGTGTAGTAACCATCTTGATTTTTGATTATCTGGTCTTTGTCGAGAATAGCCGTTTGTAATCCCCAAATCGTCTGTTCAGCTTCTTCCAGCTCGCGGCGGACTCGTTTGTATTCATCAGAACCTCTGTTCATATCACGTGAAGCGGTAATCTGTTGCTCATGTATTCGCCGATGCAACCTGTCCGTTAACCTATTGGCCTCTTCTATTTGCTTCGTAAGCTTCGCGTTGGTCTCAGACAAAACGACCGATACGTTGTTCGGACGATTGTGTGTCGCCTGCCGTTCAATCTTCAGTGACAAAACTTTCTCTTCAAGGGCTTCCTTCTCTTCTCTCCACTCGTCTTTACTTCTTCTGATCTCATCATCTTTCTCTGCTCTGAGCGATGCAATCTGATTGCGAAGACCACTTGCAATATTTTCCTGCGCATGTTCACTTTCGCAAGCTCCGACTCTGACCTGAAGGTTCCTCGTCTCTTTCTCTTGTTCCACTTTCAACTTCTCCAAATGCTTGATCTTCTGGTCCTTCGCAAAGGCTGCGAGCCATCCTGCGTTATTGTTTCCCACATCTTCGATCTCGTTCTCGAGTTTCATGATCTGCATCGCCTGTTCTGCGTTCAAATTCTCGAGGTTTTTCCGCTGGTTCATGTTGTCAATTTCGTCTCGCTGCCTTGTTGCTTCTCTCAGACTTAGCAGTCTCTCCAATGCTTTGTCGCTATCGACTTCGGTGACTTCATCGGGGTCACATCGAGCAAGGCGCTGTATCGCAATGCGGGCAAAGCCTAACTTTTGTTCCTCTCTTGTTTTCTCAAGACGTAAGTTCTGCAGAGTTCGCTTCGTATCATTCTTCTCTTGCATCGCGACGGCCGCCCTCTTTTCAGCATCCACGCGCGACTTGACCTGATTGCGCCACTTGGTCGAATCCTCATTCACGCTAGTCAATGGGTTGGCGTAGCGGCCATGTCTGTACAGCAAAGTCCAAATAAATCCGCCAAGAATTACGACGAGAGCGAGCAGAGAAACATGTACCCAACCCAGATTCAAGTTTAAAGTGTAGAAAGTAGTGGACAGCTTGTTGGTGCGCTCTGTGCCAGTAGTTGTAGCCGTTGGTGGTGCACTACTTGTGTACGCAACTGATTTGGTGCTTCTAATGATGAAATTTGTGGTCGTCTTGATAATTCTCTCAGTGGTGGTATGAGTGAACCAATTGGTGGTAGTTGTCGTCGTCGTCATTGTTGAGATCACGGGTGTAGGTGCGGGCGTAGCAATTGTTGCAATGGATTTCACAGTAGGCGTACGAGAATAGGAAAACGCAGCCTTCTTTGTGTATCTCTTGAATGGCGAATTTTTCTCCCCAACCTGCAACCATGGACCTACGAAAGCTTCAATGCCGGCGTATGTTCCCGCAGCAGCAACTGCTACGAAGACATCGTTAGCGATGAGGTCTTGCACAATTTCCATCTTGCCTTGTGGGCTCCGGTTGAGTGGGATTAATCAGTGACAACTCTGAGATTTTTTGAAGATATTAGTGTTTGTGCTGCTGAAGTTGCGTGTGTTTGGCAACTGCACAATAAAGACCGTAGTGTTTGCTTGTCGACTAATTGTGACAATGAGACGTAAACTTGACATAAATAAAATACCATTGTACAATAAAGATCGTTATGAACAATAAAAAAATCCTATAACTAAAGAGCGAGGTGAAAGAGACTCTCACAAGAGTAAAGGAGCAAACACAGAGAGACTGAGCACGAAGTGTTTGCGCTTAGACCCAGACTCTAGCGAGCTACAGAATATCAAGTTCAGATGCTCATGCGAATCATACTAATAGGTCATAAAAAGATGAGACGAGACAATAAAGGTATCTCATGCCATGGAGTCGTAGGCCATCCTGAATTCGACATGAGAAATGAACGAAATCACATCTTACCCAACATGATTAAGAATCAAAAGGAAAGTAAGCGATATTCAAATCTTGCGATGCAATTGCTCATTCATCAAAGACAAAGTCCTTCTGCGCGTACCCTCAACTTTAAAATTCCCTACCTTCCTGTTATAACTCCACAAGAAAATCAAGCTCTACCAGATATATCGGCAGTATCAATGCCGTCAGTAGCAGATTCTTTTGGAAAATACTTGACATCTAGACCATCCAAATCACCTGCGTTCCTCCAGTCTGTAAGAATCTTGAAGAATGCTGGGCTGCCGGGAGCGTACTGTGCGTTGCGAGCTCCGGCAAGACTCCCTTTGCCCTCATTGTTGTAATATCCAGGGGTACACTCTTGCAGGAATTCGCTACGGATAGCAGTTCCTTTCACGATTATGTCTGTCCAGGCCTCCTCAGCCGCTTGAGTCGGTTCGACAGTTCTTATTCCACGCTTGTTGCATTCTGAGATGACGTATGCAAAGTGCTTTGCTTGTTCACCAGTGACGTGCATGACATTTGGTGTTAAAACAGCCTGGGTAAGTTGGACCCATAGACAATTTGGGAATTGCCTGCTTCCCCATCCATGGAGAGTAAATGCGCCCTCTCTCCATTTCTCCGTGAGAGCAAGGCCGTCACGACCGTATATTTCCATGCCCGTCTTATGCGACCACTCGTTTGCAATCTCAAATCCGGTAGCGTAGATGAGACAATCAATTTCGTGCTCCTCGCCATTGGCAAACACACCCTTTTCCGTGATGCGGTCCACACCCTGTCCCTGAGTATCAACAAGCTTTACGTTCTCTCGGTTGAAAGTTTGTAGATAGTCATCATGGAAACATGGCCGCTTACAGAACTGTCTATACCAAGGTTTAAGGGCATCGGCTGTCTTTTTATCTTTTACAATCTCATCTGTGCGTGCCCGAATCTGTTCCATCTTTTTGAAGTCTGCTAGCTGTAACTTTGCAGCAGCATCAACAGGATCACCGGAGTTGGGTTCGACAGCGAAAAGAGTACGAATAATGTCAGTCCATCCGTCAGAAACCATATCTTCTTTCTCATTTCCGCCATTCAGTATACTATCGAAGTTTTCTATACGCTCTTTTTGCCAGCCTTTCTTGAGTGATTTTGCCCATTCTTGATCTGTGGCTTTATTCCCGCGCACGTCAATGGAAGACGGTGTACGTTGGAAGACGTAAAGTTGCTTGGCCCATTTTCCAAGGTGAGGAACAATTTGGACTGCTGTTGCACCTGTTCCAATGATGCCGACACGCTTGTCTTTGAGCTTCTCAAGATTACCATCTGAGTCTCCACCGGTGTAGTTGTAATCCCATCGTGAAGAGTGGAAGGAATAGCCCTTGAATTCCTCGATGCCTTTCAATCCTGGGAACTTGGGTCGATGGAGAGGCCCCGCAGCTGGAATAACGAACCGTGATTTGATCACGTCTCCCCGTGCAGTGTGTGTAGCCCACATGCCCTGTTCCTCGCTCCAACGCATCTCTTTACACTCGGTTTGGAACAGTGTGCGAGAGTAAAGATCAAACTTCTCGCCAATCGCACGTGAATGCTTGAGTAACTCCTTTGCGCGTGCATACTTTTCCGTAGGCATGTATCCAACTTCTTCCAACAAAGGCATATAGATATATGACTCGATATCACATTGGCTTCCTGGGAATTTGCACCAGTACCTACCAGTCTCATTAGCACGATATCTTAATCCAAACTGCTTAAACATACCATGTGCCACCAAAGTCGCCGGCCTTTTCGATAATCCTAAAGTTATTAATTCCAGCTTCTATGAGTCTGACAGCAACAACCTGAGCGCCGTATCCACCCCCGACGATGACGACTTCAACTTCTTCTTCAATTGGCTCACGCTCAATAGGCTCTTTGATCCATGGGTCTTTGAGAAAGTGAGACAAGTGTCCGTCTAAAGGAATGTACTGTTCGACACCTTGGCCTCTAGCAAGCCGTTTGTCCCGCTCCGCCAGGTACTTTTCTTGAAGCGCTGCAGGGTCGAAAGGGAGCGCCTGCTCTTGGGCTACTTCTGCAGTCTTGATGTCGACTGGCTCCTTTGGAGAGTTTGGAGCAGCAGCCTGAGCGAAGAGAGCTGACGGGAGCGCTGTTGTGGTAGCCATGGATAGAGTAGAACGATGTAATATTTTATGCTAATAAAACGGATGCTGTCTTCAACTGTGACGAGCTCAAAGTCAATATATACATACGTACCGAGTCTCAACTGACGATGTTGACAAACATGACCGCGGCTTCTTGGCCCTCTCAAGCTTCCCCTCCTTCATGTCGAGATCACCAATGACGATGGTATCCAATCGCATTCTCTACATCATGTTGAATAATCACCTGAGGTATTCCCGGTACAATGGAGAATGTGGGGTAGCTCTGGCGAACTTCCAACAGATCGTCGACTACGACAAAACGAGTCGCGGGGCAGCGCAAAGCCTCGCCATCTCGGGCCGTAGTAAACGATACAACCTCAACATACGCAACTCAATCCTTCATACTCTAGAGTGTCATTCGAGAATGAAATGTACCCGCGTGATTATGTGAAATTTACAATAACGTGATTCGTGTCCTCTGAACTGATAACTTCTCTCACATCTGGTGTTGCAAAACAAGCAGGAAAAGGTCAGAATCGGACACTTAGCTATAGATGCGATTTTTTTGGCTTTTACTACTCATGGAGACAGGTATCGTGAAACTTCCTTTTTTAAAATGAGAGATATATGCTGATGTGTGATATTTCTATAGACTCAGTCACATTAAAGGGAAGGCGTAACAAGAATGGACAAGACTGGGCGAAACGCTACAAAGGTCCCTAGTTAGCTGCTGGATTCCAGGTCCATCAGAGATCGCGATCTTGGTAATTATGTGTTTCAAGATGAGGGTGTTCAAGGACTCGGATAGGTTCTCGACATGAAACTTGACTGCCCATTCATTTCCTCAGTCACAGCGCTATGGAGAGTGCCATGAGCTGATGATCAGCGCCCTCAAATTGCACTGAACATCCATAAGACTAGAGTGCCTTCTAAATTGTGCTGGCTGATGGACGCGACGATGGAAATTTCATTGAGATTAACCGCGACATTCCGGGATTGTCGTTGCCGTCTCATCCTGCGCTCCCCTGTCCGAACAACGGAAAGCGGTCACCGGCAAATAACCCTCCGTCCAAAAAGTTGAAGCCAACGAGTTCTTACTCAACCAACGCCATTCGGAGCTCTTTCCACAATCACACAGCCAAAATATTGCCTGGCGCTTCAAAGATAACAGAAACAACGGCGGATTTTATAGCTTCGAGTGTGTGCGACTAATGACTAGGCAGAGGGAGAGATGGCTTGGCTGTCTGGCAACACGAAGTCATGAACAGGTGCTTGGGCCTCGGTTGCCCAGAAGCTGACATGGTCATTTCCCCAGCCGCCTGTCTTTGTTCAGGGGCAAAACGCTTCAAGCACGCTCTTTGCAATTCTAACAGACGTGTTTTGCTTAGAAGGAAATTTGTAGAATTCGCAATATTTGGGTTTCTACAGCCAAAACTAGACGGTTGTCAGCCACCATTCGCAAGGCTCTGGGCAAAAATAGGCACATACACACACATACATTTTGTCACGCGAGCATGGGAAAGCAGTGTTGAGATCATTTCGTGAATGCGTCAATTCAAGGGGTATGTAAACAAGAGGCGTACAAAAATTGTACGAAGAAGTGAAGAGAAGTGAAGAAATCCAGCGCTCGCAATGCGTTCTCCAAGCCGATGTCTCGATACAGGTTTCTTTCTCAGACACCATCATAACTCAACCAAAATTTGACTATTTAGGCGAGATCACAAGCCCAGATGCCGTCGAAAAGGTAGCATCCGATCTTGCTGTACTGCGCCGAGGTGAGAATTTCAGCGTGACCAGTCTGGCCCATGTAGCTCCAGCCCTCGGACTGAGTGGCACAGACACCGTTGAGTCCGGGAAGGGTGGGGATCTCGCAAAGCCAGCCACCAACGAAGACATGCTCGAACTTGTCAGCAGTACCGGGGGCAAGGACCTGGCCGAAGGAGCCGGGGTTGAGCTTGTGCTTCATGACACCGGGGCTGGACTGGACACAGTCCTTGGCGTTGTTCTCGAGCGTGGTGTCCTGGGCAAGCTTGGTCAAGCCAAGGTTTGCGCGCCAGGTGTCGACGACAGCCATGTAGCCAGTGCCAGTAACGGGGGCAGCGGATGCAACAGCGGATGCAACGGCGGACGAAGTAGGGTAGGTAGCCTCAACAGTGGCGGCGGGGGCGGAGTACTGAGTGTAAACAGGGGTGGCCGAGGTGACTTTGCGGGTGCGAGTGCGGCGGGTGCGAGTAGAGGTAGGCTCGGGCTGGGGCTGCTCGTAGATCACAGTGGTGTAGACAGTGGGCGCCTCGTAGACTGCGGCAGGAGTAGGGGCGGCATAGCCCGGGGTGACGTAGAAGGTCTGGACCTGAGTCTCGACGACAACGTGCACAACCTCGACGGGAGCAGCGAAAACACTAGCCGCGAGGGCAGCGACAGAGAGAGTGAAAGCGGTACGCATATTGATAGATTTCTTGTTGACTTTGGAGTTTGTCTGTGGAAAGAGGGTTTGTTCAGGTAATGGTCTTTACGTTGAAGATTGCTGTAATGAATGCTGATGCCGTAGGGCGGTAGTGAGTGTGATTGTCAAAGAGTGACTGTTGTAGAGACTGAAAAACCTGGAAGTCGCAGACCTGAAGTTCGAAAGTACATGGACAAGAGGAGAGCCGTCCGGCTTTATACACTAGAAGCTCACTGCATCACCCGCCATGCAGGAACAAGATGAAAGCGAGCGCCATGGCAGCCGCCACGGGCCCACCATCCGATCTGTGCCTGTGGCCCTGTGCTCAGTCCTAGTGCGTCCTAGGCGAACTTTCCAGCGAGACCCAAGACCCTTGGTAGCCCGATCAAATCCTTTCATTTCTTTTTATGCAGCTCGACATTCACTACACTGTGGTTTGTGGCTGACTGTTGTGAGATTTGATGCCCGGTCCGTAGTTCACCCAGGCTGGCTGGTGCACAGCCCCCAATCGAGGCGCCAACAGTGTTGTTTGTTCGTACGACTCGCGACAAAGGATCTGCTCTTGCCCAGCCTCTCCACGCGCGTAAATTCGGTTCCTTTGACAAATGTCAAGACTTGATGAACGTCAGGGGTGTCAATCAACACATGGTGTCTGCCCTTGCGCAGGGGCAGTTATCGCTAAACGCCTGCTTCGGGCAGGCTACACGTTCGACTATACTAGAAGCGGCAAGTCGATTTGGAACCCCGCCTCGGATTCTTCCACCATTGGTCCGCCAGGTACCTTTTTACGTGCGCATAGGGCTATGTTTCAAGTGTTTCTCCTGGCATGCTAAAGTGCACCTGGCCGACTTCCACAGTGACCGGAGTTTGGTACCGCCCATTACTCAGCCACGGCCTGACAGATGCTTGCTTCCGGTTTCATGGTGGCCGGCGGCAGCGGAGAGGATTTGCCCGTCTGTGCGGAAATATCGGGGAAAGGTCGAGACTCACAGGGCTGCCTTTGGGGTGGAAACAAAGGGCAATCGAACCCATGAGGAAGATGCGCTGAAACGTCGAAGCCGAAGATCTTAGCTGTGTCATTCGACCGGGAATTTCACGAATCCTTACCGCGCGGTGACATGTTCTAGTCAGTGAATCGGATCGAGAGGATGCGACAAGACCAAAATCGTTGCAGCGCGCCTATTGAGACCATCCGTTGTGTCACCAGTACACTTCCACTAGAAGAGAGCCACGTGTGACGGAGCTGTCTCGACGGGACTCGTAATCTACAGCAGTGAATCTGTAGAACTGGTAGTCCCATACGATTAGCAGTCTAATACGAATTCAAAATACGTCATTTCTCGACCGACAAGGCCTAGGATGTGGCATGTTTGCAAGTGGTGAGAAGGGTTTGGCAGGGACCACCACCATTGTTACAGCCGGCCACTCGCTGTCGCACAAATTTGTTTATTTCAACTTCATCTTATTGGAGATGAAACACCGGGTTTGTGCCGTGCCTCAGTCTTTGTCTTCAATTCAACCAAGAGTGGATGTCGAGTCGTGCAGAGGAGCATTGCGCGTTCCTGCAGCAAACGTGACAAACAAGATTTCTCCTGGCCGAAATGCTGCGGATAACCTGTAGTGGCCCGAATTTCTAATCGCTCATCCAATCACGAGAATCTTTAAATCCCGGTTCCCCACATGGTACGCAGCGTGTTTTAGCACCAATTCGAGTGGAGTGTGTGTGGGTGCCGTTGGTTGACAAGTCAACGCAACGGTGAATATTTGCGGGTGTGGAGGATAAGACTCCTATCGATTAGATAAAAATGGCGCCGTTCTTAGTGCAGCCTGGCGTTGTTTCTTGTGTGCGTTAACACGCCTCAAGCTCCACCATTTGTTACGTATGCCCTGATCTACAGTCGGCGCGTGCAAAAAGAGCTTCCGAGCTCCCAGCCGAAGCCACATCCGCGGTCTTCCTTAAGGCCGTTGAGAACTGAAATCGCGTCCAATGCAACCGTGCGTGGCATCAGATAGATTGGAATCGGACAGCGGCCGATGGACGTCAGCCGCCAAAGACACGTCACTGTCAAACAGACAGCACTTGGCTTGAAGCGAGATGCCATGAACACTAGTGCTGGCGACGTAGGCAACGTAGCAGTATTGCTAGGATGATATCCCAAGACGGTTGCCAACGAAGGACCAAAGAGAACAGATAGGAACGCTTGCGTCAATTTCAAGGCGGAATACGGTGCCTCGAAGCTCAGGGACCAAGGATTGATTTGACATGACGAGTACCGTAGATGAGTTCTTCTAGTCTTTGTCGACGTAACGTATGCGTATCGAAACGCTCAATCTCTCTCTGTTAGTGTTCGAGGCTTTAAGGGTGTGGAATCGATGACACATGAGATTAGTAACCTTTTTTGAAAGGTGCTGTGGCAATACAGCGAAGCGCTCTCTAATTGTCGCTTGGTGGAGACTTTGTGGTGTATCTTTAAAAAGTAGCAGAGATGTTTGTTATGTGTAGTGAAGAAAGAGGAGATTTTTCGGTGGTATCCTCATACTGTCCTATACTCAATTGTCATGGCGAATAGCGGGCATCCTAGTCGCTTGCAACGATAAAGCAAATAATGCTTACATGATCGAAGTTGGAAGAAAAGATTTTACATGTTGAGAAGGAGCAACGTTAGCAGCCTCTAGACTTTCGCTATAGACAAGCGCCTTGGCGACGGCCGTCTGTTGGAACTCCCTGTCAGACATGACGCACCTCAACCACATCTCAATAGGTACCTTACATTCTGACAAGCCCATGGTGGCTCAGCTCAGCAACCTTTTTGTTTTGTTTCAGTGTTGTTCGCGTGTTGAAACCCCCGAAGTCTAGCTTCTCTTTGTAGATGCCTTCCCACACCATCTTCTTCTCTCATCAAGGGGTTGATAGTAATGTTTTTTTCTTCTTGGGCGTCCACCTCTTACCGAGCTATTCTCAAGTCTGGTTTGTTTCAATGGGTCCTTCTCCATTTCATGCAGCCATGAGTGGCTACGTTTCTAGACATGACACAAGCAGCGAATCCATTCTCGCCACATAGTCCAACATTTTTCGTTCTTTAGAGTCTTACAGCGTCTTAGTTCGGCTGTTCCCCTCTCTCATTTCCGAAGCTGCACGTTGACGCCTCTAGGTTTGAGACTGACCAACCAGAGTTTGAGGTACACATTCTTTACAGCATTAAGAAACCACGCACTACGATAACGTGCTGCAACTGCCGCCAGACCAGGACAGGCATCGTTTTGTTGAAAAGTGTGTAAAAATTATTTCTTATCGGTTTTTTTGTGACTCATGTGATTGGGCTGTTGGTTGTGGTAAGGGTTGATTTTAATTATTTAAATGGTACGAAGAGGTATGTGATCGGCCCCAGAGCAAATCTCACATTCACTCCTTCAATCCAGGATCTACAGTCTTTTCATTCCTTTGACTTGTTGCTGGACACTACTCCAATCCATCCTTTTACCAATCAACTCAAGTCACTCTTTCAATCTTGAGTAACCGTCGTTATGCTTTTCCAAACCATTCTTTTCGCGACCATCCTGAAAGCTACTGTTGTGGCATCAGTTGGCAACGCAATTGTTAGCAACCTTTGTCCCTACGACATCTGGATCTGGAGTGTTGATCAATCACAATATTCCGCACCAATCCATGTCCCTGCACGCTCAAAGTACTCCGAGCCTCTCCGCAACAGTGGTACATCTATCAAAGTCAGTAAATCACAACAGCTAGTTGGTGGTGCACAGACACAGTTTGAGTACACCATCACGAAGAATCAGATATGGTTTGACATCTCATTTGTCGACTGTGCCAAGGGCCAAAGTGCGAGCAGTTGCCCGGGTCAAGACATGGGTCTGTCAATGAGTTCGCCCGAGCCAAAGTGTGGAAAAATCGACTGTGCCGCGGGGAGCTACTGCCCGACACAGGCATACTACGTAGACCAACCGCTGCAGAAGCTGGGCCTTGCGGAGCCCGTTTTCACCTGCCCAGGAGTTGCTGGAACGGGAATCGATCTACAGATGAACGTTTGCAGCGATCAGGCATTGTTGAAGAGGAGTATCGCCGGGCGTCTCCTTGTCGAGTTTGACAACTGAAAAATACCCCTCATTTCTATGAACACTTTTCTACCGTGTTCAACGTTCGATAGTTTGGAACTCTCGGAACGTTTTTTCTTTTTCTTCCCAGCCTCGCTACGCGAAGGCTGGTCTCCACGTGTGCAGCTCCACACCCCTGGCCTGTCACTTTTGGACTTTTTTGTTTTGTTTTAGAGCTCTCTTGAGTTCGCTTATGGATACCCGTTGAACTAGAAACACGTAGAACACGAAGAACATGAACAAAATGAAAACAATCTCCACATCATCGGAGAATATCATGCAAAAAACCAATGCAAGCCCCATTCTGAGTGAAGTGAAGATTTGTAGCCATAACTTCGTTGCTTAGAGTTGCCTTGTACTCCTCACAATCACATCTGTGATTTTTCTCATCCCTGCTTTCCCAACCAACCAAGACGAATGGGTGGCACCCCATAACGAGCAATTGGGCCAAGTGACGCAATCTTACTCCCCACAGAAGCAATCGTTGATGAGCAGATATACGACATCCTTGATGGCGATCACGGAAGTACGAGACACGGCTGTAGTATTCAGCTAAGAGATGAATATCCCATAATCCATCCCCTTTTATTTTCATCACTCTAACTAATCCATGTTCTTCCTCGTCTAATTAGACCCAACCTTCCTTCTTTTTATCCTTATCGCGACCCATCTTTTTGCCAAGTGTAGCTTTAGCACAACCGTTGATGCCCACCCTCCATCTCCTCTCTTCCCTCTCTCCGCATCCCTCATCGATCATTATAAGATATACTTCAGTGCGTCATCTCCACCCAGTTCAGCGCTTTGAAGGCGGAAGTGGAGGGCCTACCAAGCTATGTCGATCGCCAACAGGTCCTCGGATAGCTGAGCTTGGCTGTCACTCTTTTCTTCGCCCTCTGATATCTAGGCTGTTTCTCGTATGGCTGCGGAAGCGCTGCAGCTGAAACCTGGACAAGAGGTCTTTCCTATTCCACGCTTCGTTTGGGCTTCCGGAACCGTGAACGATCTGTGCAAAAGAAGAAAGTGTCTTCACAAATTGTTTCAGCGAATTATCGAAAGTATTACAGCAAATGCGATGATACTGCTGAGGACTTTGTTCAAAGTCGTTGATCTTCTCCCTTCCGACCTTGTACTTGTAGGCTGCTGGTTCAGACTTCTTTCACTGCTCGTTCTGATGAGCGAGGTCGCAGTGATTGTCGTCGGTGCAGATGCTGGGACTGTAGTTTGTACGCCAGCAACTATTGTCGTAAGATTACCCATGGCAAGAATCGTTGACCCACCGCTGGTAACAATGGATATGGGAATGTCATTTACCGTGACAGGCTGATCTGGAGCAAGAGTTTGGCCGGCAAAGACATATTTTGTGGTACCTTCAATGACTGTCGCCAAGACTGTGAGGGGTGTCGCAGCATCAGTGGACTTGGCTTCTTGGCCATAAGGTACGGTAGGTGCGGGTGAAGTGGTGGCTGTGTCACCTGCGATGAGAACAGTGGCGCCGACCGAATTGACTGTCAATTCAATCACAGTGTCTTTGATTGTCACAGGTGTACCGACTGCAAGTGTCGAAGATCCTGCCACATATTGGACATCAACTATCTTGGAAGGCGTCTCAAAACCGCCACGGACGGTCACGATGGCGGTGCTTGTGATGGAAGTGGGTCGTAAAGTCACTCCTTTGTACGTGACTGTGACCGGAACAGGTCGATTATTTGCTCCGGAGGACGTAGGGATAAGCAACACAGTCACCTTTGGTGTATACACAATACCAGGTGCTTCTGTGTTTTGTTGCTCAGGATTTTGTTGGGGTTGAGACCTCACTGGGGAATCTTGATCAACCCCAGATGATTCCAGGGACGGCGAGCTTTTCGTAGCACTCTCAGGTGTGAATTCAACACTTGTCTGCATAGAAGTTATACCTCTAGATATGGAAGCAACATTAGGTGAAGATATAGCACTTCCAGGCGTGAGTGGAGCACGTTGAGATGTGGATATCACTTTTCGAGACGTGGACGTAGGTCGCACATTGTCATTCCAACCCGTGGCCGTGACTTCAAGACGAATTGTTGGCAATATGGACGTGAGCCAGTCTTCCAGTACAATTTTCACATCTACAGGAGTTGCTTGAGTTCTATTTTCGCTCGGCCGCATGGACGTGCTGGAATTAGAACTCAGCACGGTTCTGCTATTCTCAGCGTGCGGGATGGTGGTCCAATTTCCGCAACTCTTAGTCCATGGGACGGGATCCAGACATTCGGTTCGTGTTGCGTGAACCTCGGAGGACGCGGTCATGATTAAATTCGGCGGTGCTGTGGCGCAGTTGTTAGTGCTCCCATACGGCAGCACGAAGGAAGAAGTCAATACGAGACAGGATTTCGCAAGTGCTGACTTACTGAAATCTGGACTCGTAAAAGCCGAGACGCGTTTCCCGAGGATTAGCGTAATAAATAACTGTGGAAAGAGCATATTGCAAATTATTCAGCTGTAACGCCCAACTCCACGGTCGAAAAAGAGCAAAGGATCTATAAATCAAGGCAATTGGGATCAACGACAAAGACAGTGCTAATAAACCATCTCGTATTATCAACCTAGTTAAGGGTGATGGTCAAGCTGAATCAGGAATAGATGCGCACGGTTTATTCTCGGAGCGTATCAAGCCTTCCCAATGTTCCAATAGTCATGCATCAAACCCTCCCAAATTTGTCCATCACGCAGCTTCTGACGGAGATAATGCTGAAGACAGTTGAAAGTCTTCTGTGAAATGCGCAGCAGGTTATTGTGAATTCATGACTGTGACGAATCAGCCTGGTTGATCCCGTTACGCGACTCGATCGATACGCGACTCGATACGCGAATTCGAGACGAGGTTGGCCATGCTAAGAATTGTAGAACCGTGCGGCTAGCACTTGGAAAACGGTCGCCATCTTATGCTTGACTGACAACCGTCGTAAGTTAGAACGGAATACGCAGTACTTCGTAAGTCGTGGGCCATGGGGAAATTTGATCAACCTTAAGCCTCCGATCCAAGCGACAGTCTGCCCCTTGCCGACGATTTCTCTCCTGTATAATCCCAAAGCACATAAAAAAACGAGTTTGTGTACAGACACGAAAATTCTGCTCAGTAATCGAATGTGGATTGTGACAATACCATGCTTCCGAGGTAAACAGTCGTTCTTCGCACAACAAGGTCGTTCAAATGCATTTTTTTTAAATGCTCAACGATGATACTGGGGATTAAAATGAAACCAAAAACTTGATTTGGTGATTCCATGTGAACCCGTAGAAAATCCCCAATATTCCAGAACAAGTTTTATGAAGATTTGCTCCATGTGCACCCTGCATTTCACTTTTAAGTCGCATAATCAAAGACGTTTCCGAAGTATCCGGTGGCCGATAGGTACTATATTTACATGATAACAACAGCCTGGCGGGTATGCAGAACAGGTATAATTTCAGGCAATGTGAAATGTCTTATCGAAAGGCTTTATTCACGGGGAAAATAATAAACCACATATCCAACACTTCCAACCACCGCTGGATCCTTTGATCGCACATAAACACTGCTTTGTGAATACGTATGTATCCCTGGCAACTTTTTTCGATTCCAAGATATGCGATGAAACGTATCAAGGCCTACACAGATCAAGTATAATATTTTTACAATCGATCTTCAAAATCCCCATATGTGTATGTATGTGTGTGAGGGAAAGTGATAAAAATAAATTGTAAAATAAACTTGTCAAGAAATCAATCTCATCAAGATAACAACCACAGTGCTCGAAACACCGCAGTGAAATTCACTCTCAATCAGAGACATATTTCCTTCTACTAGTATTTGTATTTCCATTTATTCCGTAAACCCCACTCCTCTAAAACGCATTGTGAGTAGTCTCTCTAAGCAGCCACCCTTGAGTTATAGCAATCGAATATATCATCAATCCAACATCCTCCTTCTCCAGCATCCAAAATTGAGAGATCAGAAGCTCACATCATCCCCGATTTTTATTAAAATAACCCAAAATCATTAGCAAAACAAAGGTCTAGTCAAATTATGAAGAAAATAACGGAGAACTCCTTTTTACCAAGCAACGCACATAAAGTAATCTACCTCTCGCACAAGAACTAATCAGCCAGACACATACAGCAACACCCAAATCACAAATTCATTGATTAATATCATAGTGATATCCACGCCTCCTACTCCTCTCTCTCTGTCAAACAAAGCAATCCAGGTCAAGGAAGCGAAGGTCCACGCTGTTGAAATATGAACGCCCTACCATGTGACCTATCTCAGCAGGTCACATGATCACATGTATATAACTAATTCCCCTGCTGCCAGACTAGTCAATCTTCAATCAAATTATCCCATATAAATCTCACTGCAACGTTCACTTCAACAAACGCTTCTTTGCCCAAAAAGTGACATACATGTTTAACCAATGCGTGAGAAGAAAAAAACGAATAGGTTCAAAACTAACCTCACGTAAAGAAATACTATAAACAATACAATATACACGTCCAAGGAAAGTTTAAAAAAGGAAAATGTTTCCAAATTGTGCAATCCAGAGTTCCCATTGCCAAGTTTCCAACAACGGGTCATGTCAACGAGGAGAACGATCAACAACGTCTAATGGAGAGAAGCCAAGTATTTAACTTATTCATTAAATGTATGTGTACTTGTAGAAAATTTAAAAAAAAAACATATAACAGCGGGGATTCGCCAGTGGTCACCCACCTGACTACTAGTCCGCCGGTACGTTGCTTAAATAGGGCTGAGCGAACGGGAAGCCTTGTTTTCAACGTCCTATGGTCGTATGTGTCGTTATGGGGGAGACTTCTAATTCATATTCTTAGCAATGTGCTGGATGGAGGCAGTGTGATGATACCCATTGGATTGAACAATGTATAACGACAGTCAAAGTTGTGGTTGAAAGTAGAAATTCACCCATCAAGTAGGGTAACTGGATATTAGGCTTTCACTGTACTGTACTGCGTATGCGTAGGTAGATGGATCGATGGATCGATGGATCGATGAACAAATAAATGCTTGGGAGTGGCATCTCAGTAGCTACTATTATCGCAGTGATACAATCCATACATTTACATTACAAGACAACATTTCATCCTCAAACTTCTCATCTCTCACACGCTACTGTCTTTTCGATTTCCAATCCCAACGCCCCAACACCACGCAAAAGAATGCAATTCCTCCCCACTGGATCCTCACTCCGCATCGCGGATAACAACAATCCCACTCACTCATCTCACTCATCTCACCCCAACCACACCCACCAAAACAAGAATATAACCGCGGCAAAAAACCCCAACCAAACCTTCCACCCCACACCCGTCTTCTTCGCCATGCTGAGCATGCGATTCATGGTGCCCCTTAGTTTATTCCTCGAGTTTTCAAACTGATCATTCATCTTTTCAGCCAGGGAGGTCGAGTCGCGGATCTCGTCGCCAATGAGGTGCGTCAACTATGAACATAAGGTTAGCATTTGAGAGAAAAAAACAGTCGAGTAAACAAATGAAAAAGGGATAGAAAGAGAGTGAGAGAGAGAGAGAGAGAGGGAGAAAGAAAGCGAAGAAGAAAAATAAGACATACATCCTTGAGCATCTTGACCTTATTCGTCAAAACCCCCACCTGCTCATCATTCTGGCTCTCCAACTCATCCAACACAGCAGAACTGTACTGCCCGCGCGAATTCGGCGTCGCAGAGCGAAACCCATTATCATACCCTCCCGGGCTGAGATTCCCACTCCCACTCCCATTGCTACCATTAAACCCTCCCCCATTTACTCCATACCCGCCATACCCTCTTCCTCCTCCTCCTCCACCGCCATTCCCCACCGTGTTACTACTATTGCTCCCCCCAGGATACGCGCCAAACCCAGCGCCCCCTCCATTTTCCCCGGGAGAACCAGGGTATCCGTACCCAACACCACCACCAGCGGAGTTGTAGGGACTCTTTCCCTTTTTGGTGCGGTCTTTGGAGGGCGAGGCGCTGCGGTTGTAGCTGCTGAAGAGGTCGTCGCGGGGGTCTTGTCTGCTGAATCTGAGGGGGGAGAAAGTGGGTGTTAGAATGTGGATTGGTGGGTTGAGGGGGGGTTTAAACGCGTTGAGGAGGGGAGAAAGTACCGGCTTGACATGGTGTGGTGATGTGGTGTTATGTGGTATGCGCCTGGCGCTTTGGAGGGTGGATGGGTCCGCAGTGAGGGGATGTTGTCGTGCGATTCTATGGGCGCGGGGGGTGTGATGATATGCGCGCGAGGAGATGGGCGGCGACAATGGCAGGGGACACTTTGTCGCGTTGATGTTTTTTGGCGGCGAGTGAAGCGTGTTGGGATGGGGAAAAGGGCAGCTTGAAACTCGTGTCGGAGGTACGGTTGGCTAAACGCCGGTGGACACGACACAACTCGGTGTGTGCGGAGGAGGGGAGTTTTATAGCATAAACATGTATCGTACAATCTAATCTGACCTAATATGACATGACACGGAATAATATGGCAGAACATGTATTTACACCAAAGAGAGTAAATTGGACATACAAGTGCATTTTCAAAAAGCTCTCTCGTGCTCCCGTCCTGGAAGGAAACTACTCCAAGACAAGCCAGCCTACAAGAACATTCAAACATAGAGTACAGAAAATACACCCTTCTCCAAAACTACCTTTTCCAGATGCGTCTTTACAAGTACAAGGCACGCTGGGGTGGGGGAAAGCCATATCATGCACTATCCATGCCCGATGCCAAAGCACCATGGCCGACTTTTTCCGTATTAAAAAAAACTCTCAAACATGACATGCTTGTCCAAATCTCGTACAGCGTATACATGGCTCATGTCCCTTGTCCAAATCGCGCCTGTTCTCTCTCTTCCCCATCATGTCATTTACTCGGGCAGGTCTGTCGAGAATCTAGTTCTTGAGACCGACCTTGTTGAGCAGGCTGCCCGTCTGTCCCGCGACGTAGGCCTTGCCGTCAAACACCTTGAGCAGGCTCTTCCAGACTTGCCCAGGCTCCTGGCTGGCGTCGATTGGCTTCCAGATGCCCGTCTTCTGGTAGTAGCTGACGACGGGGGCTGTCTGGGCGTGGTAGGTGGACAGGCGCTTGGTGAGGGTGGCCTCGTTGTCGTCGGAGCGCTGGATGAGTGGCTCGCCAGTGACGTCGTCGGTCATGGTGGTCTTGGGGGGGTTGAAGATCTTGTGGTAGGAGCGGCCTGAGGCGGGGTGGACGAGACGGCCGGTGATGCGCGAGACGAGGAGGGCATCGTCAATCTGCAGCTCGACGGCGTGCTGGAGTGGCTTGCGGGTTGCGGCGAGCATGTCGTCGAGCTTCTCGGCCTGGGTGACTGTGCGGGGGAAGCCGTCGAGGATGAAGCTGTGAAAAGTTAGTCACTGTTATATGGAATGTATGAAAAGCATGAAATGTGTAAGGCGTATGTGGAGTGTAAGAAGAAGCTCACCCGCTCTTGCACTCGGCGTTGTTCTCGAGCTCCGTCTTGATCATGTTGATCATGATCTCGTCGCTGACCAGACCCCCGGCGTCCATGATCTTCTTGGCCTCGCGGCCGAGCGGTGTCTTTGCCGAGACCTGCGCGCGCAGCATGTCGCCGGTAGCCTGTGTCGCATGGGTTAGTCTCGCATCGAGTGCTTGTTGCCGTCGCCGACAGCCGCTCCCCTCTCAGCCTTTACATGGTGTCTGAGGGGGGCAAGACGGGGCATGGCAGGACAAGGCAGGACGTACCAGATGGCAGGCGCAAAACTTCTCCTTGATGCGCGGCGCCTGGGTGCCCTTGCCTGGGCCGAGTCAGCAAATCCAGCGCCAATTGGCATTGTGGGCGGCAGACGACGCACCTGCACCGGGCGGCCCCATCAGGATCATGCGCACGCTCTCCTGCGACGTGGGCGCGCTGGCGGCATGGCCCGTCAGCTTGTGCTCGAGCTCGGTGATGCGGTGCTCGAGCCGCGAGACGAGGCTCTTGAGGTCGTCGACGACCGTGTCGGTGATGGGCGCCATTGTGGTGGTGGCGGAGGCGGTGGAGGCGGTGGAGGTGGTGGAGAGTGTGCCGACGTGCAAGACAGAGACGAGCAGACGAGGGAGAAGACGGGCAGGGTGGGAGGTGGAGTGGGTGTGGATGTGGATGTGGATGACGTGCGGGTGTGTGCGCAGTGGCCGTCGCGGAAAAGTTGCGGCCCTGGAGCTTGGATGGATGCGAGTTGTGGCCGTTGCTGGCGGCACCACCACACCCAAGCTCTCGGCTGGAGGGAATCACTCCCGAGGTCGCTGCCCACCTGCCCACTGCCCACCTTGCCTGTGCGCGCTCACGCCGGGGAATAACTCGGCCAAGAGGATGCCATCCGACACACCATGACCCCCAGTAGCTGCTGCACCACCTGCACACTCAAATGCCTGCCCTCGTGCACCAAAGTCCTGCCCACTTGCTTCCATTCTGTCACGAGCTCGGCATCTCGCGCACCTTCTGTCCGGCCAGTTGCATGTGGTGGGAACCCTACATGGCCACTTGTGGTATAGTATACACAACATGCGCCAATTATATATACCATGGTACATGCAGGGGGTACAGCATGATAAATGTTGAGTGTATACTACAGTACATGCAGAGAGTACGGTATAGTATATGCAGAGAATACAGTAGAGTACATGCAGAGAGTACGGAATAGTGCATTCAGAGAATACAATAAAGTACATGCAGAGGGTAGATTGTAGTAAACGTAGAGAATACACCATCGTACATATTGAGAGAAAGAGAGAGAGAGATGCATGCATTCAATGAAAAGGAGAATGGTATCATCATACACGAATATACTCTCCCAACAATAACGACAACAACCAACAACGACAACCCTAATTCTCAGACCCAAGCACCTTCTTCAACTCCTTAATCTCACCCTCATACTTCTCAATCTTCTGCTGGCTCACCATCATCTTCGACAATAAATACTGCACCCGCCCCGTCGTCTGCGCCGGCTGGCTTCGAAACTTGCTCAGCAACAGCAACTCGCTCTCACACTTGTCAATCGTCGCGTTCTCAATCTTGCTCAGGCTCGTCAAAATCGCCAGGTCCAGCCGGCTGCTCAGTACCTTGTCTTCTGTCAACCGCTTAAATGCTGGGTAGTACACTGGCTTGCCGGGCTTGATCGTCGATGGACGCCCGTTGGGGCCCGACACAATCGAGATGAGCTCCACCTGCTCAAGAGCACGCAGCACCGCATCGCCGCCGCTCTTGAACGTGTCATCAATCAACATCTCATTGTATCGTAGCGATTCCACCTCGGCCAGCTTCTTGATCAGGAACCACGCCTGTTCCACATTCCAGTTGCGGTTTCCACTTTGATCTTCTGCCCCAAAAATGTACATCTTGAGGATTTCAGAGGCTGATTGGTTAATCATTTCGTGTACCGCCTTTGTCGGTGTCTCGCCAGACTTGATTCTCCGCGCCAAAAACTCCAAATCTGTGAGGCGACCACCTAGCAGATCAATACAACTGTCCAATTCCGCAAGATCCGTACGGTGTTGCGATGGCAGCTTCTTAGCTGACCCATCCTTTGGCGCGGGGCTGTCTTCGACATCGGCGTCCAGATGCGTCACGACGAAGCGCTTGGCAACTTCAGGACTACAGTCGGAAAGCGAAATCTGGCGGAATACACGGTCGGGCAGGGCTTTGGAAAGTGACTTGGAAAATGAGACGTCGTGTGTCAGGAAGATGACGTGTGCTACGTTTGTCGTCGTCAAGCGGGCCGCCCTACTACTTGTTAGAAGCTGCAATCAGTACAAACAACCCCTAAAAACTTACCAGTCAGCAATCTTGTCGTAAACAACATCACCTTCCTGACTCTTGTGCAAGAAGTTGTCGATAACCACTACAGGCCTCCGTTCAGGATGCGCCTCAAGCCACTCATCGTCGCCCAGGTTTGCGTCCTTGTCATCCTTGTGTCGCTTTTCTAGTGCAATCTGCCTGAGGGCTGTTGTCGTCGTATTCCAGATTTTGTTCAGCTGGGACTCAAGAGTCTCGGAGAAGCCCGTCTTGACGCCCGTTGCACCTTGAGCAGCCATGTCAATCATACCGCTGATGCTGTTCATCCACGAAAACACTGGCTTGTAGCCAACGGACATTGCTGCCGCGCTGATAGTTGCGCTATCTCCTCGAGCCTCTTGAATGGGCTTGCAGTCGATAACCACCTTGAGCTTCGTGTCCTGAAGTGCTTGATCAACAACCAGCTCGCGTTTGCCTGTGCCACGGGGCCCCTGAATAATGATGAATGTTTCCGCTGTCTCCATAAGCCAGGTCTGGATCTGCTCGATATTGTCTTTGCGGTCGTCCCAAATAGCCTCCATACCGTCATCGTCATCATGCTTTCCACGTTTGAATATATCTGTCGCGTAGCCTTTGACCCATTTGTACCACTTGTTGTCCTCAAAGTGCAGAGATCTAGTGATGTGTATCTTGACGAAAAACGTCCGGATGCTTTTCACTTATTAGTGGTTACTACGTTATGAAAGAGTTGGATAACTAACGGGTCAAAGATGGCGACGGTGATGGCAGCTACAATCGCAGCAAGAATTGGGATGACAATCCTTGGATGGTTGAGAAACCAGTCCCTGAACCAACGAGGCTTAATCTTCGCCTCGTACTTTAGTCTCACAATAGTACCCTGCTTGCCGCCTCCCAGCTCCTCGGTCAATATATAGCCATGCATACTACAAGCGTATTAGCCGGACTCAGAATATTCTGGCATCACATCACATACCAGTTCTTCGCCATAGTAGCATCTCCCAGCCCCGCAAAATCCAGATACGCAAACTTCGGCAACACCTTCGAGTCCGGAGGCTGTACAACGATATCACTCAGCTTCCCGTACGGCCTGAAAAGCTCAAACAACTTCTCCTGGCTCAACTCTACAGCTTCACCGATCCCCGCGCTGGGCTCCGCAGGGACAAATTCAACTCTTAACCGCGGTGTGGGTAAGCGCATCAGATCCTCAACCCATGGCCTCCCCTTCACGACCCTGGCCTCCACTGGACGAAACGGGCTCCACCAAGGCTTGACAGGATTGGCATTCATGTACTCCTGCAGCATCTTCTCAAGTTCTGACTCTGACGCTGCTGCACTACCATTTTCAATCGTGAACTTGACAAATGCTCCACCTTCTCTCATGCGAGGGAGAATCTTCGTAGGATTGATAGGCAAGCTGCCTTTTGCCTTGGCGTCCTGTAGGATAACATTTGGGTCCGTTCCAGTGATTGTCGGGCCGATTATCCTATCTATCAAGTTTGGAATGGGGAGTCCCATAATCTTGCGGATATGTAGAGGGAAGATGTTGTTGAAAAAAATGAGCCCCTCGTTGGAGCTTGCGTTAATGTGACCTGTTTTGTCCTCGCCGGCTTGAAGAACTGTCGACGTGGCCGTCGTTGCACAGCGCCCTGAGATTGACCATGGTCTTTGATTTAGTAGACTGGCCGTCCTGCTGCGTGCATACAAGGTTGACTGTGTGGTCCTGACGAATCGTCAGCGTTTCCCCACAAAGCTGCCTTTCTTCTCTACCTGGAAAATTCCTGCAGCGGCAAACGCCGACCAGCGGTGTGCCAGACGGGTCTTGTTAGCATTCTTGCTGCTGCGGGAGATCACCGTTGCATAATGCTGCTGATGGTGTGGGGATGAGACTGCACCGAGGTGTCGACGTTTACAGGTGCCTTGTAAAGCGTCGTGCAGAGCGCGTGACGTCAACAACGCTACGCGAACTTCCACACCACAAGGTCAAGGTCGTAGGCCGTAGAGCATGACTTCAAAGGCAAGTATCAAGTTTAACGCCACACGATGAAATTCACGAAACAAGTGGGAATATCATGTAAAAGACTATTTATTCGCATATATACACAAATTGGATGCGATAAGTATACTAATTACTGCACATCGCAAAGGCCGCCCAGATGACTCCGGCAAACTGGAAAAAGGTATCTTGCGAATGATGACAGCAAATGCTCGAAACAAACCAGACGCCCGTAACAAAGATAAACATTAGAACCCCCAATCTTTTCATAACCCTCTTTTCCATACCCATTGATTCATAACATTTTTTCATAAACAATTCAAAATTCAAAACAAATCTACGCCGAAGCGGTGATCAGGCCTTTGGACGAGTCGTGAACCTTGCTCTGCAGGGGCGATGCCTTGACGATACCACCAGTGACAGGAAGCGAGGTTCCCCTGCCAGTAAGGAAAGAATCAACATCACGAGCGCACTGGCGGCCCTCGTTGATGCCCCAGACGATGAGAGACTGACCGCGACGGCAGTCACCAGCAGCGAAGACACCGGGTAGGTTGGTGTTGTAGTGACCAGGTGGTGTCTTGATGTTCTTGCGGCCATCAAGCTCGACGACGTCACTCATCACACGTTGCTCAGGACCCAAGAATCCCATGGAGAGTAAGACGATATCGGCAGGGAAGAACTGCTCGCTACCCTCAACATGCTTCATGTCCCAGCCGCCAGAGGCAGACTTGGTCCACTCCACACGGACGGTGTTGATACCCTTGACCTTGCCCTCTCCATCGTCAACAAACTCCTTGGACATGACGCAGTACTCACGCGGGTCCTTGCCCATGTGAGTCTTGACCTCAGAGTGGCCGTAGTCCGTACGGAAGATACGGGGCCACTGGGGCCAGGGGTTGTCGCGGGCACGCTCTGCCGGAGGCTGAGGCAGCAGCTCGAAATTGACGACCGACTTGGCACCATGACGAACAGAAGTGCCAATGCAATCGTTACCAGTGTCACCACCTCCAATGACAACGACGTGCTTGTCCTTGGCCGAGATGTATGCATCGTCAGCCAGCTCAGAGTCGAGGAGGGACTTGGTGTTCTTGTGCAAGAACTGCATGGCAAAGTGGATGCCTTCGAGGTTGCGGTTGGGGATCGGGAGATCACGAGCAACAGTGGCACCGGTAGCGAACACTACAGCGTCGAACTCTGCGCGGAGCGTGTCAAGAGTTGGCTGGCCTGCCTCGCCGACAGCGACACCAGTCTTGAAAGTAACACCCTCGGCGGCCAAGAAATCGACACGGCGCTGAACAACCTTCTTGTCAAGCTTCATGTTGGGAATACCATACATGAGAAGACCACCAACGCGATCGGCACGCTCAAAGACGGTGACAGTGTGGCCAGCCTTGTTGAGCTGATCAGAGCAGGCAAGACCTGCTGGGCCACCACCAATGATGGCGACCGTCTTGCCAGTGCGGTGCTTGGGCGGTGTAGGAATCATCCAGCCCATCTCAAAACCGCGGTCGATGATAGCGCACTCGATCGACTTGATACCGACAGGATCCTCGTTGATACCGAGAACGCAAGCACCCTCACAAGGAGCAGGGCAGACACGACCAGTAAACTCAGGGAAGTTGTTTGTCATGAGCAGACGGTTGAGCGCATCACGCCACTGGCCTTGGAAGACAAGCTCGTTCCACTTGGGAATAATGTTGGAGATTGGGCAACCAGTATCAGACTGGCAGAAGGGAACACCGCAGTCCATGCAACGAGCACTCTGGTACTTAAGCTCGTCCTCGTTGAGACGCTGGGAAAGCTCTGCCCAATCGCGAGTACGGGTCTTGGGGTTGCGGTACTTCTCGGAACGGCGCTGGTACTTCATGAATCCTCGAGTCTTGTCAAGAACAAGCGCCTTCTTCTTCTCAGCCTTTGCGTCAGTAACACTCTCCTCAATGTCGAGCAAGTCACTCTTCTTCTTGTCCTTGGCCTCGTGCTCGTGCTCAGCCTTGCGAGATTCCTCGTGAGCAGAGCGGACAGGGTTGCCTGGGAGAATAGGGAGTGGGTACTCCTGCTTCTTCTTCTCAGCTGCCTTGGCCTTCTCCTCCAGAAGCACGCGCTTGTAGTCAACGGGCATGACCTTAACAAAGCGCGGAAGGGCGCGAGTGAAGTCAAGTAAAATGCGCGCAGCAAGCTCGGAACCAGTGTAGTGGTGGTGATCTTCGATGAGGCCACGAACATAGGCGATTTCCTCAGGCTCCTCGATGCCAGAGAGCTCAACCATCTCCTGGTTGACCTTCTGCTCAAAGTCGCTGTGGATATCGAGTACGTAGGCAATACCGCCAGACATACCAGCGGCAAAGTTGCGTCCAGTTGAGCCTAGGACAAGAACACGACCACCAGTCATGTACTCGCAGCCGTGGTCACCGACACCCTCAACAACCGCAGTGGCACCGGAGTTACGAACACAGAAACGCTCAGCAGCGATACCGCGGAAGTAGCAGGTACCCTTGGTGGCTCCGTACAAGCAGACGTTACCGATCAGGATGTTCTCCTCGGCACGGTAAACGGCAGTTCGCGGCGGGTAAACAATCAGGCGACCTCCAGAGAGACCCTTACCGACATAGTCGTTGGCGTCACCTTCAAGCTCAAGAGTGATACCAGGTGCAAGGAAGGCACCGAAAGACTGACCAGCAGATCCACGAATGTTGACGTGGATGGTGTCCTGTGGCAGACCAGCCTCACCGTAGCGCTTGCTGATGTGGTAAGAAAGCGTGGCACCGAGAGCGCGATCAGTGTTGACCACATCGCACTCAATTCGGGCTGGGAGACCCTTCTCAATCGCAAGCTCAGACTCTGCGATGAGCTTGTTGTCAAGACGCACGTGCAGACGGTGGTCCTGTTTGCGGACATTGAAGGTGGCGACACCAGGTCGGAGAGTGTGCGCCGGAGTGAGGATCAGAGACAAGTCAATGTTCTCAGTCTTGGGAGTACGTAGGTCGTCACGGATTCGGAGATTCTCGCAGTGACCGACCATATCGTTGATAGTCCTGTATCCAAGCTTGGCCATGATGGCTCGGAGCTCATTGGCAATGTAGTAGAAGAAGTTGATAACGTGCTCAGGCGTACCAGTGAACTTCTTCCTGAGCTCAGGGTCCTGAGTGGCAATACCGACTGGGCAGGTGTTGAGATGGCACT
Source organism: Mycocentrospora acerina (assembly GCA_022701365.1). Classification (NCBI taxonomy): domain Eukaryota; kingdom Fungi; phylum Ascomycota; class Dothideomycetes; order Pleosporales; genus Mycocentrospora; species Mycocentrospora acerina. The sequence continues at coordinate 875,435 of JAKUHH010000080.1, forward strand.
TGCGCATGAAGACACATCCCATGGCGATCAAAGGAGTGGTAGCAAAACCCCACTCTTCGGCTCCCAACAAGCAGGCAATGGCAACGTCACGTCCAGTCTTCAATTGACCATCAGTCTGGACAATGACACGACCACGAAGATCGTTGAGGACAAGAGTCTGGTGAGTCTCGGCGAGACCCAGCTCCCAAGGAAGACCAGCGTACTTGATACCCGTCCATCGAGACGCACCAGTACCACCATCGTGGCCGGAGATCAGGATATGGTCAGCCTTGGCCTTGGCGACACCGGAAGCGACGATACCAACACCAGTCTCAGAAACAAGCTTGACAGAGACACGAGCACGAGGGTTGGAGCACTTCAGATCGTAGATCAACTGCTTGAGATCTTCGATCGAGTAGATGTCGTGGTGGGGAGGAGGGCTGATGAGACCTACACCGGGAGTGGAATGGCGGGTCTTAGCAATGGAGCTAGAGACCTTGTGACCGGGAAGCTCACCACCTTCACCAGGCTTAGCACCCTGAGCCATCTTGATCTGAAGTTCGTCGGCGTCAGCGAGGTAGTTGGATGTGACACCAAAACGTCCAGAAGCAATCTGCTTGATGGCAGAACGCATTGTGTCGCCATTCTCCATGCGCAAGCTGCGCTCAGGATCCTCACCACCCTCACCAGTGTTGGACTTGCCACCAAGTCGGTTCATGGCAACAGCAAGAGTTGAGTGCGACTCCATAGAGATGGAACCATAAGACATGGCTCCAGTGACAAAACGACGCACGATGTCTGTCCATGGCTCGACTTGATCGATGGGGATAGGCGTGCGGTCATCAAAGTTGAAATCAAGGAGACCACGAAGTGTGCAGTCCTTGATGCGCTCGTACTCAGCCATGGAGTAGGCCTCGTAGGACTTGTCGTTCTTTGTGCGGACAGCGTCCTGAATGTTGGCCATTGCGGTAGGATCGTTGACGTGGGGCTCGCCTCCGTCACGCCAGTGGTACTCTCCAGTCTCGGAAAGACCAGGAACCTCAACAATGGAGCGGGATGGGTAACCCTTCTCGTGAAGAGCCAAGGCATCCTGTGCAATGAGCTCGAAAGTCATACCCTTGATACGGGAAGCTGTTCCAGTGAAGCAGCGGTCAACAACAGAGTCGTCCAAACCGAGAGCCTCGAAGATCTGAGCACCCTTGTATGAAGGAAGTGTGGAGATACCCATCTTGCTCATGACCTTCAAAATACCACCGTCGCAAGAGTGCTTGTAGTTGTCGATAAGCTGCTCGGGACTGAGCTTCTTGCGGATCAGGTTCTCACGAGACATCTTGAGAATGCACTCGATGGCAAGGTACGGGCAGATGGCATCAGCACCGTATCCAACGAGGACAGACATGTGGTGGACCTCACGAGCCTCACCGGTCTCGACAAAGAGCGCAACGTTGGAACGCCACTTGTTACGTACGAGATGGTGGTGGACCATACCGGTAGCCAAGCATGCAGAGATAGGTACTCGGTCGGCAGAAGTTGCTCGGTCGGAGAGAAGGATAATGTTGTCACCAGCCTTGATGCCCTCGGCAGCAGCCTCGCAAATGCGGTCAAGAGCGTTGATGTATCCCTCGACACCTTCACTCTTGTCGAAAGTGATGTCAATGGTCTTTACTGTCCATTCAGGGTACAGAGTGTGAGTGTTGGTAATGGCCTTGAATTCCTCAAGGGAGAGGATAGGTGAGGGCAAGAGTAGCCGTCCACACTGAAACTCGTTCATCTCGAGAAGATTGCCCTGAGGGCCAACATACGCCTCCAAAGACATGACAATTGCCTCACGAATAGGGTCGATGGGAGGGTTTGTGACTTGAGCGAAGAGCTGACGGAAGTACTCGTAGAGTAGACGAGGCTGCGTAGCCAAACAAGCCAGAGGGGCGTCGTTGCCCATGGATCCGAGGGCCTCCTTTGAGTCCGCTGCCATGGGTCCAAGAAGCAAGCTGACTTGCTCTAGAGAGTAACCGAATGCTCGCAAGCGAGGGTCCTCGTGCACTTTGCTCTCAGAAAGTGCGCTGGAAAGGTCCATACCCTTGTCGCTGATAGATTTCACAATCTTGGGCAACGTGAGGAGGTTCTTTTCCACCCAGTCGCGGAAGTTGTTACGCTGCGATACAGTGTTCTTCAACTCAGCATCATCGACAATTCGTCCAGCGACAGTGTCGACAAGCAACATCCTACCAGGCTGCAGACGGCCCTTCTGAACAACTCGCTCGGGCTCGATGGAGATGGTTCCGACTTCAGAAGCACAAACAATGCGGTCGTCGTCGGTGACGTAGTAACGGCAGGGACGGAGACCGTTTCGGTCAAGGTTGGCACCGCAGTACCGTCCGTCCGCGAACGTGAAGAGAGCTGGTCCGTCCCAGGGCTCCATCATGCAAGCTGCCCATTCATAGAAGGCCTGCTTGGCGGGGTCCATGGTGTGGTTGCCTTGCCACGCTTCTGGGACCATGAGCATGACCGCCTCTGGCAGAGACAGCACACCGTTGATTGTGAGCAGCTCAAGAACGTTGTCAAAAGCTGCTGAATCTGAACCGCCATCCTCAATAATGGGGTAAAGCAAGTCCAGATCGTCGCCAAAAAGCTCCGACTTCATGACGCCCTCGCGTGCCCGCATCCAGTTCTTGTTGCCACGCAGTGTGTTAATTTCACCGTTGTGGGCAGCCCATCGCAGAGGCTGAGCGCGGTCCCAACTGGGGAATGTGTTTGTCGAGAATCGAGAGTGCACCAATGCGAAGTGACCCTCGTAGTCAACAGACACGAGATCGTAGTAGTACTCGTACACTTGCACAGGAGACAATTGACCCTTGTATACAATGTTCTTGTTGCTCAGAGAGCAAATGTAGAACCAGTTGTGCAGACCGATTACGTGTGTAGAGCGCTTTCGCAGAACGTAAAGCTGACGCTCGAAGTATCCAGAATCGAACGTCTTCTCAAAGTCCTCCTTCGGCTCCCTCGCATCACCGTAGGCAGCCTTTAGTACAACAAATGGTTGCAGGATAATCGGCTCTCGTGACAGCGCCGCAGGTCCAAGGAGAGTGGAATCGCGGGGAACCAGTCGCCACCCAAGAACTCTCAGGTCGAGTTGGTCTGCGACATCCTCGAACATGGCCTTGGTCTCCTCCAAAATCGTGGAGTCTGGCTTGAAGAACAAGTTACCAGTGGCGTACTGGCCAAGAGCAGGCAGTTTGAAGCCCTGGTCGCGCCCAAACTCCTTGAGGAAGAATCGGTGGGGAATGGAAGTCATTACACCAGCACCGTCACCGTCTCGTGCATCTGAGCCCACGGCACCTCGATGGGTCATGTTGCACAGCAATGAACGAGCTATGGAGCTGTTAGTGTCCGAATTTACATTTCAAGCTTGTTGTTCGCCCTTACCATCGGAGACAATTTTGTGGCTGGCCTTGCCCTTGATGTGGCTACCCAATTGTTAGTGTCTCCATCCCAGTGCAGTCGATTACTAGGTGACTCACGCAGCGAAACCAACACCGCAAGCATCCTTCTCTAGCGAGGGGTCATAGAGACCCTGCTTCATGGGCAGGGCACCCGCCCAAGATTTGTTCTCGGGGCCATCTTGATAAGGAAACACAGATGATGTGTATTCCTCTTCGATCTGGGTATCCTGGGGCAGTTTTGTATCTTCGGAGAACGAGACCTTACCCATTATATCGGCAAAAGGCCGAATTTCTGGGTTCGTTGGTGTCGGGTGTCGCGGGGTGGGGTATTGATATGCGTGGTAGCGGGGTCGCTCGAGGACTCGACTCGGAGCTGTTACACTGGTGGTTGATAGCAATCTGGAAATTGCTGTTAGTATTCGGGGGTTCCGAGCGAGGTACGATTGTTGTTTGCGAGGCGCGATTTAAAAGTCAAATATATTGGTAAATACGGTGCGCTTGAGTCTAGCTCAGAACCAAAAGAAAAATTGCGGGGGACGATCCAGACTGAGGTGGCAGGCGTCCATGCCTCTCATAGAAGAGTTGGTATGATAAGCCAGACATCGTCACTAGTACTCTTCTATCCACCTGTAGGTAACTGGTACCCATGACGCCGCTCACAGCTCAAAGTGACAGATGACTTTCCTTGAGTACAGCATACACTGATAAGAAAGTCGGCGAATAGGGTGGCGCGGGGTTACATTCTCTTTGGAAGCAGGGTGTTCGCTAAAGCCATTCGCGCATACAAGTGGTGGTGATGGGGAGCATGGTATATTGACCAAGAACGGGTGGCAGGTGCAGCGGAAATAACACGGGAGGCGAACTTGTACTTACTCAGTGTGTGGCCGGTGTTAACAGGCCTGTAGGTCGACTCGCAGTATTCCAGCGGGCGACTTTGAAGTTGAGCAGAGAGAGTAGAGAGGGAGTGGACGAAGAAGGTCCGGCAGGGTCGGTGGGAACGCTTATGAATTGAGGGAGGGCTGGTGGTGGGGTTTTTTCCCAGACTGCGCTAATACCTTCACTCCGACTTCGTCCAATTACCGGTCTAGAAGCGTGTCGAAGGAGGCGTTCACTATGTGCTCCTTCGCTGCTCGGATGGAGATTCGTATCCGCGTGGGCACACTTGAATTTCCGGACTTGAAATTGGTCTTTGTGGACTATCCGCACGCTTCTCGAGTCGCGTACGCCTCCAGGCAGCTGGCATCCTCTGTCCCACGCCCCAGCCATGGGCGCCATGAATCTACATTCCCCTCACAGCACTAGCATAAGAGGCCAATTGATCTTTGACCCTCTGCAATTGCTTTTCTTAAGGCTCTATGCCATCTTTGTGCCCCACTTCACAGTGCTCAAGAAAGTGGTGCCGTTGAGAAATTGGCTGCTACCCCACGATTTTCTGCCAGCCCGTTACCGGAAACAGGACGGGATAGGTCGGGATTGTCTATTTAGTGCGGGCGGTGAGCCAGTGGTTCTGCTGAACAACCAATCCTGCGCGTCCGAAATCGCTCTGACATCTGATCATGACCTGGTCGTGCAGCTTGCATGTGCCTTTCCGCCCTAAACTCCACCTTGAAGATTGCCGCTGCAACCCACGCCACGGCATTGGATTTCAGAGTCCGCTGATTGGCCCGGTGGCCAGACGCCAGCGGGGCAATAACTTCAATGTTGTAATTCTGGGCGGTCATCGGAGCGATAAGGTTGCCTCCCAAGAGCGGACGACGCGCTACGGAGCACGAGCGAGCCAGTGTTATAGGACGGGAGATCTTTTGAAGCCCCGCCCCTGCTCAGCGGAATGCACCATCTATGGTGCGCAGTCGTCGACATCATCGCAAGGCGGAAAAATCCCGACCCATGCATATCTATCTTCGCTCAGGGAAACTCAAAATGGAATCACTGCCCGCTATCCGTGCTACTTTGCTCGCTGGCAACTTTGGGCGGAGCTCGCCGTCATCCCCGCTGTGGCAGAAGACAAAGCAACATGTCCACATCATGTCGGGAGAGACCGGAACGTCAACTGCTAGCTGGCAGCTCTCGACAAATCTTTTCCATGAGTCACGAGTTCATTTCCTCCACCAATGCATTCGGGTCGATTTCTAAAGTCGATGGATACGCCGACATCGCGTTCTTGGTGTTGAGCCACGGATATTTCAGGAGGGTGCTCCTGGGTCCACTGGAGTCACGAGGTTGTACCGGAGGTACCAACAAACTACCTTTTGAACAGCACAGCGTGCCATGGGGTTACAGTATGGGGCAAGGCGGTCTAACCCAAGAGGTTTTCTCATGCGATGTCTTGACTGACTGACTGCATCGCCGCCTTCGAAGCTGCCGTGGTAGTACAGTCGTCTTCTACCGAGTTCTTGTGTCTGACCTCGCTCACGTGACAGGACGCTACACAAATACTACGGGAGGTTTTTGATTGGGCTGGAATCCTTACACTTGCTCCACTTGGCACGACCCTGCAGTACCTTGTTTGTACCTAATGGGCTCCAAAGCAAGGAAGAGCACAGAAACATCCAGCAATCCACTCCACACACACTGCACAGCAAAGGACAAAAAAACGTAAACAATAAAAACGTTTACGCAACGTATTCATCACGCCGAACAACCCAGAGATCACGCACAGCAAACCCACTCATGGCGAAAGAACACTAAGAGCTTGCACAGCATGACCACTCCATCGCAAGCCCTTTCATTCGAAGACTTCATCAATAGTAGGCCCATCAAACCCGCAGGAGCAGCGGCATTGCATATAATTAATTGCACCCCATTATCACCACTTACATAACACGTTCCAACAACCGCGTTACCCTCTTCACCCAAAAACCCCCACTACAAATCCCGCTCCTCACACCACTAACGTCTGCATGGAAGTACTCTTGGGCACTTTTCTCGGCTCACGCGCTGGAAAGCGCGACAAACGTAGTGGGAACTTTAATCGTACTAGACGGCCTCATGGCGGAAGTTTGTAACGTAATCGCGACCTCGTAGCTGGAAAATGCGTGCAGCACCATGTGCATGCTGATGTATCCTTGAAGCTAAGGCGAGATTCTATCAAAAATCATTAGAGAATGTTTCATGGTACTGGCTGGCATGATCCAAAGGTGGGGAACAATAGAGTGCTGTGCGGCAAATCCAACGACGCGTCACTTAGGTCGAGTCGGTGGTGGGAGACAAGGACAGGTAACATGCGCATGTTTCGCATGAATTACCAGTCGGATGAAAATCGCGTCAAGTCGAATGGTAAGGTGGAAGTCTGTGGTAGACACGCCGCGTTTTTGAAGCCCTTCTTATTAGCTCACGTCAAGCAACATAGAACTCAATCATTGACATCATCATGTTATTTCGTGATGTAGCCTGGATTTACTCATGCAAGGTAACCACGCTGTCAAAAACATGCCACACGCGTCGCGTGTACAACAGTCGCTATGTCGCTACTGCCGACGATCCAGCACCCGCGCCGGGACTCCAGATCCACATGCCATGCCACTATCCATCGCTTGCCCCAAAAAGCTTTTACACCATAAAACCAACCCTGAACAGACGTTGAGAAATTCGCGACCGCGTTGATAGATCCCTGCACGAGTTAGATCCTGCGTACCCTGTTGGGCAAGGGTGGGTGGCGGGCGCGTAAACGTAAACACGAACATACCAAAGACGACGCAAGAAGTGTTTGCACACTCTGCCTCTAATCCTTCATCTGGTCATCGGGGTCGACAAAGTCGTCATCGTCGTCCTCGTCCTCGTCACCACCGAGCTCCGCATTGGCCTTGGCAAAGTCGATGTTCTTACCGCGCGTGCGGCTGCCAATGATGTTGGATGTCTCAATCTCCTCCATGTTGTCCTCATCCGGCTCCTCGACTGTTGTTTCTATCAGTACGTGTTTCGAGCGTGCGCGCGCGTCGGGGGGTAGTTGTACCTTCACCGGCCTAGCGTGTTCATGTTAGCTATTTGTGCAGGGAGTAGCCGACTTGGGGAGTAGGTCATACCTGATCCTCAATGCCAGATTCATCACTGGAGTCCTCATCCATGGACTCCTCCACAACTGGGGCCTTGCCCTTGCCCTTGTCGGCGGGGTCCTGGACGCCCTGCGTCTGCTGGTTGTCTTGCTGGGCAGACATTTTGTGTGTAGATTGAATTTGCGGATTGATTTTGAGAGGTTGGGTAGCTGTGATAACCTGCGTCGTATGCAATTGAAACGGCGGTGAGTTGCTCTTCGGTGTGACGGTGAAGAACGTAGAGGTGGAAGTGAAGCGCCTGACCGTCCATTCGTCCATTTCTCAACTGCGCGCTAGGCCTATTTTGTTGATCATCGCCCTAGTAACGGCATTCTTGAGCAATCGACAGCAAAAAGCAAAATTTAGTTTGTCGACTCAAGCGCTTCGTCAATAGTCGATGATTGATCGCAGTTTCCATTTCTTACTACATGGGTAGGTGGGTTGAGCAATAGTAGCACGTCGACGGTCGGCCCCGCTCCCCGTACGCCCCCTCTTTGATTGACTTTAAAGCTCCGAAAGCCCTACTCATGATTTTTCAATTCCATACATTAGAATCCATATATTCTGCGTGATTATCCTCAAACATCACGTCGAAATTTTTAGATCAACTCTAACGTCAGGACTATGCTCAGTAAAAGACGGTAACTGTACTTCATTTGAATGAGAAGTTCACTACTCAATCTCATCTATTAAATTTCAACGTCTCTTCTCAACACCAACGTATGATAATTTTAAAAACACAAACAATCTGCTTGAATGTGAAGTCAAACTATAATTCATTAAACACATGAACCTACCCCTTGGTTATTGCCACACCCACAAATTTCCAACTCCCATTCTATAATCCTCAGATCTACGCAGATGTCCAAAGAAGAAGAAAAAAAAAATACATTCACATTCCTCAGTCCATTTCCAACACTCAGACACCCACCACCCCACATCGACTACAAAATCCCCCCCTTACCTGCCTATCATAGTTCAAAGAAAAATCACACACAAAGACTGGGAAATTTTAAACAAGTCCATCATCTCACATTCGCAACACAACACATCCACAGTATCCATCCCCTTCAACTAGAACTCAATTCCCAATAATAACAACAAGAAGACACACCACGTAGCACTAATTACACACCATCCATCCATCCCTCTCCCAAACATACCACTGATACAACATCAGCAAAACCTCGCATTTCATTAGGGAAAAAAATGCAACAAAAGAAACATAATTATATTAACATGCTTTCCCCTAGTACTCATCACATCTCTCCCCGTCCATCTAGATTAGAAAAATTAGTACAAGGAAAACTACTACTCTAACACTACTCGCTCGTCTTTCTCTTCTTCCTCTTCCGACACAAAACAAGCACAGACACACATTCATGCACCCCCCCCCCCCCCCCCCCCCCCCCCCCCCCCCAAA